>VDFB02000003.1:296337767-296865106 GCA_007258455.2 Sequoia sempervirens
ACATTCTTCATTTGGTGCCAAAAATGTTTGTGTGGCATACTCAATCCATCCTTTGTCTTTGAAGAATCCATATGGCAGTACTGGTAATCCGAGGCGACATCTGGCAAAGTTGATAGCTCCTTCACATGTTGTACAAGTGAACTCTGGATGAGGTGCGTTGTGGATCCGACACCAACGAGGGAGCAAAACACCTTTCAAGCAAACATTGCCAAGTTCCAACTGATTCTGGATCCTAAGTATGAATCTCGTGAAGGCTTCCTCCACAACTTCTGGAAGGTTGTAATCATCAAGTTCTACGTCCAATACACCTGGCTTGGGGACATCCCAAAAGAATATTTTCCCTTGGAGAACAAGCTCTATCCTTGAGAGAAATGTTAGGCAACTGATTTCTTCGTGCTGGGAGGTCTCATGAATTCGACATCTCCCTGGCAAAGCAAACTTAGACAAATTCTCAGGCCATAGTTGTGCATTCAATCTTTCATGAATCTGAGCAACGTCTGTAAGACTGTCCTGAGAGCACGAAATGTGCCCATCCATTGAGAAATCTCTTTTTTGATTTTCCTTTTTTTGATTTTTTTGTATTTTTTTAACTTTTCACTTTTTTTGGATTTTTTGATATAAGAGAGATCTAACATATCTCCGATTTGAAACTTCAAAGCTCATACTAGTTCCTTCTAGCCTCTGGAACAATTCAAAGCTCGCCTTCCTTCTAGCGCCAATTCTGTTGATGTGTTTTTCGTGACCGCACCAACGCAGAATAAAGTCGCCAACGGCTTCCCTATTCTCTCTTGATCAAAGTATTCCGCATGCTAAGATTGCAAGAAAGTTCATGTGTTCAACTCCAAGGTTCTTTCAGTGCGAATAGGCTCAGTTTGGCTCGATGTGATTTGCTGGTATTTCAAGGGGACTTACGGAATTGTTCAACAGCGGAGAAAGGAATTCAAATGCTTGAAAGATCTGTCTATGAAGTGCGGGTTTTCTATTCTAATCAGAAAGTACTGAATTGAAATGGGGTAACGTTAGGAAGATTCTAATCTACTCTAAGGTGTGGGACATGGCAATCAACTTCAGCAAACTTCTAACCGGACTTCGCTTTGCCTCGCATCGGACAGCTTCCACGGAGTCGGTGCAATCTTCAAAGGAGATGACAAAAGATGTTCAAACCACCACTTGACATAAAGATACCATCACAACGACGCATACCATTATTCAAACTGTGATTGAAGTTAAGTACATGATATTCCAGTTGACCACACAAGGCGCATTCACCATCAGCAAATACACTAGTGGTATGGATAGACGAAGTTGCTTAGATCGAACACCACATTCCACAGTTAACACCTACTTGCATGAAAATGAAATTTATGCTACTCTACGCTACTTGAAGTAGAAGGGATGAAGAAACCTCGCTAGCTATCCACAACAAAGATGAATTTCACCATCAATGAAAGATCTTTTATTATGAAAGTTTTACACGACAATTTCTTACAAACGTTTTCAAAGGAAAACTTTCCTTCTCCTCCAACTACACTATCAATCTACTTCTAAGTTGTCCCTTTATTCTATGTCTACTGTCTAACTCTAAGCTAATTGAGGTACAAATGAGGGGGACTCCCCCTTTATATAGCTGGCCAAGTCCAACGGACGGCTCAGATTACAATCGGCTGGATGGCCCAGATCGTGCCACCTCAGCCCTAAACATGATTTGCCCTAAAAACCGCCACAAAAGAGGGGTAATAAATGAGCCATAATGTCCATTATTCCTTCTAGAAGATTCCCTTTTGCAGACGTGTTCACACTGTTCTCGATCTTCTTCTTGACTTTGTTCTTCAACCTTGCTCGAACTTCCGCTCTTTTCTCCATCTTGAGTCTTGAAAATGTTTCTTCAACACTTAGCCATTTTCTTGCAACCTTTTCTTCCTTCGAGATTGAAACTTGTAACTTTATCTTCCTTCGAAGGTTGTGATATCATCGTGCTTCATCACTTCAAGTCATCACGCTTGATCTCGACGTCCCTCCTGCAAAACAAGCAAGGAGAAGGGTATTAGAACACTTCATAATCTAAGCTCAACTTACCCGATTTTCAAGTTTTGATCTTCAAGAGCTCATCATTTTTCCTTAGCCAACATCGCGTTTAATTTCTTCATGCCTTAGCCAAATTTCCAACCCATCTCGCATTCTGCTCGGCGCTTTTCATTCTGACATTTTCTCCAACTCAAACCTGAGGAAAGATGCTTCATCAGGAATTCGATCAAAAATCATCTAGGCGATTACTTTCAAATTCATTTGCCAAGGCATTTTATCTCCGACAACATCATTTATTCCTTGCCTTAGAAATTTTTTCAAATTTCCCTTAGGAAATTCATCAACCTGGTGCCCATTTAAAATTTTCACCCTGAAGGCCGAAGCGAAGCATGGAAGGCCTTAAAATCAACTCCTCATCGATAATCTTCGATACCCAGAAGAAAATTTTCTCCAGAACGCGTGGAATCCATGGGTATCCAACGAACGGGTTCATTTAATTTTTGAATTTTTTTGAACCTTAGAAAAAATGATTTTCATCAAATTTAATCCATTTCTTCAATTCCAGGCGCATTTAGCTGGCTCTGACTTGGAGAAATAGTTTTAATTATCCTCGCGAAGCTGACATTCTCAACGTATCCACTGCCAATTTATCTGTGCTTCGAAAAATTCATCTCTTTCAAGTCTAGGCGTATTTTCCTCTAGAGAGGTGGAATTTGTTAACACTTAGAAAAATATTTAAATTCCATCAATATTGGGTATCAGGGGAGAATTTGCCTTAGAACATTTTCGTTCCTCCGTCTTCAATCACTTTTCCTGTAAAGAATTTTTTTATCAACACTTAGCACTACTCCCTTTTAACACCTTGGGCGCATTTCAATGGGTGGGCTTCCAATTTTTGCACTTAGAAAAATTTTATGCCTCTTTGATGCGTGGGGCGCATTTAAGAGGGTCAACTTCCATTTTTGACACTTAAACTTTTTTCTTACCTTGAACACCCAGGGGCGCATTTCAGAGGTGACACTTCCAGTTTCATGAGGGGCGCATTTAGGGGGTTACACTTTTAGTTTCCAACACTTAGACTTTTCTTCAACTCTCCACAGGTTAAGGCGCATATCCCACATCAAGCTTTCAATTTAACCCTTAGCAACCTTTAAGTTGACCCTGGGCGCATATAACATGGCCTACCTCCAGTTCAATCACTTAGGCGCATATGAGAGGGTCTCCATCCAGTTTCAACGCTTGGAGAGTTTGCACATCACCTTGGGCGCATTCTACATGGTCAACTTTCAATTTTCTCTCTCAAGACTTTAGGCGCATTTGACTCAAGCATCTTCCACTTTGTGCCCTGGGCGCATTTTGAAGTGTGAGCCTCCAATTTTGGATACTTAGAAGATTTTGAAACCTCTTCAAGCTTGGGCGCATTTCCCATGGCCTACTTCCGTTTTTGTCAATACTTGGAGAATTTTCAATTACCCTTCTTCCTAAGGCGCATTTTGGAGGTGCTACTTCCACTTTGGGTGCCTTAGAAAATTTTTGGTGCTTCCTCTTCTTCAAGGCGCATATGGGGGCTTGAGCTTCCAATTTATGAGACTTAGGCAAATTTCAAGGCTCCAAGCTCAAGGGCGCAAATGAGACCCTCTATGTCAAGTTTTGTACTTAGAATATTTTTCCATGCTTCTTCCTCCAAGTTTGGGGCGCATTTAGAAGGGTGAACATCTAGTTTCAACACCTCAGGCGCATTTGCAAGGGTCCACTTTCAATTTAGAGCACTTAGTGGAATTTATACCTCTTTCCTTCAGCTTGGGGCGCATCTCATGGGTAATACTTTCACTTTTTGCCACTCAGAAAACCTTTTCCATCTTCTCTCCTGAGCTGGGCGCATTTGGAGGGTCCTACTTCAAATTTTGTATACTTAGAAAAATTTTCAATGCCACTTTCCCTCCAAGGGCGCATTTTACCATAGGAGGTTCCAATTTCCGTACTTAGAATATTTTTCAATCATCTTGAAGCTCAAGGGCGCATTTTACTAGTGGAGCTTCCAATTTCAGTGACTTAGAAAATTTTCAAATTTCCTTACTCCACCTTGGGCGCATTTGGACCCAGCCACTTCCAGTCCTAATGCCTTGGTAAAATTTCACCTGTCTTCAGCTTCTTATAGCAAGTTTTGGGTGCTGGATTCGAAAAATTATCAAATTTGACGTGTTACGTCCCCTTTGCCAAATTTAGGGTGTTTTGATTATGCTAACCTTAATTTGCTATTTTTAGAAAGTTTGTCAATTTTTTGCACTTCAAGCTAATTTCAAGCTTCAAAAGGCTGGATTTTGCTTTGTTCGGATCCTGGTGACATGATTGAGCTGCTGGTGTCCGGTACCCGTATGCCACTGCTATTTTTAGCAACCTGCTAAAAATAGTAAATGTTCGGAATGAGCTCAAATTTCATGTGCTGAATGCCCGAAGTGTAACGATCATAGCTGGATGCTGTTCTTGAGTGACTATCCTGTTATGCCCTTGATTTTAGGAACCCTAATTGACCTGCTAAAAATAGCAATTATCTGATTCTTCATTCTCTGTAGCTCTGTTTGCCTTGAAATTCGCGCCACAGATCCTTTATCACATGTTTGTCCCGTACCTGTTGAGATCTGGTGTCAACCTGCCATTTATAGCTGCTTCTGAAGTGACTTACTATTTATAGTAAGTGCCTGTTTCTGAGACTTCCTTAGCTCCGTTCGAGTTGAAATTTGGACCGTGCGTTCCTTGTTGATGAACTTGCTCCGTTTGATACCGGGACAGATCAACTTCTTTCTATTTATAGCTCCGCACTGCAAACACCACTTTACTAAAAATAGTAGTGCCCTCCGATCGCCTTTCAAATTTACGCCAGGCCTCTGGCGATGCCGAATACGATGGATACTTCAGCCTGTCCGCTGACCTCTCTCGACTCGGCTTTTAGTGTCAAGTCGAAACTCTATCTTGTGCATCGCTGCTCGATGAGCTCCGCTTTTGACCTCGCTTTCTGGCCAGGCGATGATCGCCTTGCATTCCCGAGGTGTTGAGTAGCCGCCAAGTGACACCCGGCCGAAAATAGAAACGGCCGAGGCGACCCACCGCCGCTGATGATCTTGCAGTCATACTGCCCGAAAAATCTTGAAAAACCCAGAAAAACCCAGAAAAATTTCCAACATGCACGCACTGGCTAAAAATAGTAAGTTCCTGAAAAGTGGTCAGCTCCATTTGCATGTTACGTCGCAGCGAAGCTCTTGGAAAACCCAGAAAGAAAATGCTGACATGCGCTGAAAATGTCTGCATGCAAACCCTAATATCGGCCTCTGAAGGTTGAGTGCTGAAAGTCATCATCATACTTTGCATGTCATATCGCCGCGAAGGTCTCGAAAAACCCAGAAAGAATCTCCAGACATGCGTTGAAAAACTCTGCCTCTAAGCCCCGAAAATTGCCTCCAAAGGCAGAACTGCTAAAAATAGCAAGTTGTCCGTTTTAGTTCAAATTCAACCTGTGAGTAGCCTGATGTGCTCTAGATGCAGTGTGACTGTCGGAATCTCAAAAATGCTGAAGGATTGCCTGTAATCGCACACTTACTAAAAATAGTAAGTTGCCAGAATTCGATGAAATTTCTGTGGAGAACCGCTCGAAGCATACTAACAACAGTGTTAAGCTCAATTTGCAATTTATTCATCTCATTTGACCCCAAACTGACCAGGAAAGATGAAACCCTAATTTCCAGGCTTGGCCAAAATTCACACTTAAACTCAATGACGGGCACAATCCCGGAAAGATAGACAGTAGAAAAGAGAGACAACGACAAAACGAACGAAAAGCAAAGCCAAAATTAGGGGGTCCCCATTTGCAATGGGGCGATGTGTGAAAAACATCACAACAGGAATCACTTGATGAGATCTGGAGAGACTGCAAGGATGGTGAATCAGCAGGCGTTAGCAGAAAAAGCAGCATTGGGAAGTGTGAAGCGAGAAACGATGTTGAGCAAGCGTGAAATGAGCAACTAGGCACGAAAAACGATGCAGGAGCGAAGAAATGGGGTTCGGAATGGAAATAGAACAAGTTTGAAAAGACTAAGATAAAAACTGCCAAAAGTGTAAAGGTGCTAAAATTCAGCTCCATTGCACAAAAATGACTAAGTCTGGAAAAAGATTGTGAAAAGTGTAAGGGCGCTAAAATTCAGTGCCCTTACATTTTTGGAGATTTCAGTCTTTGATGCAGAGGCGCTAAAAAATGGCGCTCCTGCATTTCTCAGAGTTAGAATTTATTTCAACATGTTCAACATGTCAGGGCGCTAAATTTTAGCACTTCTGCATCTGAGACATGATTTTGGAAAATGGATGTAATGGTGAATGAAAACGACGCTCGAGGTTTGCAAAGTGTTTGTCTGCATGGAGTTGCCATTGAAATTGGAGAATAAAGAGAAAGCAAGGGTAACAACTTACAAAGATGAAACGCGAAAAACGCTGGAGAGGGATGTCGAAAAACTCAAAAAATGTATTTGTAGTTTGAAGAAAACTCACCCAGCAAGAAGAAAAGAAGAACAAAGACCATAAACAATGAAAATGACGAAATAGAACACTTTTAAGTGAAAGAGAAAATCGAAAACCTAACTCAAGTCGAGCAATAAATTTAGGCACGAAAAGTGGCACGATTGACGAAAAATGCGAAAAAGATGAAGAAACGCGCCAGGGCCAAAAAAAAGTTTAAGTGTCAGGAAAAAGTGTAATGGCGCTAAAATTTAGAGCTATTACATTTTGGAAAAAGTTCACTTTCATGCAGGGGCGCTAAATTTTAGCGCCCTTGCATTTTCCAGACTTAGCCAATTTTGGCTTCAGGGCAGGAGCGCACTTTTTCAGTGCCACTGCATTTTTCACAATTCACTAAGTACGAATAGTGAGACTTTGCGAAGGAGCTCGTTTCGAAGGTCTTCGCGAGGTGAACATGGGGGAATGCTCGAATTGACTATTCGAGACTTCGGAACGCATTTCGAGGTGGCTTGAAAATCACTTCGTTATGCGTACTTGAACTTCACGAATCCTAGGAAACAGACAAGTTTCGTAGGGGGGTTATCCGTGGAACGAGTGCTGCTAGATTCCGTGATAACAAATAAGAAGAATGAGGTTGACGAAGAAGTGGATCTTAAAGAAGAAATTTATCTTGTGTATGATGAGATTCATTCATTTAAAAATGAAATGGATGTCTAAAATAAAAAATTCAAGAAGAAAGTGAATCCAAAGCAAAGGTATCACACGCCCTTGAAGAAGCCGAGAAGACAATCACGGACATAAAATTACAATATGAAGAAGCCAAGAAAATAATCCTAGATTTGAAAGTTCAGTGTGAAGAGGCAAAAAGAATTGAGGAAGGAATGAAAAGCCAGCTAAAGGAAAGGAAAGAAAGTTGTGAAAAGTTATAATCCGAGATTATATCACTAAGGAAGGAGATGGAAAAAACCATGGCGCAATTAAATCGAGAATTGAACAATGTGAGATGTTCAGAAAATTTGGATAAAATTATAAATTCCCAAAAGCCCACATGTGACAAGAGTGGGGTTGGATTTGAAGAAGGGCGAAATTCAAAAATGGATCAGCTTGTAATAACCCACCCTTAATTTTTTCCACAAATTTCACCCGTTAGCATTAGCTAAAATGCAAAGATAAGCAATTGAATAAGCAACCCTCCACTTTCTGATCACCTAGATCCCAGAGTGGGAAGGGTGAGCTATGAGAGCATACGGTGAAAAGGGGATCTTAGAATTATTGGAAAGACAAGCTAACTAGAAATGAACACCTCCCACTTTCTAATCACCTAGATCCCGATGTGGGCAAGATGAGAGCATATGGTGGTTGGCTTACAATATTGAAATTCTCTATACTACCACTTCTTTAGTGGGGTGAGTAAACATACCAAGTGCGTGAAAGTAAACATCCGCTTGTTTGGTGGGAAATACAAGAAAGGAAAATGCACTTGGCGGCAAGTCGACCAGCCTCCACTTGTTCAGTAGGCATAACAAGAAAGTAAATAAAGAACTCGACCACTTATTCAACGGGAGTAGCAAGTAACATAAAGAAAAGCGCGACCACTTATTCAGCGGGAGCAACCACTTGTTTAGTGGGGTAAGTATCAAATGAAAGTACAAGAGCATTCACCAATGATACTACCGATGGTGTTACAATGAGCTCAACATAATCATATCAGATCATCACATACTGGTGTTATGAGAGGTAAATGTGTAATATACAATCCTGATTCTTTTATTTTTATTTTGAGAACTCTGTTTGCTGATTGTAAAGTGTTTGCTGATATGTTTTGGTTTGCTTGTTTTCATGTGTTTTCAAAGATACTTTGCAAACATATAAAAAGATGTATAAAGTAGGGAAAACTGAGAAAGAATGTTGTCTTTCATATTGAATGATATCACATAATAGAGACAAATTGTTTTCAGTTAGATCAGACTTATTACAATATAAATTTCAGACCTATATATAGCAGTTTCAGACTTGGAAATGATCATACAACAGCAGCAGCTTGATCATCAACTTGCACCACACATTACATATGTGAAATGCCAAAGGACCCCTGGAATCCAATGCCAAAACCTAGCTAATCAATCACCAAGGAGAGCAGAAATAAGAGTCTATACATCAACAGACCCCTTTCCTTTGTTGGGTGAAAATTATGTAATCAACTTTCGACAGATTACACAACTTGGACTTCAGCCACAGCTATGTGAGATATGAATCTCTCCTCTCGGAAAGGGGAGGCGCCCTTCTTACTGCTAAGAGAAACAAAAGTAAATCACAAAAAAAAGTAATTACACAATGTACACGAAATTCACGGAGTGGGGGGGGTGTGTTACATTCATCCTTCTCTCTTTTTTCAGAGAAGATGTTTACAATGTTTCACGTGTTGGAAGTTCCGAATTCTTGATAACTTAAAACTACAACCAGCAGTAATGCCAATATCTCTATCTCGTCAAAGCGAAGCGTAGAGATACCAGGAGTAATTAACAACAAACAAATAAATTAAAAAGGGAAAGCTCATGAAGGCACAAAGTCGCCCGTAGCTTTATCAATGTTCGGATCTGCATAAACGTATCGTTTGCTACGCTAGAAGCACAAAGTCTTCTTAGACGCAACAATTCTTCAAACAGCATGAACGATTACAAGCACAAAGTCTTGTAGATCATCCAACAGAATTAATAGCACGAACGATTACAAGCACAAAGTCTTGTAGATCTTTCGACAAAGTATCCAAGAGAATGAATAATTATAAGCACAAAGTCTCATAGATTATCCAACAAGAACATGCATGAGCATGAATGATTATAAGCGCAAAGTCTTATAGATCACTCAACCAATGATAAACAAAATAACAATGCAATCTAAATAATAAATGTAACACAAAGTTTACATCAACCACTTAGAGTCTTTCAGATTCCTTGAACTAATCACTACCAAATCGAATCAACTTACAAAAGTATCGAATCCAACACAAAGTTTGGCTTGCAATCCTTTCCTTTATTGATTGAATCTCATTCACAAAATATGAACGCAAAGTTTCACAAGTTTGCTTACAAAAGGGCAGCACTTCGTTGCAAAAGGCTAAAAGATAAATTACAATGAAAATCCCTCACAATATATAGAAAGAGGGATGAGCAAAATAAGGAAAGAGATTGAGAAAATCAGGAGAGTTAGGTGAGCGATTTTAGAGATCTCACCTAACTTTGACCAAAGTCAAAGTGTAATTTGTTTTCAAAATATTACATCTTTGGACTTGGTGTAATTATAATTTACAAAATGACATTCGAAAATGTCGAGAAATATTTACAAGATGCATAATGGGATGCACCTAAATGTCTAACACTGGAGAACAGGAAGCTTCTTCATGTTTCTTTGCTTGGGCGCGGAGTCTTCATACTTCTTCCTGGTCTCCTGCATGAACTTTTTATTTGGAAGAACCAAGATCAAAGGACATCACCTTCGGGATCACTTGACGAGATCTGGAGAGAAATTGCAAAGATGGTGAATCAACAGGCGTTAGCAGAAAAAGCAGCATTGGGAAGCGTGAAGCGAGAAACGATGATGGGAAAGCGTGGAGCGGATGAAAAGGCACGCAAAACGATGCACAAAACGGAAAAAACAAGGTTTGGAGCAAAACTGGGAAAAAATGTAAGTGTTTTAAGAAAAAATTGGGAAAAGTGTAAGGGCGCCAAAATTCAGCGCCCTTACATCTCAGAAAAATGACTTTGATGCAGGGGCGCTAAATTTTAGCGCCCTTACATTTCTCAGAGTTAGAAAATATTCTGACATATTTATCATGTCATGGCGCTAAATTTTGGCGCTTCAGCATCTTGGGTATATTTTGGATAAAACAGATGTAGGAATGTATGGAAATGGCGCTCTGAGTTGGCAAAGTTTGTCTGCATGGAGTTGCCATTGAAATTGGAGAATAAAGAGAAAGCAAGGGTAACAACTTACAAAGATGAAACGCGAAAAACGCTAGAGAAGAACTTCGAATTTCCAAAACACGTGATTGCAGCTTGAGAAGAACTCGCCTAGCAAGAAGAAAAGAAGAACAAAGACCATAAACAATGAAAATGGCGAACAAAGACACTTTTAAGTGAAAAGGAAAATCAAAAACCTAACTCAAGTCGAGCAATAAATTTAGGCACGAAAAGTGGCACGATTGACGAAAAACGCGAAAAAGATGAAGAAACGCGCCAGGGCCAGAAAAAGTTTAAGTGTCAGGAAAAAGTGTAATGGCGCTAAAATTTAGAGCTATTACATTTTGGAAAAAGTCACTTCATGCAGGGGCGCTAAATTTTAGCGCCCTTGCATTTTCCAGACTTAGCCAATTTTGGCTTCAGGGCAGGAGCGCACTTTTTCAGTGCCACTGCATTTTTCACAATTCGCTAAGCACGAACAGTGAAACTTCGCGAAGGAGCTCGTTTCGAAGGTCTTCGCGAGGCAAACACGGGGGAATGCTCGAATTGACTATTCGAGACTTTGGAACGCATTTCGAGGTGGCTTGAAAATCACTTCATTATGCGTACTTGAACTTCACGAATCCTAGGAAACGGACAAGTTTCGTAGGGGGGTTATCCGTGGAATGAGCGCTGCTAGATTCCGTGATAACATCCTTGAACACCAAGATGGCACGGCTCCCTAGATAGGGCGATCTGCCATTAAAAATCAGTCATCCAACAAATAACTCAAATAAGCACTTCAAATGGGGCGCCAAGATGAGGAAAGTCCAATGAGCAAATACCCAGAACCATAGGCCATGCATGCATGGAGCTCCGAACAGTTTTCACTTTTAGACCTTGTTAAAAAGGAAATTTACAAAATTTTGGAAAAACAATTAGACCACTGAAGAAGCTCCAAAATCACCACTAATCACCACCAAAATGAAGCCAAGAATCATACACACCCAAAACTCGGAAACCCACATCAAAATACCAAAAATATCTTCATTATTCATCCCCAAAATGAAGAAAACCAAGAACTCTGTAAGCACAACAGTGATCCCTAAAGTAGAACCACTCCAACCAGTTAGGGTGGATCTCTCACCACCGAAACCAACGCTAGAAATGAGGGTTTTCGTCCTCAATCTGCAACATTCACAATTTGGAAACAATCCAGCAGAGTCTCCTTACATTGTCAAATCCTCCATATGCAAATGAGAGCCAAAAGGTAGAATAAATAGAAGTGGAGGGAGAAATTATGGCAACCTCCAATTTGAATAACTTTCCCTCCAAAATCCCAATGCCCATCCTAGCCTTTTTAATAATTTGCTTTTCATTTTAAAACATAATCAAAAGTTCCTCATGGGGGTCGTCCACTTTTTGGACATAACATTTTTCCTTAACTTTATGAAATAAATTTAAATAATTTGTGTCCACTAAAAGTACAATGGCCCCCTTTTAAAACAACATTGTTATCACTAGGCCAAGGTGTCCTTTTTATAACCCAAGCTCGTAGCCCTTTTTTATTAAAAAGCAACTTTAATACTTTTAGTGATGAATTAACCAATAATAAATCGGACCATGGAGAAAATTCACCCCGTACCAAGAATGGTAACTCTACACTGCACTGTTGCCAGGTCCAGTTACCGAAAATAGACTTACTATAAATAGCAACTGCTAAAAATAGTAAGCACTCCCAAACAACAAACTGGCATAAAACATTAGAGCTCACTTGACAACTGCCACACATTGCCTAAACAAGAAACCCTACATTACACTGTCGCCAAGACTAGTTACTAAAAATAGCACTTACTAAAAATAGTAAGTGGGTCAAATCTCCAACTAGCCAAAAGAGAGGACATCGAAAAAAGGGGACATTACAAAATGACAGAAATGTGAAGTAAAACACCCTCACAAGATGATACAATGAAGAATGAGAACACCCCCTTCAAACTAGAACAAGTATACTTCAAGATAGGGCCATCGGAGGTCAGTAGGTAGGTTGCTGCTACAGGTCTGATACTCTAATCAGCAATCTGATATGCATGAACAGCAGGCATGAAACCCCATCCAACAACCTTCAAATGAGCATAACTCTTCCAATACTCAACGGAATCTCACCAAACCATTTGCAAATGATGAAGCAAGCCTAGGTGTCCAATGCAAGCTAGTAAGCCGCCACCAACAAGATTGAACAGCAATATCACGTGCCAAAACAACCTCCCAGCCAAGTGTACAGCCTCCTAGGTAGGTCGATCAACTCTTAGAAATTCCACACTCCTAAAATCATCAAAACTTAGGCATAGGAGTTCCTAAGCATGAAAAAGATGATCAAATGCCCACAAAAAGATCTTTAGTCCTTCGTCTAGTGTGAATGAAAAGGTAGTAGGGCTGGGCAAGGGTAAGCAAGGACCAGCAATCGGAAAACTTCAAATATCACTCCAAAAATGTCCTCAAAACACTGCAAGCAAAGTTAACACACCAAAGAAAAGCTAAAAGACATCATAGCAACTCAAAACCAAAGGAAACAAGGAAGCCATCACCAGTATAAGCTCAACTGCAACCCCTGAAATGGAGCTACACCACTATTCAGCTAGGAGACATCTTGCAATCTCAAAACTGAAGTCGACTTAGAGGGTTTTCATCCTCAAAGCCCAAGGAGATCTCTCTGCATTTTGGTAGCACTTCGTTATCACAAATTAGCCTATGCAAAATTGCAAATGAGAGCACTGAAGGCACATAAATAGCTTTTGAGACCGAGAAGTTTGAATTCTTTTTTCCCTCCAAAGTGGGATGCCACATTTGGGGAATAAAATACTTTATAAAAATCACTTAATATCTTCACTTTGGCATCCACCTTGGTTTATGCATAAAATTTACTTTTAAAATACTTGTCTCCCATCTTGGCGTCCAAGCTCAAGTCCCTCTTTTTAAAACAACTTTAAGTTATTCATCCTAGGCGTGGGGGTCAAAAAGGTGACTTAACATTATAAAATTAACTTAAGTTGTGACCCTTTCCTTTTTTGAACTCCAAGGATGGTGGAGAAGCCAACTGCTAAAAATAACAAGATGCCAATCATTGCAACTGCTACCACTGCCAGAAATAGTAATCCTACACTAAACTGCTGCCAAGACCACTACCAGAAAAACACTTACTAAAAATAACATACCACTAAAAATAGTAAGTGTGTCCAAACTCAAAATAAGCACATTCTAAGATGCAAATGTGACTTACTAAAAATTGACACTGCTAAAAATAGTAGTGATTGCCCACTAAGGATCTTAGAAAACCCAGAAAGACCCAGAAAACCCTTTGGCAAACTCCTGCAAGGCTGCAACAACCTCCTGAAAAGTTGACGAGAAACCTCCAAGAATCTTGGAAACCCTAAAACTGTCTCCAAGTAGCCTACGAGACTCCAGAAATAGGCTATCAGCCATTGAAAAGCATAGGGCTAAAGGGCACATTACACAAAATTAGAAAACCTACTCAAAAAAAGTTCAAGACTCCATCAAGGGTGAAACCAACAAAAGAGAGGAGAATCAATGGCAAACCATGAAAGGACTTCAAAAAATCTCTCCCATGGAAGCAGGTACATACAAACGGGTTTTATCCTTCTTCCTTGGCCATTGTTTTGTTTGCAATCAGTTTGGGCATGTTGACGTGGTTTTTGAGACCGCACCAACACAGAATAAAGTTTCCCAACGGATACTCTATCCTCTCTTGAACAAAGTATTCAGCATGCTAAGATTGCGAGTGAGTTCATGCTTTCAACTCCAAGGTTCCTTTAATGTGAATAGACTCAGTTGGCTTGATGTGATTTTGCTGGTATTTCAAGGGGACTTACACAATTGTTCGACAGCTGACAACAGACAATAGACTAAGGGCTTTCGTGTAATTCAAATGATTTGGCAAGTGAGCACAAGTTTCCTAATTCTAACCAGAAATGAACTGAATTTAAAGGGTGTAGGGCCTAAGAAGTTATAATCTACTCTAAGGCGTGGGACACGGCAATCAATTCTCACGGACTTCAACCAAGCTCCGTTTTGCCTCACTTCGGATAGCTTCCGTGGAACTGCTGCAATCTTCAGAGGAGTGACTCAAGATGTTCAGATCACGATCTAGCATGAAGACACCATCACAACGACGCATGCCAACATATAAACCATAATCGAAGTTAAGTTTCACAAAGTTCCAGTTGACCACGCAAGGCGAACCCACCGTCACAAGCGCTAGTGGTATGGACAAGCGAAGTCTTGTTCAAATCGAAAACACATTCCACAATTACTAAGTACTTGCATGAAATGAAATCTACTTTACTTTAAGCTACTTCAAGATGCTACGTGAATTGGAAGGACGAAGAAGCCTCAACAACTATTCACAACAAGAAGAATTCACCATCAATGAAAATTCTTTTATTATGAAAGCATACATGACAACTTCTTACAAAGTATCCAAAGGGAAGACTTTCCTTCCTTTTCAATCTAAACTACTATACTAAGATATTACAACTAAAGTACCTCCACTCTGCTCTCTAATATGACGTCTAAATTCTACTGAATTACAAATGAGGGGGACTCCCCCTTTTATAGTTGGCCAAGTCCAACGGACGGCTCAGATTACAATCGGCTGGATGGCTAGGATTGTGCCACCTCAGCCCTAAACAAGATTTTCCCTAAAAACTGCCACAAAGGAGAGTGGGGTAATAAATGAGGCATTAATGTCCACCATCCTTCTAGAAGATTCCGTTTGTAGATGCGTTCACACTGACCTTGATCTTCTTTCTTGACGTTGCTCTTCAACTTCTTCTTTGTCACTTGAGTCTCATCACTTAGCCATTTTCTCGCAATTTTTCTTCCTTCTTGATCTATCATCTTGGACTATTCGCTTCATTATTCCAAGTCATCGTGCTCTTGGTCTCGACGTTCTTCCTGCAAAACAAGCAAGGAGAAGAGCATTAGAACACTTCATCATATAAATTCACCTTACTTACCTGGTTTTCATGCCTTGATCTTCAAGGGCTTATCGTTTTTCCTTAGCCAACTTTTGCCTTCTTCATGATTCTTCATGGCCTTAGCCAATTTTCCAACCCACCTTGCCTCATGCTTGGCGCACTTCACTCTGATATTTTATCCAACTCAGACTCGAGAAAAATCCTTTCACCAAGAATTTGATCAAAAATCATCTAGGCGATCACCTTCAAATTCATCTGCCAAGGCATTTTATCAACAACATCATTTATTCCTTGCCTTAGAAAAATTTTCAAATTTCCCTTAGGAAATTCATCAACCCAGTGGCCATCGAAAATATCCATCCTGAAGGCCGCAACAAAGCATGGAAGACTTTAAAACCAACTCCTCATCGATAATCCTCAATACCCAGAAGAAAATTTCCTCCAGAATGCGTCAAACTCATGGGTGCACAACGAACGGGTTCATTTAATTTTCTTGAATTTTGAACCTTAGAAAATTATTTCCCTGTGAAATTTAAATCCGTTTTTCACATCTGTGAAGATTTCTTGTTGCTTTGACTTGAAAATATTTTTAAATCCATCCTGCAATGCCAGCATCTTCATCTTCAACAAATTTAATCATCACAGGAAATTCTTATCACCTCAGAGTCTAGGCGCATTTTCTAGAGGAAGAAAATATTTTGTGCCTTAGAAAATTTTTAAATCATCTTGAAAAACTTTTTGAAAATTTCGCCCTGGAAAATTTTATACTCAACTCAACCAACTTGCCTGTGAGAAAATTTTATCCATTCATCTCAAAAAACAAAATAAAAATTTCATGGAGGCGCCTAGCATATTTCACTTCACACTTGAAGGATAGTTCACTTGGAACTCCAACGCCTTAGGAAAAATTATCAACACTTAACATTTTCAACGCCTTACCACTTATCACTTTACCACTTAGCAGTATCAATTTTCAAATCTAGGCGCACTTCTCATTTGAAGGGGAAAATTTAACTTTATTACGCCTAGTATACCATACGCCTTGGCAATATTTTATTTTCACTCTCAACACTTCACTTTAGGCGCATATAGCATATGCAAGAGGATACGCCTAGCAATATTTCACTTCTTCACCTCACTCATCAATTTTATTTCACCTCCCCCTTTACCACACTTCATCCTCAAGACTAATCTTTACATGGCGCATATTCACGAGAGAGGAGAATAACCTTTTCCAATGTCCTTGCTTTGACTTGTTGACCCCTCAAACATGGGCGCATTTTGCATGATGTGGAGGATAAAGTTTAAAACATGGGCGCATATTTGATGTCATGAAGGATGAAACACATTCAATGCCACCTTGTGACCCTTGAGCTTCCCCATTTTTGTCTCTGTATGCCCTCATTTGGGTGCATTTTGCACTTGATGAAGGATGAACGCCTTTGACTCATATTTTGAATCTTTGACCCCCCTCTTTTGGGCGCATTTCAGCATGAGAGGAGGACAAGTGTCTCACTTAGAAACTTTTGGATTTGCTTGCATGTGAGGGGCGCATTTTAGCATAAGTGATGGATAAACATCTTTGACTCCCCTTTTGACTTTCCTCTAGCCTCCCAAGCATGGGCGCATTTTGAAGGGGGTGGAGGATGAAGACTTGTACTTAGAAAATTTTTGCTATCAACCCTCTTCCTTGGGCGCATTTTGCTATGGGTGCTGGATAAACTTTGTTGACTTTCATTGACTTCCTGCTTCATGGGCACATTTGAGCTCTTGAGAAGGATGAAAAATGTTGACTACTTTGACCTCTTCTCAGTTGGGCGCATTTGAAGAGTGGTGAAGGACGAGTTCAACACTTAGAATTTTTTTTTCTTGCTATCAACCTCCCTTGGGCGCATTTTGGCCTAGCCACAGGATGAAGCCTGTTGACTTTCTTTGACTTTCCAAGCATGGGCGCATTTGGAGGTGGCAGGAGGATGAAAACATGTTAGAAATTTTTTAAACACCTTGAAGGCAAGTTGGGCGCATTTTACCTGTAGTGGAGGATAAACTTCAGACTTAGACATTTTTTTACCTCCCTCTGCCAGCTTCTCCATGCCTTACTATTTATAGTAAGCCCTTCAACTCTTGCACTTCAGGAGCTCAGAATGATTTGAAATTTTGAACGCTGGATCTTCAAGACTTCTTCAACCTGTTGACACTGCTATTTCGGGTTGGCCTGCTATTTTTAGCCCATTTTTGAAGGTGATTTACTATAAATAGTAACTGCTCATTTCTGGTACCTCCACAACCCCGATTGATTTGAAATTTGAATTACGTGCTCCTCACCACGTGACCTACCTGTAGGCATCGGCGCATGCACTTGACTTGCTATTTTTAGCCTATTTCCAAAATGACTTACTATAAATAGTAAGTGCTTCGTTTGACTTCAAATTTTACCAGCATATAGCCTGAAGGATACTGATCGCGGTGGTTTACACCGGTTTTCGAAAATTCTGACCTTTTACCCTTCTTTTCAGGTCCTGAAGTTGGAAACCCTAATTTTCTCTGCATGCGTATCAAATGATCTCTGTTTACCTTCGTTTCTGCTGTATTGCGATCAGCTCGTGATTCTGAACTGCTGGGAAGCGGCTGCCGGGACGCACCTACTAAAAATAGTAAGTTCCTTATTGAGTGGTTATCTCCGTTTGCATGTCACACCATCGCGAAGCTCTCGAAAAACCCATAAGGAATCATCCGACATGCAAAAGAAACCCTGACATGCAAACCCTAAAAATAGCCTCGGAAGACTGAATTCTGAAAGTTGTCGTCTTGTTTTGCATGTTATATCATCACGAAGGTCTCAAAAAACCCAGAAGGAATATCCAGACATGCAAAGAAAAACTCTGCGTCTAAGCCCTAAAATTTGTCCCGGAAGCTGGACTGCTAAAAATAGAAAGTGGTCCGTTTCAGCTCAAATTTTGCACGCGAGTAGCTTGACGTGTTCTGAACGCAGTGTGACTGTCGGAATTTCAAAAATGCTGACAGATTGCCTGTAATTGCACACTTACTAAAAATAGTAAGTAGCCAGAATCTGATGAAAATTTGCTGGGAGCCTGCTGGAAGCACACTGACAACAATGTTAAGCTCAATTTTCAATTTATTCACCTCATTTAACCACAAACTGGCCTGGAAAGTACAAACCTTAATTTTCAGACTAAGCCAAAAGTTCACGTTTAGGCTCACAGACGAGCACATCCCGGAAAGACAGACTAGAGAAAAGAGACAGACAGAGAGGTAGAGAGAGAAAAACCAAAGCCAAAAGACCAGAATGGAGCAAAAATTAGGGGTCCCCATTTTGAATGGGGCGATGTGTGAAAAGGTCACAACAGGGCATAAGGCAATAAATTGTAAATTGAATGCTAGAAATAAGTATAGACATAGAGCTATGAATTATGGAGCACATGCTAGAGCTAACCCTACAGGAAACAAGATTGCAAGATTTGGGATGATGATAAAAAATATCAACTCATTTGCTCTGCTCTTGAATCCTAATATAATATGCCACAAGTGCAATAATCTTGGACATTCAACAAAGTTTTGCAAAAGCAGTTTATTGGAACCTCCTAAGCAAAACAAGGAGGTGGAACAAAAGAAAGAAGAAAGTTCAAACAGGCCTACATGCCAGAAATGAAAATGATAAGTGCTATATAGACAGTGGATGTTCGAGACATATGACAGATGATAAGAGCAAGTTTATCACTTTAAAGAAGAGTTAATGGTAGAACTGTAAGATTCGGTGACAATGCATCGTTAAGAATTTCAGGAGGAGGATCTCTTAGTTTGGATAATGGGAGAACAAGAATAGAGAATGTGCTATATGAGGCCATGATTCACAATTGTTGACAATGACTTGAATGATGAATCCCTTGTTGAGACTCAAAGCCACAAAAATTTGCTATACAATTGCTGAACCAAAGCTAAGCACTTGAGGAATTTGGCAACAAGGGTTAGTTTCCCATAGGTTGGCAACAAAATGAAATGCCAAGCAACATCCTTTCCACTTTTTGATCACCAAGTTCCCAGTATGTGCGAAGTTAGAGCATACGGTGTACGGGATTACAATTATACTTGAATTAAAACAGCTGGAAGTAATACCCACTTATTCAGTGGGGGTTAGCTCAGCACTTCCACTTTTCAGTGGGAAGGCTTATACAATAAATAAAATGTAAATCCAACTCCTCCACTTTCCAATGGTGAGTGAATACAAAGAAAATGAGCAACTCTTCCATTTTTCGGCGGTGAGTGAGTACCAAAGAATCACTTATTCAATGGGGTGAGTAACAACTACAAGAGCCATTTATGCAGTGGGGTGAGTAACATAAGCCACTTATGCAGTGGGGTGAGTAACAACAAAATATCAAGAGCAGTTCAATGGTGGTACTACCACTCAGTGTTACAATGTAAGCTTATTCAAAACTCCCAAATTCAAGATAGGCATTTGTTGTTACAAATATTGCTGTGAAAGAAAACTGATATAACATCCCCACATGTAACACAACTTCAAAGAATCAACCACCCATCATTGAAATAGCAAATATACCTCGAGAAAATGGCAAATAGATGACTGGTACAGGTCTGAAGAATGATAATCATTGCACAAAATGATATTTTAACTAACTGGCCCAAGTTGCCACCCCACCAAAGTAATAAATAATGTTTTTTTTTACCAAGTTTGCTGACCACTAAAAAGGAATCACAGGTTTGACCCTTTAAAGGAGGATGTGGCAAGTGACATCAGTAGAATTAAAGTGGAAAAGTCAGTAAGACTCACAACACTAGCCGCTACTTATATTTTCTTATGGGATGTGAGGATAATCCACCTGCAGCCAATTAGCATTTGGAAAAAGACAAAAAGGAATATTTAGGCTTTGTAGGAGACTTAGAGAAATCTAAGGAGTAGTGAGATACTTTAAAGAATTTATCTGTGGGATTTGCAGCAGCTACACCATCTAGTCCTCCACCGCCAACCAAAGTTTGCTCCATTACTAGGTTTCCTCTAATTAATTCCAGATTTTTAATGAATGTTATTTGGATAATGATTTGCAATAATAATTATGGATGTTATAGTCATTGTTAAGAATATTATTTTGGTTGTATTAAAATATAATCAATAATATTTAAATAAATTTTGCAATTGAGAAAAAAAAATGGAAATTGCCAGAAATTTTTGAAAGGAATATTTCATAGAAGTTCGCATTGAATGCTTGTTCTTTGCAGAGACTTGTCTTACAACAAATTTTCAGGAGAATTTCCTTCATGGGTGACTCCTATCATGCAATTGTAAGTGCATTTTATGAGTGATTGGGTTGGACTGTGTATTCCAATTCTTAGTGTGTTTTATAAGATTTAGATTGAATCTTCCATAAACTCTCTATAATAATTCAATCTGAAACAAAACTATTTTATAGCTTTTTTTCACTTAAATATATTGCTATATGGTTCATCTTTGTCTCCAATCTAAATAATAACTATCATATTTACTCACATTGAATAGTGTTTCCCATTAAACCTACAGGAATTTGATAGGGAATTCATTTAACTTCAATCTTTCTAAAGAAAGGTGTGCTTCTTTTGCATCCATTACTTTTTCTTTCTTCGTTGTATTATGGGATTATCTGAAAACAGAAGTATAATTAAATTTTTCTTATGCTACCCAACAACAGATTCACTTTTCATTTAATTGGTAGTTGCTAATGAACATATTTTTGTTATTGAATTGCATCCAGAAATGAAGCTTATCTTCAACAAAACTTCAAATGCAACAAAAGAGATCGACATTGTAAGTTGGTAGTTAGCATTATTTTGAAGTCTTTGGATGGGCATGTTTCCTTCAATGCTGCAGCCTTAGGAGCAGCACATCGATCTCCTACTTCCTTTTACAAACTAAAAATGATTTGGATTTGGGGGGCAACAATTTCATTAGCGATCTGGATGATTCCCTTTAATATCTAGAATATTTCCATGCTCCACCACCCAATTTATATTAGCCTCAATATTAGTATTGCTTGAAAAGAGAAGTGCTCAAGTTGCACAGGCTATAGAAAACTAGTATCACCAAAGGGAGTCTCCAAATTCTTACATAGCTTCTTAACTTCAGATCTAACTGTCAAAGTATTCACGCCTACTTCTTCAAATCTTCCCACGATCTATGAATTTTGCAAAAATCTAAATGTAAGATGATCTATGATGATCTACAACCAAAATGGTGTCACCTTTCTTATTTTGTGCCGATTGAGCGCGATTGATGTATTTGAGTAGATCAATACTCGAAGGATTGTCATCTATACTAGAAATCTCTTAATTGATATCCAATAGAAGTAGATGAAATTGCCTCCTCTACAAAGCAAAGAATGACTATATATCCTGTTAATTCCTCAAAGCAAAGCTCCACAAAATCACAGCTGCTTCAAGAATAAGGATTAGTTGACTGCTCTGATACCATATAGGAAATATGGGCAGAGATTTGAGGAGAGTTTATAGAAGCTATACATAAAATTTTCAACACATAATAATATGCTTCTATTCTCATGCTTTTTGTTCAATAACACATTGCATATTTATAGGATTCACAAATCCTATTTTTTAGAAAACTTCATAAAACAACCTCCCTAATTATATTGAGTTGTTTTAACAACCAATATAAACAAATATTCATACCATCAATATAATAACCTATTTAACAAACCTAATAAATAATTATTATATGCATCCTATAAATGATGCAATATTCCTAACATGGAGACCATGGGAGAGGCCTGGTTCTTATATGTCAAGACATTTGTCAAAAAGACATTTTATCAATGATCTAACTGTTTGTCATTTGCTTGGCAGATGGTTTGGCTATTAATTGTGGAGGTGAACCATGGAGTGCTTCTAGCCCGTCAATCAATTATGAAGCAGATGAAAATTCAATAGGTGCTTCATCATTCTTCCTGAGTCCTGAAAAAAAATGGGCAGTCAGTAACACAGGACATTTTATGGATAACTCAAACCAAACAATATATCTAAAGAATGCGCCCAACCTTTGGTTTAGTACAAGAAATAGTACAATATACAAGACAGCACGGTCTTCTCCTACTTCCTTGAGATATTATGGATTGTGCCTTCACAATGGACCATATAAAGTACAACTCCACTTTGCTGAGATAGAATTTTCCAGTGACAAATCATTTGCAAGTCTTGGAAGGCGCATTTTTGATGTCTATATTCAGGTATATCATGATATATTCATATTAATCTTGTCAGTATTCACTGAATAGACATGGGAGCAGAAAGAAGTAATATATGCGATTGGTTATAGTTGTATATTTTGACAACAGTTTTCACCTTTTTAAATTTATACAGGGAACTAGGATGTTGAAAGCTTTCAACATTGAAGAGGCTGCTGGAGGCCCAGGAAAGGGAATTGTAAAAATTTTCCATGTGAATGTGACAAAAAACTACTTGGAGACTCACTTTTTATGGGCTGGAAGAGGAACATATAATGTGCCAGAGGAGGGGACATATGGACCTTTGGTATCAGCTATTGTAATTACTCCTGGTAAACATGATATGTATGTATGTGCAAGTATTTTTCTGTAACTGTACAATAAATGCTTTTGTTAGGGTCATATGACCACTTTTTTGCATTATTATCTATTGATTATGCCGTTTTTTAATTTTCATGAAATTGAACTATTTGATATCCTGCCAGCTGAGTTTACTTATTCTAATCTAGAAAGATACCATATTTACTTTATTGGCTTTTCTCACATGCTTAATTTGGCACTGTAGATTGGATTGGAGTGGCATTTCTAGTGTAGTTGTAATCGGCTGTAAGATTTGATTTATCACTTTGACTTTGTTTCTTTTGGCAGAATTTACAGTTGGTAAAAGAAACAGAATTCCTATGATTATAGGCATTGTTTCTGGGGTATTGATTTCCTTAGGCTTGGCAGCGTGCTTGTCATTCATCTTTATTAAGAAAAGAAAAGGGATCAAGAATGAATTTAAGGATGCTCATCTGAGTAAAGGTTAGTTTGAATGTTTCCTAGATTCCATATTAATTCTAACTTCATAGTTTATTCTTGCAGCATTTCAAACTTTAGTCTAAGAGTTGGGAAACATTGATGACTACGCTGAAATAGAATTTGTCCAACGGCTGTATACAGAATTGACAAATATGAAAGCAATTTCCAATCGTTTCAGTCTAGAAGAGATAAGAAATGCCACAAGTGATTTTCATTCCAAGAATAAGATAGGAGAAGGCGGGTTTGGTGCTGTTTTCAAGGTACATCACAATACACTTTAATATTTGAGATTAGTTAGTATAACCAGCCATAGCAGAAATGGGCTTTATTCTAGATAGTTTTCACCAAATACAAGCATTGGGATCAAATATATGATAGGGGATTACATTTGCCACTTTTCCTCTTACTAGGGTATCTTCCCAGATGGAAAAATGGTGGCAGTAAAGCAGATGTTTTCCAAATCAACACAAGGGAATCGTGAATTCCTAAATGAAGTAGCTACAATCTCTGCAGTTCAGCATCCCAATCTGGTGAAATTGTATGGTTGCTGTATTGAAGGAAAACAGCTACTCTTGGTATATGAATATGTGGTGAACAACAGTCTAGCTCGTGTTCTATTTGGTACATTCATATTCTCCTAAACCTGCTTGTTTTGCTGCTATAAGAAAATTTTGAGCAGATAATAATCTCAATCTTTCTCGATAGGGAGCTAGTGTTAGCAACTTAGCACCCTAATGACATCCTGAAGTCGAGTTAAAAATCCACAATTATATCTTCTTTATGCATGTTATCGATGCACTTGTAACATATGTGTGTGTAACCTCCCACGGTAACAACTTGTATTGTTGCCTCTGTGCTACTGCACTAATATACAAATAATTAGTAATTCTTTTATTATCACTCAAAAAGCACAGCATGAATCTTGTCCACCTATGATGATTTTCTATGGCAGCTTTCCTGGTATTGGAATTCTTACCTGTCTGAATGTATGTATGCAAGTTAACAAGATGCATTCCAAATAGTCTTATTGGTATGATGCCGCCTTACATTTGAAATACTGTAGTTGATAACAATTTTATGAGCTTGGTGAGGATTCATGGACTCGAGTTCAATTCAGTCCTAGTGAATCTCTATCTGAGAATCAAGATTTGGGAGTCTCAGCTGTCAGACTCGGCCAATTCTGCCCAGAAAAAACATAAAATCAACTGAAAACTTTTCAAACAAACCATTAAACATAAACACACACACACATGCCAGCCACACACACACGTTATATTGCCATGTTTTATCACATTTAGGCCAAGTTTTTTTACCAAGTACAAATCCAAGTCAAAAAACAGTTTGCCAAGTTTTATCCAAGTCCAAGTCTCAATACTATGGTTGATTCACATTACTGCACAAACAGTTTATGTCCTTGAAGGCAGCAAAATTTTTAACTGAAAGTATTTACTGGGACTCTGTAATTTAAATCACAGGTCCCCAGGAATTCAGGCTTAATCTCAATTGGTGTGCACGATACAATATTTGTCTTGGTGTTGCTCGTGGTTTGGCATATCTACATGAAGAATCTAGACTGAGAATTATACATCGAGACATCAAATTGACAAACATCCTTTTAGATCAAGATCTGAATCCAAAAATATCAGATTTTGGCTTGGCGAAGTTATTTGACCGTGAGAAAACTCATGTCAGCACCAGGGTGGCGGGAACAATGTAAGATCAACGACCTTGTTTTTTTCCCTATAATTTCTGCTTAGAAAAAATTATGGCTTGCATAGATATAGCTCTTTTTGAAACTTAATTGAGAACTCTTAGTTGTTTTATATATACAAACCCTGGGCATGATAAATTCATATTGTACAAATGATTTAAATGGTATGTGTAGAGTAGAACTCTAAAAGTATTACTTTTTTTTCAGTGGGTATATGGCTCCCGAATATGCTTTAAAAGGTCAACTCACAGAGAAGGCAGATGTGTACAGCTTTGGAATAGTTGCCCTTGAAGTTGTAAGTGGCAGAGTACACACAGAGAAGAACTTGCAGGGAGAGATGTCTTATCTAACGGAATGGGTAACTGTACAAGCCACTTTCTCTTAAGATTTTTTTTTTAAGAATCTATACTGATATCAGTGTCACAAATATATATTTTTTTCCAAATATGTCTGGTAATGTCTGTTTATAAACATTTGTTGCAAGTGTTGAATATTTACACTAAAGGATTGTCCTTCTCAATGGTCTCTATCCAAATCAGTATCTGTTTTTGAAATTATACTATACACTGTAGCATGAATCTGTAGATATGTTTATTAAATTGCAGTTTGTTGAATTTTCCAACTGCACATCCTAGATTCTGTTCTTGTGCCAAGTGTTCAGGACAGCAGTGAAAACTAAACCAGTTGTCTTCAGAACCAGACTCTTGGTTCTTTCTTTAATATTTATAAGAAGATATTATTAAAAAGATATCACTGCACGGTACGATAAATTTTAAACATAGTAAAACAGTTTAGACAACAATTTACCTAGTTTTGGTGATTTTGAAAATGTTACCAAATAAATGTCGTGGAATGCATTAGAAAAATGACAGTTTTTCCAGAATATTATTGGAACGTAAAAATCACACCCAGAAAACAAGTTGCAACCTAAAGATCACAAATTTCCAACCTAACCATGTTATTTTGTTATTGCACTACAGACTTGGTATTTGTATGGAGAGGACAGACAGCTTGATTTGGTCGATGTGAATGTTAAAAGTTCCAGCTACTCTGAGGAGGAAGTTATAAGGATGATCAATGTGGGTCTTTTATGCATCCAAGCAAATCCTACACTGCGACCATCAATGTCAGCCATTGTTGACATGCTGGAGGGAAAAATAGATGTCAATGTTTCAAATTGCCAACCTCCATATCTCAGCTCTAAGAAGTCTGATTTTCTTGCAGAAGAGAAGCCATTGTCTCATGGTAGTAGCTTGGAGGGACCATGGAAAGGAAGCTCCTCTTACGAAGAAAGCTCTGTTGTCCAACAAGAAATAGATGATGATAATGACGAGAACAGTCTGATATTAAATCAAGTCTCTGCTGTCCTCTACCCAGTTTCAGTATCTGAGCTCCCTCCATCACAATCTTATATATAGATGATACTTTTATTATGGTGAGTGGATGCTACATTTGTAGTAACAGGTTTTTGTACAGATCCAGTGTCCCAATGTAAACATGATGCTGTCCATGAAGGATTTGAGAGAAGAAGAAAATGTCCATATCTATTGAACATAAAATGATAAAAATATAGGTATTTGAACAAACTGAGTGTATTCGGAGATTTTTCTCTCATGTTATCCCTGCCTTGAAGATGTAAGAATGGACAATGTAGTCACATTTCATTAATTTTTTTCGGCCTAAGAGCACATGACTCTTCCAATTATTATCTATTTTAGGGAAATAGTTTGAAAAAATAAAGGAGCTTCAACTCGAGGCCTTTTTTAATCAACTTTCATAAATGCTGAACTTCTACTCTTTCTTCAATGCTTGAATACCAGACATTTTGATGGGGATATAAAGGGCTTAATTGTCCATTCTAATCATCAAATATAGCTAGTGTACCCGGGCTGTTGAGGGATTGGCAATGTCTGGTTTACTTTAGATTTTGGTAATGAGGTTGAAGGGGCACAAAAATTGAATGATATAAAAGGTAATTGAATGAAATCTCCTTGTGGGCAATTTTACAAAGGCGGGGCTTTGGTCATGACAGTAAAACTTAAAGGTGGCAGAAAATTCCATTTTGTCAAATTGGCATCTCGCTTTGTAATAGGCCTGAAAAAGACAAAATTTACTTCAACTTCTATAATTTTACTAGATTCAATATATTTGGATCCTATTTGGCGTTTTTAAGAATATTCTCCCTTTTGAAAGGATTCACAATTTGGAAACTGAATTAGCTACTTGTACAACTACTATCTTGTTTTTTTATAGTCAATTGCTTCTCACTAAGTACTTGAAAGTTGGAAGTACAAGTTGCAACATATCATCCCCTTCTAGAGCTTATTGTTTCCAATTAATCTTCTAGAGCTCATTGCTTCCAATGAATCTTAATGCTTAGAAATTGTTTCACTTAGGCAATAATTGTTCACTTCCTCATTCTTTTTTCACACATATACTTCGCATTGTATTGTGTACTCTCTTTTCCATTTTTTCTTTCATATTATGATAAGCATGTGATATACCATCAAGATGAAAAAAGGTAGAGATTGTTGAACTTAGATAATAATTGTTCACTTCCTCATTCTTTTTTCACTTCTATACTTTGCATTATATTGTGTACTCTCTTTTCCATTTTTTTCATATTACCATAAGCATGTGATATACCATCAAGATGAAACAAGGTTTCCTTCAAAGAACTAGAAAGGAACACTTGTAACATATAAGTTGCATCATATACCTTCTTTGTTGTCTCTTCTTTGTAGCCACTTATCCCTAAGATGGCTTTCTATGTGAACACTTCTTGCAAATTGTGGATGGTATCATTACATGAGGCTATCTTCAATGTCATTGGTCACATGGATTGAGGATTCCCCTTGTCAATCTTAGAGTTTATTCTCACCAACTCCATGTAGAAATTGACTAATATGTTTTATAGTAACAAGATTTTCCACTCTTTTAAGGATGCCAACAATGAGGAACATTTTCTTTGGATGGGCCTGATCTATTATGATATAATTAAAGGGAGATATTGTTGTCTTTACATGGGCTTTGTGGGATCACACACAACCTTGCAATTCCCTAATAAAAGATGTTTGGTATTTTTCTTTCTATAAGTTGTCATTCTTAGGGGATTTCATACTTGAATCTTAGGGTATTATAAAGATCAAAGGAGACACTATAGTGAAGCAATATTGCTCTCTATAGGTTGTCATTAGGGTTTCCCCAACTCCCTCACTCACACTCTAAGTAGTCTCACTCCATTTCTCTCCATGATGGACTTTCTAGATCTTTTGTCCCACAATATTACGACCAAACATAGAACAACAATGTCCTTACCTCTAGAGGTACTTTGACCTTGGATGTTAGGTGTGGTTTTAGAGGGAGCACCATAATCTCAAATACCATCCAACTTGATCCCTTATTTTTTATGCCTTTTAATGGATATTACTATATCATGAATTGGTCTTGTATTCTTCTAGATGATGATACTATCTATATTATATTATTTTATTGTCTTGTTGAAATAGTCATGTATTTGCATTACATCAAAAACAAGCTATACAACAAAAAGTGGGTAGAGAAATGAAACAACTAGGGATGGAGGTCCTAGAGAAGGGATGTCCAAACCCACACGAGTCCACTTACACAATAGAAATAAAAAAACAAATAGCATCAATCAACACGATAGAAAGATAATTTCTAAAAAGGATTTTATTGATCACATAATTACATCAAGCCACTTGGAAATACAATGAGGACTTGAAGAATTACAACAATCTCAACATAAGCATTGAGACCTTACAAAAATCTTCTATTCTATAGACTAGCAACAAAGTTCTAGATGAGCTAACTTGCACTCACATACTTGCTCAAACTAAGGATCCTCAATGAACATTGTCCCTTTAGGTTTGTGCTATTTAGTAGCCCATTTCACACTCCCAATGAAGACTAGTGAATTCCCATATTCAAATTACAATTCTTCCGACATTTTCTTAATTTTGAGGCTAAGTCATCTCTTTGGTTGGTACCATAATATGATTTCCTATTAGAATTTACATTGGCCCTAGTGGGCTTGATGTGTATGTACCAATTCCATAGTTGCTTCCTAGTTAACCAATCTTTCTCAATGTTATATTTGAGAGAAGGCTCTAGAAAAAATAATCAGATATTTTTTTATCTTGTGCCATCCTAGAAAGTAGATTATGAGCTAAGATGCTCATTATGTTGTTGCACACTCTCTAGGTGAATAATTCAATCTTGGGTAGTGCCACACATGTTCAAGGTGTTTCGACCAACTATCATTGTGACGACAAATAATTTTTGCAAATAACTTTGAGTTATTGTAGAGTTTTTTTGCATGCTTCAATAAACTAATAAAACTTCAAACTCAATCTTTGATTGAAACTTTGAAAGTCTTACAAAAGAAAAGAATATGACATTTTTTTTTGAGTAATGCAAGATTGTTCGACCACTAAGATGTTCTTGCATTAGGCACTTTATATAAAATATTCACGAGTTTATATCTCACAAATAAGGGTTGAATGATAGAACCACTCTTGTGGCATGTGCTTCAACCTCAACATGCCTCATCACTTGATATAGGCACCTTAGAAGAATTTTGATATTCTACCTTTACATCTTCCAACATTGGGTTGATAGCAGACAAAAAGGAACCTAGCACAAGAAGACAAAGTTCACTACCTTGGATGCAATCGCAATGCATGGGCATTTGCTTTATGCACTATTGTCCTAGTTTCTCATTGTCATCTTAGAAAGTTGTAAAATTAAAAAAAAATCAAATTTTGAAATCATCTACACAAGAGGAAACATTGACAACAAAAGCAACAAACTAGAGGAGACTAGATGATAAAGAAATAAAGTTAAACTAACTAGAACAAATGAAATAATAAAATGATAATAGAAAGAAAGAGAGAAAACAAAACCTTTGTGTAGTTGTAATCTTCCCAAATCTCTATAGCTAGAATAAGAAAAATAGTTGGAACTACTTAAGAGCTTGCTGAGAATGGTCAAGCCTCTAATTTTGTTTTGACTTACATGGGTAATCCTATAGAAAATGGAGATTGTAATAGCGTGTGCTCTTATCTTGTGTGCATTTATGACTAAGAACAACAAATCAAAATATAAATATCAAATCATAGGTCTACAAGGATTGATTGGTGATAGTCACCAAGGGATTTGCTAATAGAAATATAGAAGGAAATGATAAAGAATAATTGCAATATTATTCAGATAAGATAATAACTTATTAAAACAATAATACCAACATGGTGTTGAAGAGATAAGTGAACACATAGAGATGTCAATGAAAATTTAGCAACATGTAGTTTCAACAAGCTTCAACAATGAAGGTGTTGACACCTAAAATTACATCTCATAATTTATACTACCGTTAATTCCCTTCACATCACCATCTTCTAAATTAATTGAATAATATTATATTTGTTTAATTAATTATCTCAATTATTAATCAATCTTAGTTAATTTTTTTAATTATTTAATTAATCAATCGAGCCCTTCCTCTAAGATTAATTGAATAAATCAAGACAATTTAGTCAATTAATTAATCATTTTCTAATGCCCAACCTTAAACAAATAAATTCAACATTTATTTGCTTAAGTCTATCATTCCATTCCAAAAATTAAATAAATATAATCTATTTATATAATTTTTCTTTTTCCCCTCACACCATTAGTCGACTAAAATTAATTATTTAATTTAGCTAAGCATTTACACAAGTCAAAACATAATTAATCAAGGCAAATTTTGTTTGAGATCCAAGATTGCAAATGTGCTTAAATTTTTTTTGCATGTAATTGACCGTTGTTTCACAAGTCTTCATGTAGTCCTCTCATTCAATCAAGCAAATTTTAGCCTTTCACATAATTCAAAAAAAATCCAAAAAGTTCTTTTTCTATTCTTACCATTCATCATTTTTCAAGAAAATCTCCACCATCCAAATTCTTTAGATCATGTAAATCATTTTCTACACCAATTGGAAGGTGCCACTTGAAGGCTTCCGATTTCTCTAAGCCTCTCAAGCAATCTTCATTGATATGTCCAATCAATCCTAGCCTTTAATCTTTCATCTCTCAACTATATAAATAATACACCATATGAGTTATTTTAAATACACTTCATGAATGCATTGTCATGCTATTAGTTTAAGCAACAACATCATATCTCTCATTATAAATCTTGGGTACATCCACACTTTGTGTGCAACAAGAGGCTTTTAGCAAGGGACTTATAGTTTTTTATCATGTATGTCTAGTCTCTTAGCTCAATTGGATGTGGCAATTAGACTAGGATAAAGGTTTGAATTTCATGGTTTAAGTTTTTTTTAATTTTCCTTCTACATTTGCTTGTTCATAATTTGGCATGTTTGGTAGGGACCCATGTCCATATCTAACATCCTTTGTATCATTTTTTGTGTATATTTGTGTTGTAGGTTGGCAGTTTTATGTGTGCATCCCTATTTTTAGTGCATACATTACATGTTTCAACATATCTATCCTCAGGTTAATGCATCCATTGGCATTCTAGGTGTCAGAGTAATCATTCATTAGCTAATACTTGACTAATCTTTAATTGATTATAGACTAATTTCACTTTATGCACTTAAGCTAAACTTGGGAGTCCTTTATTCTTTTATTAGTTTGAGTTATTATTATATTGTTTTGTCTTATCACATGTGATGTTGAAACTTGTCATGATCTAATCCCTTTATTATTTAGGGTCTTCTCTTATAAGCACTCTCCTTCATTGTAACTCTTAGCAAATTTTTCATTTTGTAAGTTCTTTCTTTTTGAGGAAATAACAAATTATTATTTGCAACTCTTGTGAGTGGAAGACGTTGTTGTTTGCTATTTGATCTTGCTTTGTGTGTGTTTTTCACAAATCTAACATGGTATCAAAGCATGGATTCAACACACCTCTTCTCGAATTTTGAGGGTTTTCTTCAACTATAATTATAGAGGCTTCAAACTTGGAATCTTCATGTTTTTGGTAGGTTTTGGACTTGGACACTTTTTTGGTACATGTCAGAGCTAATTGGACCTCACCATTGTATTTAGACAGCCAAAAATAAATTTGACTATAAAATTTCCCTACTTCGTCGACAAAAGCTTTTGAGGAAATTTTTTTAGTGCAACAATTGTACGAGGCTGTATAAGCCATACCATACGGTCGCTGACAAAAAAAATTCAAAAATCAAAGTTGGTAGCTTTTTTTAAAAAAAAAATGGTTTTATTTCAGAAATTTAAAAAAAAAAAAAAATAGGTTCAATATTTTTTATTGGGTGTACACTTTTTGGGGGTACCCATAGGTACCTTCCATTTCAGGCCTATGGGCCCCACACCTCCCACCGACAAGGTTTTTGTTGCAGTTGTTGTCATTGATGTCAATGCTAATGGTTGTGTTATTGTCATTGATGTCAACACTGATGGTTGTCATTGAAACATAGAAAAAGAGGTTCACCCAAATGGGGATTCACCAAATGGATGAACCTAATTTTGCTTATGTTTGGATGGATGTTTCATTCAATTATGAGAGGAAAAATGCCTAAATAAAAATAAGAAATCAAACCTAACTATTATAATAGCAATAAGGAAGGTTTTAAGATACCAAAATGATGTGTACCTTGTTGAAAAAGTGTTGTTTCGGGGCTCACTGAGGACTCAATCGCACAGTGGCGAATGGGTCCCTGCTAGGGTTCTGGAAAAGTGATTTATGGGTTTTTTTCTTCATTGTCTGCACTCCCAGCTCCCAGGTGATCAACTTCTGAAATTCGGAAATAAATTATGTAGCTTCGTTTTCGTGATCTTGCAATAAAGATGACAACTTTTACAACTTTACAACTTTGACAATTTTTGCAACTTTTGTTCTCCACTTTATCTTCAACCTAAAACCTGCAATCACACATCAAAGAGGAGAAAAATTGTTGATTGTTAGGGAATAGGGGTTTGTCTTGGTCAAACCCCTTTTAGGTAATTAAACCTTATGATGAATCAAAACATGAACATGAAACATGAAACAATGATACCTTGGATGAAGTCTTGGAATGTAAATCAGTAATCAAATATGAAGTGGCTATGAAGAATGTGGATCTTGATCTTGAATTGGATGTGAAACAATGCTTGCCTTGGATCTTGAATGCTACATCACAACATTAGCTCAACTACATGCATGATGCACTATGCCTTTCACATGATGATATGAAATTTGAGTGCTACAATAAAACCTTGATAATCTTCCCTTTGAATGCCTTTGAAAATGCTCTTGAATGCTCCATAATGCTCTTGATTTCGATCTCATGAAATCACATAAAGATTCTAGGTGAAACTATGTAAAATAACCTTATATTTATAATTATCTTAAGATTTAATCCTAAAATTCAAATAACACAAGTCGATATTAGATATAGGATTTAAAATCACTAAAATCCCACCAATAATAAGTTTTAAAAGGGGTTTCCTTAGTTAAGGAGGACCCATTCCCCATAGGGCGGATGGGTCCTAGCACAACCAACTAGGACATGCTTCAGGGAGGTGAAATAATATGCTAAAAGGGGGTCCTAGGACCTAGGAAGGACCCATTCGCTAGGTGATGAATGCGTCCCAGATCACTAGCCTAGGACTCAAACCTTTCCAAATTAAGTGTCGTGATACATCATTAATGAGTCGAGATATATCCTTCAGAAAATGTAATTAATAAGGCTTGGGTTTGAATTTAAGGGGCCAATTAAGCTCTAAGTAAACTCAATTAATTAATAAAGCCCTAGATTAGTGTGAAAGTGTAAAGAAACACTTTACAACAACCTAAATAAGGCACAATTAAGTCCATTTTATCATTAATTATCTATTCCCAAACTAAGCATGAAAAAGGGTTACTTTTTTGGATGCTAAACTTTGCCCCCACTTTAGTGTGAGTTTGAGAGTTTTCCCCCATGAAAAACTCACACTAAAGTAGACATTCAAGACAATTATGTATGCAACAATAACAAAGATACATAGTCATACCCTATCAAAGACCAAGAAAAACAAAGGATCAAGCTTCGACCATTCCAATATGATGTGGAACGTGATTGTTTGTCCAAGAAAAAGGATCAAGCTTTGACAGTATGTCCAACACGATGTGGACCAGGTTTAGGGTATTTGTCCGTAACATGCGTGCTCACTCTGGGGTAGTGGAACCTCAGGTTGTCCACTAGGTGAGTATCCCAACGGGGTGGCAAATGGGAGAATCATATTAGTCTACCATACCAAAGTTATCCTTTATCCTCTTGACAACTTCGATAAGGCATCACAATGCTATGCCTTTGAATGTTATCTATAGGTTTTTGTTTAAGGGGATTTTGCTTCATTTGTGTAAAGGTCTTCTTCTTAGGGAACATCATGCCTAATGTCTCCAAGAGAGGAAAAGTCAAGAATATCAGATTGCCACTTATGGGATACCTCATTCACATCATGCCACTAAGGGAAATCATACGCTTAGAAATATCACACTCTTGGAGGACATCAAACCCAATGACACAAAAAGAGTGAAAACAAAGAAAAATCCTTTGAGTCAATATGGAAGAGACCTAAATGTCTCAACGCCTTGTGTCATCCCAAAAGGAAAAAACAAGACAAGGGAAAGATAAAGGACAATCTTTTGGGTCAACATGGAAGAGAACTAAATGTCTCAACGCCTTGCATCATCCCCAAAAGGAAAACACAAGACAAATGAGAAAGATTAAATGTTTACGATAGAGAAGAATGTAGATACATATATAAAGGAATGCACAAAAAGAGAGATACATCAAACGAAACATCACTGGGGATCACATTATACACATGCAATCACATACAAGAACATGAAAAAGAAAACATATTAAAACACTAGTAAGGCACATGCGAGTCAACCTATAGCAAGTCGTTTACATCCCAATCTCGGTCTATATCTATGGAAGGTAGACAACTAGCCAAAGGGACAACAACAAGTGACGAACCAGGTGAAGCACCAACTTCAACACTCTTTTTAGGATATTTGTCATTTAAGCTCATAGAAGAGTAAAAAAATGTATTCAATTCATTATGCACTTGCTCATCAATCTTTGTAATGTCAATGTCATCATCTAGATTTATCACAACAAAAGGTCGAATGACAATGTCCATGGAAGCTTCTTGTTTACGTTGTGGTGAGGGTACAAAATCATCATGCATTGCTTCGGGTAAGTTTGAATTTTGATTTTCTATGTTACTCTTTTCTTCTTGATTTTGTAACATGCGAGCTATAGCACGACGTCTACTCCTACACTCTCTAGCACTTCGATTTTGTTTCAATCTATTATCAATTTGTGTTTGTGTAGGAGTGGGTTTGTTAGTCATAGGTTTCTTCTCTCCCCTTAAGGGAGGAACAAAAGGAACCATAGGAGGTTGCTCAACTACTTTTTCTTTAGCTTTGTAAACTTGTTTAATTTTAGGAGGCACAATAGGATTTTTTTGGTTATCGCGCGATCTCTTATAGGAAATTGTAAGAGGTTTTGTTACAGGCTGCTCTTGGACAGTTGGAAGAGCTTCCAGTTCAATCATTGTTTCGTCAAGGATAGGTTGCTCAGTCACGGGTTGAGGCATGTTTCTAAGGGATAATTCTTCTATACGCTTTGCCTTGAACTTTTTATAGGATTTGAAAAAGTAGTCCTCATGAGGTCTAATAGTTTCAATAGGCTTGGGCCAAAATAAATCTAATGAAAAGTTCCTTGGGAAGTCGTTGGATTAAACCCACTATGATGCACAGTAAAGATATCATTTCCAAAGGGAAACTTTTAAACATTTATGTACAACCGAGGGGACGACATTCATGGAGCGAAGCCATGGGTATCCTAAGTTCACACGAAATTAGTCCGATTGTGGGATGATGGTGAATGAGACAATTAATGTTTTTCAGTCCAACTTTTGAAGGGAGATCTATTGATCCCATCGTAGGACAATCAAAACCATTATGTGTCTTGATCCATGCTTTCAGTTTGTCATATGTATCTTGATAGAGTTCATGCACAAATAGGAATTCTTCAGTGACCACATTCTCTCCACAAACAAGATCAATTAATATCCCATTAGTAGGCTTGTTATTGATTCTTCCGGTTATGTAAAGAGGACCATCGGGTGCATGTTTAAGTATGCCATTTTGTGAAAAAGCAATATCAAGAGGCATTTTAGTTGAGCCCTTATGAGGTTTAGCTTCGATAAATGCTACAAGTTCATCAATATTCTCATCTTTTATGTTTTCATCATTCTTACCAACATTCATCACATCATTCTTGGCTTCACTAGCTTTGACAAATGAAATAGTGTGCTTAGGCATGGGATTTGTAAATATTTGTAAATTTTGGTTAGGAGGGGCTACAAAATTATTACCTTGATCATTCACACCCCCAATTTGAAGTTGATTATTGCTAATAAGGTCTTGCACAAGGTGTTTAAGATGCTTATAGTATTCTACACCATGTCCATTTTGTTGGTGATAATGGCAATAAGAGTTTCGTCAAAAACCTGCAAGCGATGGTAGATTAGGATCACGTTCTTTAACAGGAGGTAAGGTAAGAATATTCTTTTCAACAAGCTGTAACATGATATTATAAAGAGTATCAGGTAAATGAGTGAAATTTCTATCCCTATCCCCAAAGGAAAAATGACTTGTCTTTATAGCAGCCACTTGGTTATTAGTTTTTTGACTTAGTTGAAGGGAGTTAAGTTGTAAAAGCCCTTATTTTGTTTCTTGAAAGGTTGATAACCATTTTGAGTTGTGGATTCAGACTTTTCAGGATGACTAGGGAGATTTTTCACATCATGACTACAAGCCGTATTTTGATAATCACGAAGGGTTGTACACAATTGTGTAAAGGATGGAAATCTCACCATCTCAAGTTTTTTTTGGAGCTTGTTTTGTAAATTGGAAATAAACATTCGTTGAATGTCGGCATCAGGTTTCTTAATGTTTACTTGTGAATAGAGTGTTTAGTATCTTGCTATGAAATCAATCACTTTCTCATCATTCTTTTGTTTGCATGTCATTAAATCAGCGAGGGTCATCTTGGGACCCATGTGAATATGGTAGTGGTTGTAAAAGTCACCAACAAGTTCATTGAATGAACCGATTGAATTATTTGGTAAAGAAGAGAACCACTCTAAAGCAGAATCCTTCAATGACCTAGGGAACAAATTAACCAAAAAAAATTCTTCAAAGATGAAACCACTACACAAGGTTGTAAAAGCAAAAACATGGCTAATAGGATCTCCTTTCCCACCATATTTTTCAAATCAGGGAACTTCTATACCTTGTGGCCTTTGTGTTCTCAATTTCTCTAGGGATAAGGGATTGGTTTTGATATATTACAAAGGTTGACCATTGTTGTTTTGATTTAGGGTTGCAAATTTTTGTTGAAGGGATGCCATGCTTTGAAAAAGTGTGTTAAGGAGAGCATCGTTGTTATTGTAAGGTGGAGGGGAGTAGGGTGGAGTGGTATGTGTATGCAGAGGGCAAGTAAATTGTAAGTTTGTGAGGGAGGATGGTTGAGGAGATATTGTATTTGAATGCACAAAGCTAGAAGGATTCCTAATGGAAATTCCTAAAGTGTTCACACTGCTAGTAGGTTGAATTGTTGTGGTAGGTTGAGTGCTAGTGTATGTAGGAATGTAAATGGGTATTGTAGAAGGGATTGAAGTTCCACCTTGGATTTGAGTACACCCCAAAGCTTGAGTAGAACTTGTTCGAGCTAAAAAATCCACCTTGGTTTTCACATGCTTCCATTCTTATTTATTATTCCATTTCCATCATAAACCCCATTTTCCTTGATTTTTTTATTGTATTTGACATTAAACAAATTTTTTTGTACATAGCTCATAAAATAAAGCCTTTGATTATAACTTTGAAATAAATCCACTTCTTAAGGTACTTCCTCGGCAACACAAGGTATGTTGCCAAGACAATACCATATCGAAGAAAGCTTCACCATAGTCTCCTCAACTAGATCAATAAAACGCTGATGAAAATGTTGATGAGACCCTCATGCTTTGAGGTGACATACTCGAATGTCTCTCCGACAACCCATCGAGCAATATGTCAAAGAGACCTGGATATTTCAGAGTGAAAAGTTAACTTGTCTCTTTGACAAGATACAGTAATGTCAATACTCTAAAGGATACAGGATCATTTTGCATTTAGGAAACGGAAAAAAAATCTCTCAGACATCAAGAGACTATTATAAAATAAATGGCAGATTATTGGTAGAACCTAGTCAGACGATTACAATGGCAATCTCGAAGAGACATTGGTGTGTCGGACTAAGAAATGAAGAAGTCTCTTTGACACTGTAGGAACAAGAACAAGATGTCGAAGAGACACAAAGGAATCAAACATACATTGATAAAGTCTCTTCGACTTTCTAACAAAGCTACAAGCATGCACCGTCGATGAGAATATGGGACATCGAAGGGAGATAACCACAAGTCTCTTCGATATTTTAAAAAACACAAAAGAGGTTATTTGAAGAAACATTGTTGAAAGGAGGAACAGGGGTGTGTCTAGGAGACATAAGCTTATCGGAAGGAAATGTTCACCAGTCTCATTGGAATTCAGATATCAAAAGTACAAGGATGAACTTGAAGTGCAACCATCGAGGAGACCTTGCGGGATCGAAGAGAGAAACTCAAATGTCTCTTTGAAATTTTGAAAAGGGACCAAAGACACATCAGAGAAAGAAAAGGACATCCTTGACAATGTAATTAAGGTCTCTTCGAAATAATGAAATAATATCTCACTCATTTGACATGACTAATGAGGTCATTGAAGAGACAACTGCCATTAATATTGCAGTTGATTAGAAAGGTGGCACGAGTGCCATTTATGAACCAAAGCTGCTTCAAGTGAGCCAAATATTGATATGTTCGACTCTTGAGAAATCAAAAACACTGCAATTGTGGTTGAAAATCAAGGAGGCGGATTTGGATGACAAAAAGTAGCTCATAAACCACGAAATTAGTTCAAGTGTTCTTGGCTCAACTGAACATGTTCTATAAAAATTTTCTTGAAGTACTATGCAAGTAGGGTTTTGAGATGGATAAAATCCTAGAAAAACCAAAAGTAAAGAGGTAGAAAATAGAGGCTAGGCCATTAAACTAAGACTTAATAGATCAGCGTCCCGGGTCTGGACCGAAATCTAGGAGAACAACTCAATTAAATCCTTCATGTGAAACATTGGAAGATAAGCACAAAAATATTGGAGATGTGTGGACTCCACAGAGAGGCTATGATCTATTTATATATCATTACAGAAAGAAGTACAAACATAGACTTGTCTCAAATCCATGGAACATGAATTTTGAAAAGCTTGTGATGCCTAATGTGTTTGTCAATGTGGAACTGGTTAAGGCACTAGCTAAAAACTACAATCCTAAAACGAGGGAAATCTATTCCCACGATGGTTCACAATTTATTATCATGACATAGGATTATATCTACAGGGTTTTTCAACTTGACACATCCATGAAAACAAATTTGAGGATAAGAGATCTATTGGAAGAATATCAAACCATGGATACAAGTTATAAGAGGTGGAAATTACCTTTGCACAAACCCAAGGGCCTAGGAAACCAACTTAGAAGATTCTCTAGTGATGAAAGACCCCCATTTCCTGTGGATTCATTTGAAGAATACTACTAGTACACCTACTATTCAGCTAGCCAAGTCCTAGGAATTGATACTCCTACTGCGATGACTATAGCTCCCATGGTTCTAGCCATATATATCCAAAGCCAAGATGCTAGGCCCTACGATTATGCAGAATACCTATCTAAGGTCATTAATACTTCTCTTGCTGCCATTATGAATGAAAATGATTCCATCAACTTCAAGAACTATTCTCTACTCATGCATATGATACTATATGAATGACAAGCAATAGGAATGTGGGGAGAGGAATCAAGAATCAAAGATTTTGATAGTGATGAGAACTATAGACTAGTTCAGATGTGGACATCCGTATGGGATAATAGATGTGGGAGATCCCACTATTTGAATTTTGAAGAATATTTTGTCAAACCCTTGTATAAGTTGCTTGGCCATAAATTTGATTACAATTTGTTCTTGAAGATATAGAGATTCCTCAAGCAAAAGGAGAAAAAATATTAGGGAAAGGTAAACCATAATTGGGGGGACTGGTATGCATTTGAAGATTGTACTGTGATAAGAGTATATGGATTCAAAGAAGCTCCATTTTTACTACCTAAGACTATACCAGACAGGGTTGCATACCTGGAGATTGTGAGGCAATTGGCCTTCTCAGCTTTCATGCACCTTAAAAGCTATGGAAGGAAATCTTTCATGCCCTTTACTTTATGTTTCAGTCACTTTACTATTATTGCTGATCAAGGGTATGAATCAATTACCAAAAAAATAGATTATTATGGCATGCCATTGGGAAACAAGAGGGAGAAGTTTGATCCTAAGCACTTGATTCACGATGCCAAAATATCACAAAAATTGAAAAGATATGAACATGAGTTCTTCATGGATGATGTCGTTAGAAATTGTGATGAAACTCAAGTGATGATAAGGAAGGCTACATACAACATAATAGTTATGGTAGAGGCTTGTATGAGAAACAATAATCCATCATATGTAGAAGCTTTTCATGAAATACAAGATCCTATGGAAAGGGTTGAGCAATTCGTCTTACATGAAGAAGAATTGACTAAGGATGTACCTCTCATAGCTTTTGAAAGAAGAAGAGATACTGGTTTTAGGAGACATGCTGAGAATGTAGTACCTTTAAGTCATTCATCACCACAACCTACCCCAGAGGTGAGCTTCTTAGCTGATACTCCTATTATTATTAAGGATGACATTGAGGAAGAAAACGAGGTTACACAGATCACAATTCCCACTATTCCCCAATACGAAGTGCCACCAGAGAGGAATGTGCCCACATTTGAAGTTTCTAATGAATTGTCCGATGATGTGAGACATCTTGCTAGCCAAGAGTTCATTGTAGATGATACATTTGTTCAAACCTCTAAGTTTAAAGCCTTCATTTATGAGTACAAAGGAAAAATGATAAGAGAAAAGCTAAAATAAATCAACCCTAAGAAAGAAGTAGATGCCCATAAGGAACTCCAGTGTGAGGTTGATAAAGAAATGGATAACATCACTCCTGAGAGAGGAAGAGCATTACTACAAGAAGTTGGGGTCATGCTCCTTTCATGGTGGGACATCAACTCTTCCATAGTGTTTGACAGTTTCTTGAAAAGAGAAAATAAGGCTTGGCAATTGACATATGAGGCCAGTGATAAGATATACACTGGATCAGGGTATAATCCTAATAACACTACTTTGCAGATTTGGGCACTTTACCTACCAGGAAAGAGGCCTTCCCTTATCAATAATCATAGTCAGATCTTTGGTCACCTTCTAGTATAGAGAGTAGGGGATACATACCCTATTGAGACTGCTAATCTAAATGTGAATGTGGCCAAGTTTACCAAGGCTCATATTCAAAAGTTAGTTAGAGATAATAAGGGGTTGATTGAGGAGAATGAGAGGTTGAAGCAAGATGTGATAAATTACAGAGATAGATTGCCTTCCTCCTTAGGACCTTACTCACCACTAATTGAATGTGAAAGAAAGATGCTCGAAGAAATGTTTGAGACTACCTATTGGAAGCACAAATATGAAATGATTCAGAAAGGGCAAGAGGAATTGAAGAAAAACTAAAACTACTATATTTGAAATGGCATTAGAACTGGTGCATAGGAGGTTTGATGATATGATTAAGCTTGCTGACAAAGTCTTGGTTATCCATGAAAAAACATATGCAACTTTACAAGAACATAAAAAGTTATGTGACATAATGAAGGAGGTGGGACTACAAATAAAGGAAAAGAAAGGAGAACAAAAATGTATTTCAAGAATATCAAGAGCTTATGAACACACATGAAAGCTTCCACAACATACTGACACAAGAATTGAGTGAATTTAGTTAGTCACTATGTATGGCTCTGCCAAATTTCTTTGAGGAAACAAACTTAAAAGACCAGGATGTATGGAAGGATGAGATAGCTTAGTATCTACCGATAGCTCTTGATGAAATTAATGACAAAGATAAGGTGCTCGAGAAAACACATGTGCAACTAGGATGAATCTTTGAACTTGAAAATGCAATGAAAGATATCATAAACAATGCAAACACTTATGCAAAGACAGGATATATCGAGCATGTATCGAAAATTAATTTATTCATTGCACGGGTCAAGTTGGGAATGGCAGGGTATCAAAGTTTGGCAACCATGGGTGCATTATCATGGAGGACGAGCCTTGAACAGGTCTTAGATGATCACAAGCGCTTGCTGGAGACGAATGGATCATGGTGCATCCATCGACAAATTACTAAGTTTTTATGTTTATGTTAATTAAGCTTTAGTCATCAAACAATATACCTTTTTGTAATGGGTCTGTAGCTTGTTGCTTCCTGTATAAAGAGGGAAACCAAGGCTCATTTTTAATATCATCATCATCATCATCATCATTAGTAGTAGATAGGTTGCATTAGTATGTCATACTCCACTCATCCATCTCCACAATTCAAAGACTTCTGCTATAAATGTATATATTTTGAAGCAATATAATGGAGAAGACTGTTCATAATCGGTGATATATTTCCAATGTTCAACTGTTGTGTTAATATTCATTCTTATATGTTGTGCTATCTCCAAAGTGGTTTTCCTAAGTTATACAAATTTATACAATTTTCCAGGACACATTTGTTGTTGCTTTGTGGTTTTCTTGATTGGGTTCTGGCTAGGGTGAATTAAATTCCTTTTAGGTAATTCATTTTAATTGGTTCCTACTAGGGATTAAAGTCCTTTTAAACTAATTATTCTGATTGGTTTCCATCAAGTTAAGAATTAAACATCCTTTCATGATATCACAGTAATTTGGGAGAATAACACTGAGATCAATAAAGAAGAGTACAATAACTGACAAAATTGCACGTTTGTACAAGGTGAAAACATCTAAAGTGCCCAAAAAGCTAGAGTTAATTTGAGAAGTAGATCCACCTATCTTACATATCTGTCTCCATCATCATCATCCATCCCTCGACTCCATTCACCCAATAGGACTAGGCATGTGTCAAATTTAGAACATTTTATACAAACTCTACTCATACACTTTATTCTCAAAAGACATCTACAATAGGAACTAGTCATCAGCCTTGCATCTACTTCACACCCACGTGCCATTGTGAGTAGATTTCCCAAATTAGATATCATATTTAAACCTCCAAATCTGCCTTATCAATTAGGTATACCCGCCTAGGTTTAGTAGAGCCTGAAGAGTAGGGGGTTATCAATCATATTTGCCCCGTTCGTTAGCCAAAAACGTACTAAGAGATTGACACCCTCTTAAGTTTCAAAACTTGCATTTTTGAGACCTAACAGATTGGAAACTCTGTTGGGGAGAAAATCATAAAGAAATTCAGTTACAGCCTATCCATTTAAAGAGTCAATAAAGTTTCAAAATTGGTCTTCAACTGGAGGTGAACATAATTGTCATTTGCACTCCCCATCCGAGTCACACACCTAACAGATTGGTGACTTTGCTGGGGAGCAACTAAGAAGATCTGCACCTTGATACAAGTCATCATAGAGTCATTCAAAACTATTTCATTGTATAAGTCATCAGAAGACTCCTTTAGGAACATACATAAAAGATTGTAAAATTTAATCACTTTTCATAAAAGTGGGTGGTGACTCTATCAGAAGTTTGTAGGAATGAGTGTATGACTAAGAAATTAAAATACACATAAAGTAGAACAAACCCTAGAGTTCAAAGCATCCTACAAAATGAACAATAGGAGATCTCAGCACCAAGAAAGTCCAAAGAAGAACAATGGTAGGTGGAAAGACAAGCATGAATGTTGTCCTTAAAAGACCAACACAAATAGGAATGAAATGGCATCTAATAAATCATGTCATGTGTGGAGATAAGGGAAATACCTCGAAGCAACCTTTCATAGTGCATAATAGTCCTTTTCACATTGATGAATGACACCATTCAATGCCACTTGAACAAAATACTCTAACTGACAGTATTCTCAATTTCAAGCTAGATCCTTAATAGGAGAATGGATTCCTTGCACGTGTAGATGAAGAAAGAATTCAAAGACAAAATGAGTATGACCCGAGGTTTTCATGACAACAAGGAGAAGAGACCCAATATGGATTTATGGACCATTCTGCCCTTGATGAGAATTATGACAAAATGACCACTGAAGAGTTGGAACATCATGTGGAAAGACAAAAGGAGGAAGTTAGGAGGCGACAACAGTTGATAAAAGAAATTAAAGAGCTAAACCAACAACTTTCCCAAATGAGTATCCATCCATCAAAACCACCAAAATATGCCCCCCCCACAAGCAAGCGGGTAACATCAATCCACATGGGTCATCTCAAAATATAGGCATTTCAAATACTTCAAAAGTGCCTTACAACACAACTAGGAAACCACAACAAAATGTGCAGTATAATGTGCTACCACAAGGATCGTAATCACAAAACACCAACAACATTCCACAATCTCACCCACCACCGGGACAGCATGTTCCACAATACCAGTACCATGTCCTACAACAGAATGTATATTCTCACCAGAACATCCAACAAAATGTATATCAATCTCAACATGGATTCCAATATTACCCCAATCCACCACATCATAATCCTTATCCACAGAATCCTGCAAGCATAAGCAGACAATTTGACTTGGATGGATACCCAATATACCCATATCCTATTGACAATAACCTGAGAAATATTGTTCCTAAATTCACAGGGAATAATGAAACTACAATAGAGGAACATGTAAGAAACTTTGATGCTTTCATTTAAGACTTAGACATGGAACAAAAGATGTCCTCATGAGGCTATTCATGATGTCCTTGATTGAAGAAGCAAGGGACTGGTTCAACAGCCTACCAGATGCCTCAATTACCTCTGCTGCAGACTTCAAAAATCAATTCTTAGAGCAATATGGGAATCAATGTGCTCTTGAATTTTCCTTACATGAGTTAATAAGCATTCAGAAACAATGAATTTGTTTTTGACTTTAATCAGAGGTTCTCCAAGATTAACCACAAGATACCACATGGATCTAAACTAGCTGACTCAACAAATTTAAGCATCTATTTGAGAGCCTTTGATCCTAAAATAGGGAATGAGCTTAGAAAAAAATGTCCTAGTAGCTTGGCTAAAGCACAAAAGGTTGCTATAACCATTGAAAATAATAGGAAAGCTGATGACATAATTGGAAAAAGAGATAACCTTAGGATCCCACAAAATCCTAATAATCACCAAAATAGACAAGAAAACTAGTACAAGAATGAAAGGAAAGCTTGCATGACATGCCCTATCATACCACTTGGAAGGATGGACGGCCAATAGATAAGCCAAATTGGAAAGATACTTCAGATCCTTTGAAGAAACATGGAGCACACGCAGTGGATACTACACCATGGTGTCCACCATGTCATAGGCCTCATGCCCCAAAACACTGTGTGGTGGCTCAAACTTTCTAGTAAGATGAATGGTCACAAGAACAAGATAGAGATGGCCACACCATGAATATGTTAAGATGGGGGTCCCATCAAACCAATGATGGATACACATCCTCTGAGGATGGATACTCATCCTCCAAGGATGGATGTGAATACGATGTCAACAAACAGAAAAAACAATGTTAATATGGAACAAGAAGTGTTCTCTAACCTGAAGAAAATACACAAGAAGTAGCCTATGCATACAATACAACACCATATTTTTAGTTGAGAACACCAACAGAAGAAGAGAAGAGGGCCAATGGCCAAAACAAAAAGGAATAGACACAACCTAAGAAGTAAACCCGCAGATGTAGACTAGGGAACACCTAGAGGAATGTTTATAAAGGAATAGAAGAACAAGGAGAATGCATCATCTAATCAAAAGAAGGGTGAAGCAAAGAAGACTCAGAAGATTGCTCAAAAGGAGGCTACAAATGTTGAATCTAAGAAAACACCAAACAATAACAAAGTTCAAACTGAAGGGAATAGGGCTGCTAAAAAAAAGAAGATTGAACAAGGGATGACTGCCCCTTCATTCGACATTACCCAAGCACTAACTCAGATAAAGATGATAGAGCGCTTGATGGAGATGATGAAAATTGATGAGTATAGAGACACAAGCCTCAAATTGATTTCCAATGCATCTCACAAACAACAAGATCAAAACAAGGAGGTTAATGTCGTTGAGCAAGAAACTAAAAAGGTACCAAAATTTTATTTGGGTGATACCCTTACAAAAAATCCTCCTAGGTGGATCCATTTTACACCACATTGGTGACCAACAACAAATTTGTAAAAAAATGTATGATTGATTTAGGGACAACAATCAATATCATGCATTTAGCTGTCATGAAGGAATTAGGCTTATGGGTAAACACCACCTATGGAAAGTGCTATCCCATGGATAACAAATCGGTCCCAATAGTTGGAGTGATATGGGATTTAGAATTGAAATTAGCATCATACCCTGAGGTGACATATAGAATAGACATCACTATGGTGGACACTCCCCCTTACTATGGAATGCTATTATTTAGACAATGGACTGTAGCAGTAGGTGGAAATGTTTAGCTAGATTTATCTTATGCTATAATACTTGTGAATGGAAGAGAAGTCAAGTTGTACAGAGAGCCTAGATCAAAACATGTCATTGATCTCTTTGAACCTAATCAAATGAATTGCTTCTATGATGTAGACCTGGGGAGTTTAAGAATTGAGCATTCAAACCCTAAATTGCCAAGCATAGATCCAATTGCTAGGGTTGTTTCTCGAAATTAACAAGACATATGGAAGATGTATTTTGATGGATCCTACAGTAGAGAGGGGAATGGAGCTGGGATTATTTTCATTTCACCAAATGGCACAATATTTAAATACTCATTTTTGTTGACATTTGAATGCACAAATAACATAACAGAGTATGAGGCATTGTTGCTAGGTTTAAACATTGCCACAAAGCATGGGATCAAAGTATTAGCCATTTTCAAAGATTCAAAATTGGTTGTTTCACAAGTAAGGTCAAAGTATTCTACAAAAAAATAAAATTTAAGCAATACAAAAATGCAGTGTGGGATACTATAGAGCTCTTTGATGCCTTCTCCATTGACTAGGTGGATATATCAAAAAACTTAATGGCTGACTTCTTGGAAAATGTGGCATTGAAAAGGGATGGCATTACCTTAGCAGGTATCTCACAAGTAGAATTCATGACTAGACCTACAATTCCTAACAACATTTACAATTGGTAGGTGTTCAATGATGACACAAATCTGATCAAGTTCTTACACTGCATTGATTAGTATGAGGCTCAAGAAATTGATTTCAATGCATTTGTTGAAGAAGTGGACAGTAAATAAACCGTGTTTGGTCAAGAAGTAGTGCAACTCAAAAAAAATAAGATCCCTAAAGGATTAGTGGCATTAGAAAGGGTGTTCGATGGGAATGACCGAGTAGTTATGAAGCAAACACTAGTAAGAAGGGAAGATATTGAATAAATTAATCTTGGAACTGAATTGGCTCCAAAAAGGTGTACATTGGAAAGAAGATAAGCCCTACAATTAGAAAGATGTTGATCACATTGTTGAGAAAATATAAGCATATTTTTGCATGGTCTTACGATGACTTTAAAGCATATAGAGAAGACCTATTTCAACATGAAATCCCACTGAAGCCTGATGCAAAACCCTCCAGACAAAAATAAAGACCGATAAATCCTACTCTAGAACCCAATATGCATGAAGAACTCATGAAGCTCAGAGAAAGAGATATTATCAAGCCCATCATACATTCTACTTGGGTTTCCAACTTGGTGCCTGTTAGGAAGAAGAATGGAGACATAAGGTTGTGTGTGAATATTAAAAATTTGAATGTCTCCTCTCTTAAAGATAATTATACCCTCCCAAACATGGAAGCTATGTTGCAAAGGGTAACAAGATGTGAATTATTGTCCATGATGGATGGTTTTTTAGGGTACAACTAGGTGAAAGTAAAAGAATCAGAATAGTATAAGACTGCATTTACTACACCTTGGGGCACATATGTATATGTAAGGATGCCATTTGGCCTCACAAATACTGGTGCCATCTTCCAAAGAGCTATGGACATTGCCTTTGCTGACCTGATCAATACAATAATGGTGGTGTATCAAGATGATCTCACAACATATTCTAAAAAAGAAAAAGACCATGTTGAACATCTAGAGAAGATATTCCTCAAAGCTCTGGAGTATGGTATTTCCTTAAACCCTAAGAAGTGCCATTTTGTTGTGACTGAAGGTAAATTGATGGGCCACATAGTATCCAAGGATGGGGTAAGAATTGATCCTAAGAGAGTGGATGCTATAGATAATATTCCTATCTCAAAGACAGTAAAAGCCATTCAGTCTTTCTATGGGTACATAAACTTTGTAAGGAGGTTTATATCAATTTTTTTTGAGATTTTCAAGCCCATTTCAAAATTTTTGAAGAAGGGTGCTAGGATTGATTGGACAACAAAAGCAATTGATGCATTCATATCTATTAAAAGAGAAATCAAGGAGGCCCCAATGTTGAAATTGCCTGACTTCAATAAACCATTTCAGATTTTCTCATTTGCATCTTATCACACTATTACAATAGTGATGTTACAAAAAAATGATGAAGGATATGAGCAACCAATATCATTCTTTAGCAAATCCCTTCAAGGAGAAGAATTAAAATATGAAATTATAGAGAAGCAAGTGTATGCACTTGTGAAAGTCATAAAAGCTTTCAGACCTTATTTGGTAGGTGCTAAGGTAATTGCCTATGTCCCTAACACTATAGTTAAGGATGTATTTGCACAGATTGAAGTCACAGGGAGGAGGTGTAGATGGATTAATAGAATTCAAGAGTTTGACATTGAAATCCAAATCACCAAATTGGTAACAGGACAGGGGTTGGCTAAGCTCATGGTTGAATCCAATCTTGAGGCATCTCAAATCTGTAACATAGGGGGGGAAGAAAGGTATGATTGCAAGCATAGAGAACACCCCATGGTATGCTAATGTAATATATTATCTCAAAAACCATAAATGTCCTAAAGACTTGAATGAAAATAAAAAAAGAACCTTGAAGTTGCATGCCTCAAAGTATGTCTTTATGGATGGAGACTTATACTAGAAGAACAAAGATGGAGTATTGTTGTTATGCTTAGATGAATCACAAGCAAACCATGTATTGAAGGAGATGCATGAAGGAGTCCATGGAGGAAATTTTTTGGCCAAGACCACTGCCCACAAGATCCTAAGAGCTGGATACTACTAGCCTAGGTTCTTCAATGACTCTTTTGCTTATGTGCAAAAGTGTGAAGCTTGTCAAAGGTTTTATGGAAAAATGAAGTATCAGGGAGCACTACCACTCAGACCAATGCAAGTTGAAGCTCCATTTCATCAATGGGGGATTGATTCATTGGATAAATACTAGAGAATTCTAGTGGAGGCCATAAATGGATTTTAGTGGCAACTGACTATTTTACAAAATGGATAGAAGCCATCCCTACAAAACAAGCCACTAGTAAGTTTGTGATAAACTTTTTGATGGAGAATATCATCACTAGATTTGGAATGTACCTGTGAGGATAGTCACAGATAATGGTATGTGCTTTAGATTAGAAGAGTTCAAAAGGTTCTATGAAACATATGGCATAACAATTTCGTATGCATCTCCATATCATCCACAAGCAAATGGGCAGGATGAATCAAGCAACAAGAGTATCCTAAAGATAATTAAAAGGGTGCTAAAAAATGATAAAAAGGATTGGGATTCCAAATTGAGGCTGGCGGTCTGGGTAGATAGAATCACAGTGAAGAAGTCAATTGGTAAATCACCTTTTGAATTAGTTTATGGGACACAAGCAAGGATGCCCATGCAAAACCTTTAACCAGTATATAAGTTTATGCTCTGAGGAGACTTGGATATCCTTGAACCCATGGAAGATAGAATGGAGCCATTGGCAGAATTGGATGAGATTAGAAGCTTGGCCCAGGAGTGTAACACAAAAATGCAGTCACAAATGAAGTACTTGTTTAACAAAAAGGAAAAAGAAAGAAAGTTTGAAGTAAATTATATGGTTCTATCATGGAATTCCAAATGCCAAGACAAAGGGAAACATGGCAAATTCAAAACCCTTTGGATAGGACCATTTGTTATTATAGGAAAGGGTGGTGAAGATTCTTACTACCTTCAAAATATGACAGGAGAAGATCAGGAATTTCCAGTGCATGGACAATTCTTGAAACATTTCTTTTCTTAAATTATAATATTCCATGCACAGTAGTTTTAGGTTCCCCTCCCCCCATCCCATTTAACCACATTCACCCATGGTCTACCTCCTAGAGATCATTTTTGGATTCTTACAATGACCTTACATTCATTCATCCCCAATTGGAGCCATTGTTGGAGCTAAAAAATCCACCTTGGTTTTCACATGCTTCCATTCTTCTTTATTATTTCATTTACATCATAAATCCCCATTGCCCTTGATTTTTTTATTGTATTTGACATTAAACATAAATTTTTGTACATAGCTCATCAAATAAAGCCTTTAATTATCACTTTGAAATAAATCCCCTTCTTAAGGTACTTCCTTAGTAGCACAAGATATGTCACCAAGGACAATGCCATATCGAAGAAAGCTTCACCATAGTCTCATTGAAAAGATCAATAAAAAGGACAATGAAAATGTCAATGAGACCCTCATGCTTCAAGGTGACATACTTGAATGTCTCTTCGACAACCCAAAGAGAAATATGTTGAAGAGACTTGGATGTTTTGGAGTGAAAAGTTAACTTGTCTCTCCGAAAAGATATAGTAATGTCAATACTCTAAAGGATACAGTATCATTTTGCATTCAGGAAACAAAAAAAATATCTCTTAGACATCGAGAGACTATTATAAAATAAATGGTAGATTATTGGTAGAACCCAGTCGGACGAGTACAATGACAACCTCAAAGAGACATCGGTGTGTTGGACTGAGAAATTAAGAAGTCTCTTTGAAACTGCAAGAACAAGTAAGAACAAGATGCGAAAGAGACTCAAAGGCAACAAACAAATATTGATAAAAGTCTCTTTGATTTTCTAAAAAAGCTACAAGCATGCACTATCGATGAGACTATGGGACATCGAAGGGAGATAACCACGGGTGTCTTCGACATTTTAAAAACACAAAAGAGGTTATTTGAAGAAACAATATTGAAAGGAGGAACACAGGTATGTTGAGGAGACATAAGCTTATTAGAAGGAAATGTTCACCAGTCTCATCGACATTCAGATATCAAAAGGAAAAGGAAGGATGAACTTCAAGTGCAACCATCGAGGAGACCTTGTGAGATCAAAGAGAGAAACTCAAATGTCTCTTCAAAATTTTGAAAAGGGACCAAATACACATCGAAGAAAGAAAAGGACATCCTTGACAATATAATTAAGGTCTCTTTGACATTATGAAATAATGTCTCACCTAGTTGACATGACTAATGAGGTCATCAAAGAGACAACTGCCATTAATATTGCAATTGATTAGAAAGGTGGCGTGAGTACCATTTATGAACCAGAGCTGCTTCAAGTGAGCCAAATCTTGATATGTCCGACTCTTGAGAAATCAAAAGGACTGCAATCATGGTTCAAAATCGAGGAGGTGGAGTTGGATGATAGAAAGTAGCTCAGAAACCATGACATTAGTTCACGTAAGTGTTCTTAGCTCAGCTAAATGCATTCTATAATTTTTTTCTTGAAGTACTGTGCAAGTAGGGTTTTGAGATGGATAAAACCCCAAAAAACCAAAAGTAAAGAGGTAAAAAACAAAGGCTAGACCATTAAACCAAGAATTAATAGATTAGTGTCCGGGTTTGGACCAAAATCTAAGAGAATAGCTGAATTAAATCCTTCATGTGAAACATTGGAAGATAAGCACAAAAATCTTGGAGATGTGTGGACTCCACAGAGAGGCTATGATCTATTTATATATCATTACAGAAAGAAGTATAGACATAGACCTGTCTTGAATCCATGGAACATGAATTTGGAAAATCTTGTGAAGCCTAATGTGTTTGTCAACGTGGAACTGGTTAAGGCACTAGCTAGAAACTACAACCCTAAAATGAGGGCAATCTATTCCCACGATGGTTCACAATTTATTATCATAATATGAGATTATATTTGCATGGTTTTTCAAGTTTACACATCCATGAAAACAAAATTGAGGATAAGAGATATGTTGGAAGAATATCAGACCATGGATACAAGTTATAAGAGGTGGAAATTTCCTTTGCACAGACCCAAGGGCCCAGGCAACCAACTTAGAAGATTCTCTAGTGATGAAAGACCCCCATTTCTTGTGGATTCATTTGAAGAATACTATCAGTACACCTACTATTCAACTGGCCAAGTCCTAGGAATTGATGCTCTTGCTGTTATGATTATAGCTCCCATGGTTCTAGCCATAGATATCCAAAGAAAAAATGCTAGGCCCTACGATTATGCAGAATACTTGTCTAAGGTCATTAATACTTCTCTTGCTACCATTAAGAATAACAATGATGCCATCAACTTCAAGCACTATTCTCTACTCATGCATATGATATTATATAAAGGACACGCAATGTGAATGTGGGAAGAGGAATTAAGAATCAAAGATTTGGATAGTGCTGAGAACTATAGACTAGTTCAGATGTGGACATCCATATAGGATAGTAGATGTGGGAGATTCCACTATTTGTATTTTGAAGAATATTTTGTCAAACCCTTGTATAAGTTGCTTGGCCATAAATGTGATTATAATATGTCTTTGGAGATACAGAGATTCCTCAGGCCAAAGGAGAAAAACCCTGAGGGAAAGGTAAACCATAATTGGGGGGACTGGTATGGATTTCAAGATTGTACTGTGATAAGAGTATATGGATTCAAAGTAGCTCCATTTTTACTGCTTAAGACTATACCAAATATGGTTTCATAACTAGAGATTGTGAGGCAATTGGCCTTCTCAGCTTTCATGCACCTTAAAAGCTATGGAAGACAATCTTTCATGCCTTCTACTTTATGTTTTGGTGACTTTACCATTATTGCTGATCAAGGGTATGAATCAATTAACATAAAAATAGATTATTATGGCATGCCATTGGGAAACAAGAGGGAGAAGTTTGATCCTGAGCACTTTATTCATGATGCCAAAATATCACAGAAACTAAAAAGATATGAACATGAGTTCTTCGTGGATGATGTTGTTAGAAATTGTGATGAAACTCAAGTGATGATAAGGAAGGATGCATACAACAAAATGGTTATGGAAGAGGCTTCGAGGAGAAGCAATAATCCATCATATGTAGAAGCTTTTCATGAAATACAAGATCTTATGGAAAGGGTTAAGCAATTGATCTTACATGAAGAAGAATTGACTAAGGATGTACCTCTCATAGATTTTGAAAGAAGAAGAGATACTGGTTTTAGGAGACATGTTGAGAATGTAGTACTTTTAAGTCATTCATCACCACAACCTACCCCAGAGTTGATCTTCTCATTTGATACTCCTATTATTATTGAGGATGACATTGAGGAAGAAAATGAGGTTACATAGATCACCATTCCCATTATTCCCCAATACGAAGTGCCACCAAAGAGGAATGTGATCACATTTGAAGCTTCTAATGAATTTTCTAATGATGTGAGACATCTTGCTATCCAGGAGTTCATTGTAGATGATACATTTATTCAAACCTTTGAGTTTAAATCCTTGATTTATGAGTACAAAGGAAAAATGATAAGAGAAAAGCTAAAAGAAATCATCCCTAAGAAAGAAGCAGATGCCTGAAAGGAACTCCAATGTGAGGTTGATAAAGAAATGGATAACATCACTCTTGAGAGAGGAAGAGCATTACTATGAGAAGTTGGGGTCATGCTCCTTCTAGGGTGGGACATCAACTTTTCCATAGTGTTTGATAGTTTCTTGAAAAGAGAAAATAAGGCCTTGCAATTGAAAGATGAGGCCAGTGATAAGATGTACACTAGATTAGGGTATAATTCTGATAACACTACTTTGCAGATTTGGGAACTTTACCCACTAGGAAAGAGGCCTTCCCTTATCAATAATCATAGTCAGATCTTTGGTCACCTTCTAGTAAAAAGAGTAGGGGATACAGACCCTATTGAGACTGTTGATCTAAATGTGAATGTGGCCAAGTTTACCAGGGTTCAGATTCAAAAGTTAGTCAAAGATAATAAGGGGTTAATTGAGGAGAATGAGAGGTTGAAGCAAGATGTGATTAATTACAAAGTGTATAAGAGATAGTTTGTACCCCATGTGCAAATCCCCTTTTTTCCTTTATCCACTTTAGAAAACCAAGTTCAGAGGCTTAATTCCACCTAAGCTCATTGCTTGCATCGCACTTGGTGCCTATTTTTGAGCGTTGGTGGAGGCGTTTCTTTCGAGGATGCCTACGCAGTGTGCAGATGTCTGTGTGACGCTCTTATGTCCCTGATAGATTCCCATGTTTGGAGCTTGCAGAGGCATTACACTTCCCATTGGGGGTCGATTTGTAACGCCCTCCTCGGTCGACTGACCAGAATATGGCCGTTTCTCTTCATCTCTTCTTCAAATTCATCCCTTGAACTAGCATTTGATCTTCTACACATCCCTTCAAATCTCTCTAAGAGCTTCTCGACTTCATTCATAAGCTTTGCAAGCTCTTATCAAGCTCTAAGCAGCTTCTCCACCATCTCTTCAATCTCCAAACACTTTACACTTCATTGCAACAACATCAACACTCCACCACTTCAGTAGAGAAAGTGTGGAACAAAACACGATTGCAGCAGAGGCTTGAGTTCCTCTCATTTTCTCCCCCATTAGCCTTGAGCGCTCTTGGTGGAGGTGGTAAGCTTTCACTCCTCTCCTTCTATTACTTGGTTGAGTAGCACAACACTGTTTTGTAGTGCTTTAGTGCTCTTTACTTTGCACTTTTCTCTCTACCTATCTGGCTGTCCATGGAGGTGGGAACACCAAAACAAGGTATGACTGAGGTAGGCCCGCTATACAACCCCAAAAATTTCTCTCTCTCTCTCTCTCTCTCTTGTGTGCAGGTATTGAAGAAACTCACAAGCTAGAAGCTTCATCACCCGCATGGTTGTAAGTATTTCCTTTCTTCTCCTTATCGTCTCTATTTCACTTCATTTTAGTCTTATTACTTCCTGTTGCTTTCTTGCATTCTAGAGATTCTTAGTAATCAGAGTGTAAGTCATCATTGAACCATTTTATGAGAAATTCTTGCTTTCTAGTTTGTATGAGATGCCAACACGCCTCCGAGATGCCAGCGTGCCATGTTGTCTTCCATATTTTGTGTTGTCGGCCTTTGGCCGAGAGCTTGATAGTCTGCCTAGAAAATCTCTGTGAGTTGCTCTTTTGGATTCTGAAATTCTCACCGTTGTTCCATTGAGGTAGTATAGGGAATTTTGCCTCATAAGGCTCTTTGAACGAAGAGAACTCATGAGTAGCGAATCCCCCTATATTACACAAAGATAGATAGCCTTCCTCCTCAGGACCTTACTCACCACTAATTGAATGTGAAAGAAAGGTTCTCAAAGCAATGCCTGAGACTACCTATTGGAAGCACAAATATGAAATGATTCAAAAAGGGCAAGAGGAATTGAAGAAAAAACTAAAAACTACTATATTTGAAATGGCATCATAACTGGTTTGTAGGAGGCTTGATGATATGATTAAGCTTGTTGACAAAGTCCGGGTTATCCATGAAAAAAAATATGCAGCTTTACAAGAACATAATAGGTTATGTGACAGAATGAAGGAGGTGGGACTACATATAAAGGAAAAGAAAGGAGATAACAAAAATTTATTTCAAGAATATCAAGAGCTTATGAACACCCATGATAGCTTCCAAAACATATTGACACAAGAATTGAGTGACTTTAGTCAATCACTAAGTATGGCTCTATGAAATTTCTTTAAGGAAAAAGACTTAAAAGACCAGGATGTATGGAAGGATGAGATAGCTTAGTATCTGTCGATAGCTCTTGATGAAATTAATGACAAAGATAAGGTGCTCCAGAAAACACATGTGCAACTAAGATGAATCTTTGAACTTGAATATGAAATGAAAGATATCATAAACACTGTAAACACTTATGCAAAGACAAGATATATCGAGCATGTGTCAAAAATTAATTTATTCATTGCACAGGTCAAGTAGGGAATGACATGGTATCAAAGTTTGGCAACCATGGGTGCATTATCATGGAGCATGATCATTGAATAGTTCTTATATGATCACGGGTTCTTGCTAGAGACTAATGGATTGTGGTGCATCCACCGACAAATTACTAAGTTTTTATGTTAATGTTAATCAAGAATTAGTCATCAAATGACATACCTTTTTGTAATATGTTTGTAGCTTGTTGCTTCCCGTATAAAGAGGGAGACGAAGGCCCATATTTGATATCATCATTATCATCATCATCATCATTAGTAGTAGATAGGTTACATTAATATAACATACTCCACTCATCCATCTCCACATTTAAAAGACTTCTACTATAAATGTATCTATTTTGAAACAATATAATGGAGAAGATTGTTCATAATCGGTGATTTACTTCTAGTGTTCAACTGTTGTGTTAATATTCATTCTTATATGTTGTTGTACTATCTCCAAAGTGGTTTTCCTAGGTTATTCAAATTTATACAATTTTTCAGGACACATTTGCTGCTGTTGTGTGGTTTCCTTGATTGGGTTATGGCTAGGGTGAATTAAATTCCTTTTAGGTAATTCATTTTAATTGGTTCCTACCAGGGATTAAAATCCTTTTAAACTAAATATTCTGATTGGTTTCCCTCAAGTTAAGAATTAAACATCCTTTCATGATATCACAATAATTTAGGAGAATACAATTGATATCAATAAAGAAGAGTACAATAACTAACAAACCTGCACGTTTGTACAAGGTGCAAACATCTAAAGTGCCCAACAAGTTAGAGTTAAGCTGAGAAGTAGATCCACCTATCTTACATATTTGTCTCCATCATCATCATCCATCCCTCGACTCCATTTAGCCAATAAGATTAGGAACTAGTCAAATTTAGAACATTTTATACAAACTCTACTCATACACTTTATTCTCAAAAGACATCTACAATAGGAACTAGTCATTAGCCTTGCATTTGTTGGAAAAACAAGGACAAACAACTGAGATGGGGAGGTGAATTAGTTGTCACAAAATATTTAAACTTTTCAAACTTAACTTAATCTCATATCTGATGAATGAATAATATACCATGAACAATCAACACATCAGAAGCACAGAGAACACTAAGATTTTTACGTGGAAACCCTGTTACGGGAAAAACCATGGTGGATGTTAGTCCACAATAGTATACCTTGTTAAAAGTATAATGAAAAGTAATGGGAATGCACATGCATTCAGACACATTTCCTAGAGCTCACTGCTCAAATACAAGAGGGCTCACTACCCAAGGAAGAGAAATACGGATTAGATCCGCAGGGTATGAACCGAGAAAATAGCTTCTACACAATCCTGATTATAGTTCCAGTTAAGCACAAAAAACCTTCTTCACACTTCGCTCAAACTTCTTCACACTCTGCTCTGCAATCAAATGAATAAATCAATGTTCGCACACTTTCTCTTTCTCTAGCTTTCCTTCACACCACACACACACTAACTTCGCTCAAACAAACACTCTTATATATTTGCAAAATGAAATTACATCAACTTCGTCGGCCAAAAGTATAAAACAAGTTTACAATGTCGGCCCAAATTTACAAATAAAATTTTAATGCAAATCATACACCTTCGGCTAATATTATGATGTGACCCAAAAAAATATCCTTGAGTGTGCCAAACATTAAAATTTTAATCTTCAAGGATCCACAACACATTACAACCATCATGTTGGCCAAGAAAATGAAAACCCGAACACTTGCGAGAAAAATATTCGACCACGAGCGCACCGATCAATGCAGACGTACAACAAAGATAGAGAATGATCTAGAAGCATCCACAAGAAACAAGAAATAATAGAGAAGCCTCCACAACAACATAAATTACCAGAATCACATAAAATTCAATAAGAAACCACAAAAATACTGTCAGAACATAACTGTTCATAGCATGATCAAATCTTCATGCGGACCTTTGAAAGTTCTGATAGATGAACTAGATAATCTCAGAAATAAACATTTTAGACCACACCAACTGATCTTCAATGTACATAACAAAACACCTTCATGACCTTCAATGTTCCACTGGCAACTTGCAACTCTTCCTTTTAACAATTTTCTCAATATCCTTTACATATACAGCCTTCATTGCAACAATTCTAATATTGTTGACATCAATGACAACCACATATCAACAACACAACCACAACATCCAACAATCTCCCCCTTTGGCATTGATGGAAATGCATGATGTGAAAAATACCATCAACAAAACTACACTTACTCCCTCTTAGGTTCTAACTCTTTTCCTCAATTTCTCTTCTCCCCCTAAAAATATTTTTCACATTTTTCTTCTCCCCCTTTGACATCAATGGCAAAGATAAGCATTAACTTCCTACATACAAGTTTTGAACCACATATATGCACATCTGACTACTCCCCTTGAGTAGTAGCCACGAAAACATCAATCTAGATCAAGAAATATTTATGAAGCAAACAGATTGATGCAAGTAAATGCATCTTTAGTTCATATTAGGAGGGGTAATTACCCCTAGCATCCCTTTGAGATACTCAAAATTATCCTTTGGAAATGGCTTGGTGAAAATGTCTGCAATTTGTTCTTTGGTAGGAACATATTCCAGTTTGACTTCTTTCTCATTCACTTTCTCCCTCAAGAAGTGAAACTTGATTGATATATGCTTAGTCTTAGAGTGTAGCACCAAATTCTTTGATATGTTTATTGCACTTGAGTTGTCACAGTATATGGAAATAGGTTCATCATATACTACTTTGATATCTTTCAACATTTGTTTCATCCACATCACTTGAGTGCAGTTATTTGCAGTAGCAATATACTCTACCTCAACAGTAGATAAAGAAATGCAATTCTGATTTTTACTCAACCATGACACTAGCTTCTTCCCTAGGAAGAAGGTACCACCACTAGTACTCTTCCTTTCATCTACATCTCCTGCCCAATCCACATCAGTATATGCATTCAAAGTAAGATCATCATCCTTAGGATACCAAAGCCCAAAGTCAACTGTCCCTTTTAGATATCTGAAGATTCTCTTTACAATAGTCACATGAGATTCTTTTGGATCAGCCTAAAATCTAGCAACCATACATACAACATTCATAATGTCTGGTCTGGTTTGAGTTAAATAGAGCAATCCACCAATCATTGACCTATATCATGTTTTATTTTCCTTAGGAGAATCATCATTATATGTTAACTTGCATCTGGTTACCATTGGAGTACAATAGACTTTGAGTCATCCATGCCAAATTTCTTCAGCAACTCTCTCACATATTTAGACTGAGATATGAAAATTCCATTGTCTAACTGAGTAACTTGCAATCCCAGAAAGAACTTCATCTCTCTAATCATACTCATCTCAAATTCACTCTTCATTTCATCAACAAACTTCATACATAGATTATCATCTCCTCCAAAAATAATGTCATCAACAAAGACTTCAATAATCAATTCTTTATCATGATCCATCTTGAAATACAAGTTGCTATCAGCAGTACCTTTATTAAATCCAAGTTTTAGTAAATATTTATCTAGTCTAGCATACTAGGGTTTGGGGACTTGCTTGAGTCTATACAGAGATTTCTTCAATTGTCAAACCATGTATTCCTTGTTAGTCAGTTGGAATCCATCTAGCTATTCAACATATACTTCTTCTAGCTCACCATTCAGAAAAGCTAACTTTACATCCATTTGATAGACTTTATAGTTCTTATATGCAACATAAGCAAAAAATAGTCTAACAGCTTCAATTCTGGCAATAGGGGAAAAGGTTTCTTCAAAATCAATACCTTCCATTTGAGAATACCCTTTACATACCAGTCTTGCCTTATTCTGAATCATTTCACCTTGTTCATTCATCTCATTTCAAAAGACCCATTTAGTACCAATCACATTTTTATCTTTAGGTCTAGGAACAAGTATCCATGTATCATTCTTTTCAATCTGCATCAACTCTTCCTTCATAGCTTCCATTTGGTGTTCATCATTGCAAGCTTCATTGACATCTTTAGGCTCAATCTTGGAAATCAGGCAATACTCTTCTACAATCTTTCTTCTAGTCTGCACACCCTTATTCTTGTCTCCTATAATTTGATTTTTCAGAATGATTTAACTTTACATACCTCAAAATATTAGGATTATTTCGAACTTCTAGTTCTTATGTTCCTTCTTCTGCACTTGCTCTTGTCTCTCCTTCCCGATTTTCTTGATTTACCAGAATAAATTGAAATTGTTTTATCAAAACATATGGAACAATTTGAAGTTGATTCTATGTCTGAGCATTTTTCCCTTTGTTTGTACTGTCTTCTTGGTCATTTGAATCATATCCACATTATTTGGATGATTTAGTAGAGTCCTCATCAACTCTGGCATTTGCACTTTCAACCATTTTTTCAATCTTCTGTTATAGCACTGGTAGGCCTTTCTTTTAGTAGAGTAACCTAGAAAGATTCCTTCATCGCTTCTTGTGTCAAACTTTCCTATGTCCTCATCTCTCTTAATATAACACCTACTTCCAAATATCTTAAAATATTTAACAGTAGGCTTATAACCAAACCATAGTTCAAAAAGAGTCTTACTAGTATTACCATTGACATTTACCCAGTTTAAAGTGTACACAATAGTGCTTATAACTTCACTCCAATAGATATGAGACACATTTCCTTCTATCATCATTGTTCTAGTAGCATCTAGAATTGTTCTGTTTTCCTCTCTGCAACTCCATTTTGTTGAGGGGTTCAGGGTGCAGATAACTATCTTTTGATTCCATGCTCTTCACAAAAAGAATTGAACTCCCTAGAGGTGAACTCACCACCTTTGTCTGACCTTAAGCATTTTATTTTCAGACCTTTCTCATTTTCTACCACAACTTTGAAACTTTTGAACTTCTCCAATGCTTCACATTTTTCTCTTAAGAAAGCAACCCATATCATCCTAGAGTAGTCATCAATAAGCAACATAAAGTACCTTTCTCCATGAAAAATTCTGACTCTGGATGGAACACATAGATCAGTATGCACCAGCTCCAGTAATCCATTTGAATGATGTTGTTTGCTCCAAAAAGAGACTCTAGTCTATTTTACCATTTGACATTTGTTGCAAATTGTGTTAGCATGCTTCACTAGCTTAGGTAGATCTCTTACTGCTTGGGTGGAAATTACTTTGACAATGTTATCAAAATTCACATGACACAACCTCCTATGCCATAACCAGCTTTCATCTACTTGAGCAATTAAACAACTTTCACTGGTAGCATTCAAGTGAAAAATATTACCTTTTTTTCTTTTACTTGAAGCAATTACATTACCAGAACTTCCAAGTATCCTGCATCTTCCACCTTTAAACTAAAGATCATAAACCTTGTCCACCATCTGTCCAACACTCAGCAGGTTGTGCTTCAAGCCTTCAACATAAAGGGCATCATCAGTGTTATGCTTACCACCAAGACAAATAGATCCTCTGCCACGAATCACAGTTGCATTGTTATCTTTGAATCTTACAACCCCACTGTCATACTTCTCTAGACTTACAAATTTGCTTTTGTCACCAATCATATGATGTGAGCATCCACTATTAATAACCCACTCATCCTTTTCTTAAATTCAGGCTACAACAACTTTCTCAGCTTTAGCAGATTCAGTAGCCACCAGACCATTTTCCTTGATAGCAAGGAACACCCATTCATCTTCATTTCCATTTTCTTTATCAGACTCTTCATCAGTCACTCCTTCAACATAGTAACATTTATTTTAAAATCTAGATTTGTTAGGCTTAGTCCTAGGAACTCTTTCAGGACACCTTGATGCAAAATGACCTATTTTATTGCAAGAGAAACATTTAATAGGAAACATTCCTTTATACTTACCTTGTCCTCTGCCTTCTTTCTTCACAATCAGTGCTTCCAACTCTTCCACCTGTCTTTCTTCATCTTCAAGCTATTTCATTTCTTTCTCATACTTGAATGAATTTCTGGAGCACTCTCCTATATCATATATTTGCTTGTTTCTTCTGGATATAGTAGCCTTAAATGCAGTTTCAGTCCTGGGAACAGTTTCACCAAATTCACTCAACTCAAAAGCAACAAGTTTACTAATCAGTGTATCTCTTGACATATTTTTTACTGATCTGAATTCTTCAATTGCATGAGCCTTTGCTTTGTAGGAGGGAGGCAATGATCTAAGCAATTTAGCCACAATTTCTTCCTCTTCCAGGGTACCACCAACACATCTAATACTCGTCACTAGTTCATTTACTCTCTGCATAAAATAAGAAATATTTTCATCTTCACCCATCTTTAAGTTTTAATAATTTCCTTTCAAACTTTGTAGCTTAGCCATCTTCACATGTACATCTCCTTCATACAAAGTTTTCAGTTTCGTCCAAATCTCATGATTTGTCTTCAGACCTAACACATTTATCATTTCTGAATCTGTCAGTGCACTCAACAAAGCTTCAATACCCCTGACATTATTCTCAGCCTCTTTAATCTCATCAGCAGTGGAAGGACCATTCTAAGGAATAACATATGGATTCTTTGTAATCTTCCAGAAGGGTTCACCAATACACCTCAAATGACACTCCATCCTAGCTTTCCATAGTGAGTAGTTTTTTCCATCGAATCTAGGACTCTCCTTCTTGTATGATGCTATCTCGAATCACCTCAAGCTTTTAAAATTCTTTAGAGGAAATTGCTCTAAAACCAATTGTTGGAAAAACAAGGACAAACAATTAAGAGGGGGGTGAATCAGTTGTCACATAATATTTAAACTTTTCAAGCTTTACTTAACTTAATCTTAGATATGATGAATGAACAATAAACCATGAACAATCAACACATCATAAGCACAAAGAACACCAAGATTCTTACGTGGAAACCCTGTTATGAGAAAAACCACAGTGGATGTTAGTCCACAATATTATACCTTGTTAAAAGTATAATGAAAAATAATGGGAATGCACATGCATTCAGGCACACTGTCTAGAGTTCACTGCTTAAATACAAGAGGGCTCACTACCCAAGGAAGAGAAATACGGATTAGATCCATAGGGTATGAACTGAGAAAATAGCTTCTACACAAGCTTGATTATAGTTTTAGTTAAGCACATAAAACCTTCTTCACACTTCACTCAAAATTCTTCATACTCCGCTCTGTAATCGAATGAATAAATCAATGTTTGCAGACTTTCTCTTTCTCTGGCTTTCCTTCACACCACACACACACTAAATTTTCTCAAACAAACACTCTTATATATCTGCAAAATGAAATTACATCAACAACTTCGTCAGCCAAAAGTATAAAACAAGTTTACAATGGCTACCCAAATTTATAGATAAATTTTTAATACGAATCATACACCATCAGATAATATTATGATGCAACCCAAAACAATATCCTTGAGTGCACCAAACATTCAAATTTTAATCTTCAAGGATCTGAAACATGTTACAACCATCATGTCAGGCAAGAACATGAAAACCCAAACACTCATGAGGAAAATCTTCGACCATGAACACATCGATCAACACAGACGTACAACAAAGATAGAGAATGATCTAGAAGCATCCACAAGCAACAATACCTAACAAAGAAGCATCCACAACAACAAAAATTACCAGAATCACATAAAATTCAATCAGAAACCATAAAATACTGTTAGAACACAACTGTTCATAGCACGATCAAATCTTCACGCGAACCTTTGAAACTTCTGGTAGATGAACTAGATACTCTCAACAATAAACCCTTTATACCACAGCAAATGATATTCAACGTACAAAAAAAAATACCTTCATGACCTTCACTGTTCCACTGGCAACCTGCAACTCTTCCTTTTAACATTTTTCTCAATATCCTCGACATATACAACCTTCATTACAACAATGCTAATAGTGTTGACATCAATGACAACCACATATCAGCAACACAACCACAACATCCAACATCATCTACTTCACACCCACGTGCCATTGTGAGTAGATTTACCAAATTAGATATCATATTTAAACCTCCAAATCTGCCTTATCAATTAGGTATACTCACCTAGGTTTAATAGAGCCTAAAGAGTAGGGGGTTATCAATCATATTCGCTTTGTCGTTAGCCAAAAATGTACTAAGAGATTGGCACCCTCTTAAGATTCAAAACTTGCATTTTTGCAACCTGACATAACTAGTGATGGTTAGGATGGTGTTGTTAACATTAAGCACATTGTTTGTAGGCATGGAAGTAATGGGACATGATGTATGCTTACTAGGATCCATAGGGGGTTGATTATCGACAATATTAGGAAGAGAGCTAAAAAAACCCAAGATCCATAGTGAGTGAGATATCGTGGGATGGAATGAGCCTCAGAATACGTCTTACAATAGTATTGCTAATAGGACACTAAGTTGTAAAGCTCATACAAGCTTTACAAACTTAGCATGCAAACCCAAAATGGAAAGAGGCAATGCAATGACCTAAAATGAAAGCAATTTTCAGATTTTAAACAATGTAATTTACTGATTACACAATGCAATAAACTAAAAATGAAATGTTGTAAATGAAAACTTGAATTTTGACAATGCACTAAATGAAGTAAATTAAGCTAGATCTAATGAAATTAATGAAACAAAAAATCAGAAAACTGAAATAGAGATGTAACAACAACAAACAAAAGCATAAAAGTACAAGATATTTCAGATTCCAGAAATTTAAATCAATACTTGATCAGGGACTCATTTTTCCTAGGGCGAATGGGTCCTAGATTAGGGTTTTGAAATTGATTTTTATAGATTTTTAAGCTTCTTCTAATGAGTTTCAAATTCTGGTCTATAACAGTAAGTTTCAAGTTCTAATTTCTATAAATGCAATGCAAAAAGTAAGTTGAAAATGTGACAAAATGATGAATTAAAAGACCTAGTTTGATATGCAATTTTGTTTTTATTTTCAAGTGCAAATTTATATGAGCTAATATGATATGGAAGATGACTATAATTTTTTAGATTTATAGAATGCAAACAATGCAATCCTAAAAACCCTTGATGAGATGCAAATTTGAATGCAAAGTAAGACATCCTAAATGAGATCTAATTCAATGCAAATGAAAGGAAAATCTAATCCAGGATGAAAAGAAGGACTCCAAAATCAGAAAATTACAATGCTCAAGAAGTCGGGTTCACCAAAATGAAACATAGAAAAAGAGGTTCACCCAAATGGGGATTCACCAAATGGATGAATCTAATTTTTCTTATGTTTTGGATGGATGTTTCATTCAATTATGAGAGGAAAAATGCCTAAATAATAATCATAAATTAAACCTAACTATTATAAAATAAATAAGGAAGGTTTTAAGATGCCAAAATGATGTGTACCTTGTTGAAAAAGTTTTATTTTAGGGCTCACAAAGGACTCATTCGCCCAGTGGCAAATGGGTTCCTGCTAGGGTTCTGAAAAAGTGATTTCTGGGTTCTATTCTTCAATGTATGCACTCCTAGCTCCCAGGTGATCAACTCCTTGTTATTCCTTGTATAACCACCCCACTTTGATCTGGATCAAAATGAGTCCCCCTTTTCTTTTTGGTTACTTGCTTTCCTCTTTGGAATTCTTCTGTTTCTCCTTGTTTTATCTTTTGTTCTGTTTTATTTAAATTTTGTTCTGCCTTAGTTAGAGTTTAGGTTTTCTCTTGAGTTCGGGATTTTCCAAACCATCTCAATTTTCTCGGATCTCACTCGAACTCCGGATGAGCGTTGTTGTTCGGGGATTTTTTGTCCTCGCAAAATTTCGCGTGGACCGGATTTTCACGGATTTCTTTCTCCTTCGGATTTTCCTGAAGTCCTTTGTTCCCTGTTTGTTTTGGGTTTTTCGAAATGTCTTCTTCACAAAAATTCGTCCTGTGCAAATTCCCCAAAATCTGGTGGAATGTGAAAAATTATGGAGAAGTAGGACTGGTTAATAAATGATGATGCATTTTATGATTAATTGATGCTATTTTGAGATCTCACATGCTGTTCCTTGATTGGTAATGATCGAATTAAGTTTCTAATGGATGTTTTCATGCTCATTCCACTAGAATCCACTTGGCTCTAAATTCTCTGAAATTCCTCCTTGGCTTGGATTCTGCGGGTCGACCTAAAACCCGAATTGCTTGTGTGATCCTTTTGTTTGAAGATTTAACGACACCTTACTAACATAGGATTTGTTTCAATGATGATTTTGATTAACTTCTGTCTGTATGATCTTTACTTTGGTTTTCTTTGTTGAATGCAAGATCAAATCCTACACATGATGATATTTGCTAGGGGAGCTCAGTTGGAAGGCATCCCTCAATCCAGTTGGTCCTAAAAATTAGCTAAGGAAAAAGTCGGTAGGACCCTGGCGATGTCACAATGATCAGAAATCATATGTAGGCATTTATCGCCAAGACATCATTCATCATCTTGGTGACTAGGAGTTTCCTATCGGCGTAACTTTGTTTTCAGGGGACTATCTTGGCGAAAGCTCCATGTCTCATCGACCGCTGTTAAAAGGGATTCATATATCGACATAAGGTTTTCTCCCCGCCAATAGGTCTCGATGAATTCTTGAGGTCTCATTGACTAGAAAAAAGGGTCTAACACTTCGGTGGGAGTTTTGTCTTTGGAGAGATGTCTCCCCGAAAGGGCTTATGTCTTACCAACCACCTAGAAAGATATGCCTTTCAGCGAGAGGCCTTTGCGGCGGAGAGATGTCTCGGTGAGGTCTTCAAGTCCCGCCAACAAGGCATCATGAGGGGTTCCTTCGGTGAAAGGTCTCGGTGAAAGCTTCAAGTCTCGCCGATCGCTAATAAAGCAAACACACTTCGGCAGGACTCAATCGCATCGGGGTAACATCTCATCGAGCGGCTCCGGTCACACCAACATAGCGTGGGTGATTCTATCAGTATGTCTTCGGGGAGAGAATCAAAGTTTCTCGCCGACATGAGGGAGCCCTCGCCAAAAGGTTTCCAAGTTCGGCATAATCTCTTGCCGAAAGGAGTAAGTCTCAGCGATGTGGAGGTGATATCGCTAGAAGTCTCGCCGATTGAAGAAAGTCTCAGCAACATGGAGGAAGCCCGGCGAGAGTAAAAGAAATTGATGAAAGGTCTCGCCAAAGGTGAAAGGTTTCACTGAAATAAAAGAGTTCGGAGGGAACAAGGAGAAATCAGTAAGACTCTAGGAAAATGAAGTGCCTTTGCTATGATGTCTTACCGACACAAGAATTCTTGCCAATCAAACAAGCCCTCCTCGAACTCAAATAAACTCTCACCAAGACAAAGAGACTTTGGTGGAAGGTCCCCGCGAAACAATAAGCTCTCGGTGACATGGCATACTTTCGACATAATCTCTTGCCGATTCAACAGGGTCTGGCTGAAATGAAACAAGGTCGCCGGAGGATAGATGGCTCAGTGTAATGTCTCACCAACTCATGAGGGTCACATAGAAACTGAGGGAAATCGGGGAGACTCCAGAAGCATAAAGGGGTTCGATGAAAGGTTCCCCAAGATTGGAGAGTCTTGCTGATACTCAACGAGCTCGACGAAAGATCTTGAGCTCGGCATGACGTCTTGCCGACCCGATAGGGTCTTCCCAATGCAAAGTGGGCGCGGTAAGAAAAGAGGAAGTCGCTAGGAGGTTTGGGCGACTACGCCAGAGTCTTACCAAAAGAGAAAAAGAGCTCAAGCCCAGAGAAGAAGAGTGAGCTTGGGGAGAATAAGAAGACTTCGCCACGAGGTCACAATGAAAAGTGATAGTCTCCCCGACATGAAAGATAAGCTCGCCAACGGATCCTGGGGTTTGCTATGATGTCCTACCGACTAGAGATTGTTATGCCGATGGTCTTTGTGAGCTCGGTATGATTTTTGTAGCCCACCAAAATGTTGACCAATTGACTACTCCTGCGAGGGAAGACCAACTAGAATGCAAGCAAGATGGATTCCTTTTGAGAACAGATGATGATGGATTGGCTCAGGTGAAATGTTCAGATCTATAGGAAGGCCTGATGGTGCTTCTAGGAGATGGTCAACATGTAGAGATTCTAGAGCATGAAGAAGGCCAGAAGAATTAAGAAATTATGAGTCACAGGGACAGCTGTAGTCACCACTGGAAAAAACAAATAAGTATTAATGGTGATATTTTGGAGCATTCAAGACTAATTTCAGAAAGAGTTTGAGTATAGACATGCGGATAGATGAGTAAGTGCTGCAGATGCAAAATATCTATAGATCTTTCACAGAAATCCTTCATCAGCATAGACAATAGGATTCACATTGAATGCACAACCGAATTTCTACAGAAAAATTTGAGAGTCAACCTTCCTACAGTCTGCAAATATTTTGTAAACCCTAGTACAGGGGACAACACATTTCTTTTGGTACATTATGTATATAAGACATTCTTTCCTTTTTGTAAAGGTTAGAACTTCCAAGTTAGAAATCACTTCTAGATAGGGCACTTCTAGTTAGTAGTCAGTAGAATAGGAATAGAGGGGATAGAAGCTGAGCCTGATTCTTTGTAATAGGAGCTTCTTTTTTCTTCTTGAGTAGAAGTTAGATTCTGAATAGACTAATGTATCCTTCAGTTTTCTTAGTGTAAATGGAAACAACTTGGAGTCATAGATTTTCTGTACACTGGTAATTGTGCCAACTTTGTAATTGTTGTTTATTTGTTTTATGAATAATAGAAGCAACCATATTAAAATCTATTTCATGTTGTGTTTCAGAATGGTGTTTGTCTTGAGTTGATCATTTGATTTGAAAGCTTTCAAGGAATGAGTTGGGTTTTTTATGTTTTGTTTAAATGGTAACTTGCAATCTGCTGTTGAAATTAGCACTGAGAATGGATGAGTTTGTGTGTTAGTCACAAGTTAATTTCATTTTGCAATTTAATTAGGAGTTCCTTGGAAGGTGATAGGTCTGGTTAATTTGGATGAAGTGTCATTCTTTTTTGCCCCAAAGCCCTGATCTATCTTTTGCTGTTTCTTTAAAAACCTTGGTTAGAGTAGATTTAAATTTATGTCTACCCCCATAACAATCCAAAAGATCAACACCAATAGGCCCCTTGAATATTACTGTTACATTGACCACTGAGGGACATCAGCACAGTTGAGACCCAACTACAAAGACCTTGAGAGTTAAGATATCCATACGTTATCTTTCTCTTTCAGGAGAAGTAGAGTAGCAATATTCTATTTGCATGTTGCTATGCCAAGACACATGTCAACATTCCTAAAAGTAATTTTTTTTTGTAGCTTCATTTTCATGATCTTGCAATAAAAATGACAAATTTTGCAACTTTACAACTTTGACAATTTTTGCAACTTTACAACTTTGACAATTTTTGCAACTTTTGTTCTCCACTTGATCTTCAACCTAAAACCTACAATTACACATCAAAGAGGAGAAAAAATGTTGATTGTTAGGGAATAGGGGTTTTTCTTGGTCAAACCCCATTTAGGTAATTAAACCATATGATGAAACAATGAAACATGAACATGAAACAATGATACCTTGTATGAAGTCTTGGAATGTAAATCAACAATCAAACTTGAAGTGGCTATGAAGAATGTAGATCTTGATCTTGAATTGGATGTGAAATAATGCTTTACTTGGATCTTGAATGCTAAATCACAACATTAGCTCAACTACATGCATGATGCATTATGCCTTTGACATGATGATATGACCTTTGAGTGCTGCAATAAAACCTTGATAATCTGCCCTTTGAATGCCTTTGAAAATGATCTATAATGCTCTTGCTTTCGATCTCATGAAGTCACATGAAGATTATAGGTGAAACTATGTAAAATAACATTATATTTACACTTATCTTAAGATTTAATCCCAAAATTCAAATAACACAAGCTGAAATCAGATCTAGGATTTAAAATCACTAAAATCCCACCAAGAATAAGTTTAAAAAGGGGTGTCCTTACTTAAGGAGGACCCACTCACAATAGGATGAATGGGTCCTAGCACGGTCAACTAAGACATGCTTTGGGGAGGTGAAATAATATGCCAAAAGGGGGTCCTAGGACCTAGGAAGGACCCATTCACCAAGTGGTGAATGGGTCCCACATCACTAGCCTAGGACTCAAACTTTTCCAAATTAAGTGTTGTGATACATCACTAATGAGTGTCAGGATATGTCCTTTGGAAAATACAATTAATAAGGCTTGGATTTAAATTTAAGGGGCCAATTAAGCTCTAATTAACCTCAATTAATTATTAAAGCCCTAGATTAGTGTGAAATTGTAAAGAAACACTTTACAACACCCTAAATAAGGCACAATTAACTCCATTTTATCATTAATTATCTATTCCCAAACTAAACATGAAAAAGGGTTACTTTTTTCGATGCTACAATCATTGATGGAGGTTGTTGACACCTGATTAATATGTTGTTAGTCCTTGGTATATTGAGTTTGGGCTTACATTGGTTAGATGTCATGCCTTATCAAAGAAGAGAAGAGTTGAAGGAGTTCATGGTTAGATGTCATGTCTTATTAAAAAAGAGAAGTGTTGAAGAAATTCATGGTTGGATGAAGATAAGAGTTGAAGAAATTCATGGTTGGATGTCATGTCTTATCAAAGAAGAGAAGTGTTGAAGAAATTCATGGATGGATGTCATGCCTTGTCAAAGAAGTATTGTTGATATTCATATAATGCATTATTACTGTCAGTATAAATTGATTTCATGATAATATATTAAGATGAGGATTAGAAGCATGACTAATATTGGAGAGATTATCTATAGTCATTCTCTTGCTCTCTCCTATTGTTCTTAATAATATATGTGTTGCTAAAAGGAAGTTTTGGTCTTCGCAAGTTGCATAAATATTTTTGGTTCATGAAGTTGCATCTGTGTGGGATAATGCTCTGCTTTCCTCCCTTGTTGCAGTTCTTGTCTTGCGGTTTGGTATTCAATGTTAGTTCTATGTGTAAATTGCACTCCTATCTTTTCAGGTCATGTGTGTTGCTGAGGAGGTTCTTGTGAATTACAGAAGGTTGGCATTGTGCTAGTTTTTTGGATTAATATGGGAAATACTCCAAATTTCTTCATATTGATGTCTCTACTCTTGTGGCTTGGTGAATATTTTCACAACATCTATGCATATTCTCAGTTTCAATCTCCTATACTGAAGTGGTTCACAAGTTGTTCTACAAATGTTACATCATCGGATTATGTATTATGTGTTTCCTAAACAAAATTTTTTGTACCTTTTTGGTCTATGGTGGCTGTTGATGGCATGAAAATATGAAATAAGTGTATGGAAGTGATTTGGGATGTTTAAGGAACATCCCTATGTGATCCACATGTTGCTAATTGGTCTCTTTGGTGTGGCATTGTGTCTTGAGTTGGATTTCTAGGTTATTTGTGGATATCTAGCTGACAAGGCTTGTTCCTTTGCTTGGACCGTACATGCTTGGGGGGTTGTACAACAATGGAAGATGCGTCATGATAGATTTGGTTCCTATCATATTTAGGATTGCATCAATTAAATTCAATTGAAAGAGTCTATGGGCCGACTAGTTATGTGGTTGAATGTCTCATCCACATGTTTCCATGATGCCAACTTAGGTTGATGTGCACTTGCATGTAAATCATTTTGGATCACATTGAAAGAAGTGTTAAGATTGTTTCTTGTCCTCTCTTTCCTGGGGATAGGGCTGCATCATGATTTGGTGGCCGACTAGTTGAATTTATTATTTATTCTCTTCCTGACTGACCTAATTGAAGAATCAAAGTGTTGTGATGGATATAAATGCAAGATCATTCTAGATGAAATTGAATGATGTAGTGTATGAGTGTGAAAAAGTGTGTGAGTGACATATATTGAATATCTAGCAGAGATAGTGCTATATATTGTGAAAGGAAAGATAAATTATGCTTGAATGTCTCAATCAATAGAGAGTTGTGGTGGCAATCTTTATAATTATCTTATATATCTTTTGTATCTTGCTTTGAGATAATGAATCTCATCAAGTCCTCTGTATCTTTCTCATGGAGTTGGTTGGTACTTTAGTGCTGCAAGTCTTTTTTGTATCTTGCTCTAAGGTAGTGAGCCTTCTTGCAAGTATTTTGGTAGTGAGCCTTATATTGTAAGTTAACTCTCTGTGTGGTTTTTCCTCATTAGGTTTTTCATGTAAATTTGGTGTCTCTTTGTGTTGGAAAAATGAAGAAGAACATCTCATTTTGTTACTTTGTGTTGTCATTGATGTCACCATGATATATATGAGTTGCAACTGCAAGATCAAGTATGAATTTTTTCCAATATTCTAGTCTGGTAGCTGAACCAATATTTTGCTTACATCCTCCGGTATTTTGGTCCACATTGGTTTGCTAGTGATTACTGTTGCTTGCAATTTTTTGGAAATGGTTTGTAGTCATTAGGAGCATGTACATTCAAGATCTCACATATCCAGATGCTCATATAGAGTATCAACATTACACTTGTATCTGCAATTGTGCTATTAGGTCTATCCTTGGCCGACCTAATGTATGTATTGTGTAAATGGTGAATTATTTTTTGTTATGCAGATATATGTGCGACCTATCTTAGGTCCATGTTGACTTGATGTAGTGTGTTGCATGTGTGAATTTATTTTTGAGAAGTTTTTGTGAAAGATTGAAGCTGATAGTTGGTATTTTGGAGAATAAGAAGATCATCTAATTAGGCTGACCTAATTGATGCTTGTAGAGAGATCAAATATATATATTGGATAGTTTTTGAAGATTGATAGAGTAATGGTTGTATTATGAATGTGAATGTTAAGAAGAGCGAATATGATGAAGTGTGTCAAGTCAGTTTACTGAGCTTCATTGGAACTGAATCTACAATCACTAGGTGTACTTTATCAGTTAATTTTCTGGTTGTAAGCCACTTTTGTCATTGTAATTATGTAGACAGTGAGACTTTGTATTTGGATAGTGATTCCTGGAATTGAGCCACCCATTTTGTAATATCTTATAACTGGTTATACTATATTGTGAGCTAAAACTCACAGTGGTTTTTTCCATTTTGGGTTTTCCATGTAAAAATCCTAGTGTTCATGTGTTCTACGAGTTCATGTTCTATTAATGATTTCACTTATATTTTCTATTGTATGCATTGAAATAATTGGATGGTATATGATCAAATTTTTTAAGAAGATACCGATTCACCCCCCCTCTCAGCATCTTGGACATTTAACACTTTGTGCATGTGTGTGTTCTCTATCTCTTTCTATGTGTTAATATGATTACTGCTATATATTTCATTGGTAAAGTTTGATGAAGGTGTTAAAGATTCAAATTTCTATGTTCTTCTCTATTATTTCTTTGCTTAAAGTTTTATCTTTATTTGCTAAAGGCATTTGAGTTGTGCCAAAAATATCAAGCTCCAAAAGCAGTTAAATTTTGTGTAGACTGATTCACTCCCCCTCTTAGTCTCCAAAAGTGTTCAACAATTGGTATTAGATCCAATTTCCTTTGTAGAAGCTTAACAACTTAAGGAAAATATCTAAGATGACATATGATGGTTCATACAAATGTCCTAGGTCTTATGGGACTAATTACTCTTACTAGAAATTAAGAATGGAAGGACACCTAAAATCTTTAGGTTTCGGTGTTTGGAAATCACTCAAAAGTGGTTATACTACTCCTTCCACTCCCATTACATATCCAATTGAAATTAGATTATATGAATCTAATGCTAAAGCCAAGAATGCTATTTTGTGTGGATTAGCTAATTCATAATTGTTAAAGGTGATAAATTGCAATTCTGCCAAAGATGCTTGGGAGAATCTTAGTAGCATATATGGAGGAGATTCTAAAGTGAAGAAATCCAAGATGAAAATCTTCAAAAGTAGATTTGAGACTTTATTGATGACTGAAGATGAAGATATTGCAAGTTATATCATCCAAGTACAAAAAATTGTCTTTAGGATCTTTAAACTTGGTGGAGAAGTAAAAGAAAGTGAAATTGTAAAGAAGGTTTTGAGATCTCTCCCAAAATATTATAGTCATAAAATATCCGCTATTGAAAAATCTAAAGATTTGGATCAGTATCCAGTTGATGAAATGTTTGGTACTATTATTTCCTTTGATATGAGAGAGTTTGGTCAAAATGTTCCAAAAAAAGAAGTTTCATTCAAAGTTAACAAAAGGATTGAAGATGAAGTTGTTGATCAAATTGATGAACTTGATGAAGTCAAAGAAAATTTTGTGAGAATATTGAAGAATGACACCAGAAAATACAAAGGTAAGTTACCATTCAAGTGCTTCAATTATGGGAGAGTTGGTCATTTTGCATCTAGATGTACCTATAAGGAATCTATTGATGATAACCAAAGAGATAAAATCAAAAGAGGATTCTACTCTAAGGAGAGCTGATGTTCCTCTAAAGATGAAGATAGTGATTCAAATGATGAAAATATATTCATGGCTGTAGAAGGAAAAAAGATCTATACTAGAGAATGCAAAAGGTTTGACACCTTGCAGAACAACAAGGTTAGTGAAATATCTATGGCACTATGGACTAATTTTCATGCTAAGGAAGAGGAAAATGCTTGGATGATTGATAGTGGGTGTTCTCATCATAGAATTCGTGACAAAAGTAAGTTCATCAATCTCAAGAAGGTCAATGGTGGAGATGTTAAGTTTGGTGATGATAAGTCAACATAGTCTATGGATAACGTGATATAGCAATTGGTGGAAAGAACAAAACTAAAGTTTTCCTTTATGTCAAAGGCCTAAAACGTAATCTCCTTAGTGTTAGTCAAATGTGCAGCAAAGGATACAATATCACTTTTCATGCTAATGGATGTGAAATCATAAAGGAAGGTTCTATTGATGGGTGTTTTGTACACTTTCTCAACACAGGCAATGTGTAGGTGCACTACCTCTCTTGAAAGGTAGAAATTCACAAGAAAATTACCAATTGCTACCCCAAGTTCTCTCAGGTGTCAGGTCATGACATGCATGAAATTTCTCAGTTGATGTTTGATGTGATTTTGCTGGTAATCATAGGGAGGCTTACAGAGTTTGGCTAGAGACGAGATGAATCTTAAAATGGAGTTCCTTAGATGGGAAGTTAGAGTGTAGTTTGCTGCAGGTTCGAACAACAATCATAAACTCTTATTTTATCTTAAGATTTGGCTTTACAATGTGCAATGAACCTTAGCATAGGCTACTTATTAAAAAAAATGGGCAGGAAAGAGAAGAGGTTCCTGGATCTGAAACTAGCAATGAACAGTGATCATGGAGGGCTCTTCTATGGACAGCTTCCTTAAAACATAATTCCACTTAACCAGATTAGTTCACAGTCTCATGAAATTTGTGAAAGCTTCTAAGGACTACAAATGTTCTACCATTCATTCACCATAAACATGCATGAACAAAAGATAAAATTTTGGAGCAGCTTTTAATCTATGCCCAGACTAACTTTACATAGTTGTCTACCATCAACAAACAACAAAAAGCATGGACAAGAAAGGCATCAACACAACAAAAATATTCACAACCATTGAACAACATTAACTAATCTACCAAAGTAATCTAAAACCATAAAGAACAACAAATTAAATCTATCTAAATCCACTAACTATGGGAGATGAACCATGTAACATGCAATAGAAACTCAAGAGTCCACCAAAAGCCAATGAACTTCTATGAAAATTTCTGCAGCATGCCTTTACAACAACTCAACTCTTTCTTGAAAATGAGAGGAGACCCCCTATTTATAGTGTTCAAAAATAAAAATGAATTGCCAAGATCCACTACAAACTAGGGTTTCATCTACCCCCAAATATATTACAATTTAAAATACATTATTTGTCTTTTTCCCTATTTTGTCTTCTTGTGGTAGCATTGTAGCACTTTGTCTTCTAGCTGATTTCCTTTGTTGGAGCTATTCTATGAGGAACTTGTCATCAATGATTGGGTTTCCCTCTTGCTTATTTAAAGTGGCGTACTCCATAAGCTTACTGATTAATTCTTGGAGCTTATCAACCTCCATTATGTTAGATTGGAGCACTTGGTAGTTCCATTGCTTGGATCGTTCTGTGAGTGTATCCCAATCTCCATCATACTTGGCATTGTTTTCCCTGACCTGTTCAGATTAGGTGAAAGCCTGAGGTGAAAAACTCATGAAATCCGTGGTGAGCTCGCCCGACATTCCATCTTCCATCTTCTTCTGGAAATAAGGTTTTTATATTTTCTAGATCAATCTCGATGGCGGGCATGTCATAACCTGTCATTAACTTCAAATTCTAAACACAATTAGTCCTAACGTATGTTTTTGAATCAATGTTAGGCTCCATCTTGTGGAGCACTTGCTCCAATATTTATTTTTTGTGGTCAAAGTCCATTTTCCACATATCTACCAGCCAGTGATCGTCCTTTATGAATGCAAGCTCTTTTTCCCATGCTTTTTGAGGTAGCTTGAGGATGGCCTCAATTTTAGGATAACTAGACTCATATATCCCTGGGAAGTCAGTGCAAAAATTCCTTGTGCCCTCTAGGTGTTTTTGGACTTCCAAGAACTTATTTTTTGTCCTAACAACATGATTAATACTCATGTTTCCAGCATACAAAACTTGTCGAAACTAATCCTCTGTAGTCTTGGTCCAGTTCTTCCTTTTCTCAAGCTTGTCAATTTTCTCTTTGGAAAAAAATTGTGGTGGAGCTGAGGATGTCGTAGGCAGCTCTTCTATGGATGACCATTTATGGATATAGGCTATCAATAACCACCTATGCCTTAAGTTCCTCTTTGGAGAGCTTGTCCTTCTGCATCAGATGTACCATCATGGAAACATATTCCTGAAGGTGATCAATTTTCTGCTCTCTCAAGGCTATTCCCAGGTCAATGGTGGAGACGTTGTAGCTTATTCCTTCTCCCACCATTAGTGTGGCTTCTTTCCTTGTTCTAGATCTAGAGGCATCCATTGTCAGCTTTGATCTAATTTTAGGCTTCTTTTCTTTCTTGGTTCTGTTCTAAGCTCGGGCCAAAATGGCCTCCAATCTTGCTTTTGGATCTTTTGAGGTGGAGGTCTTCTTTTCTAGTTGCTTCTCCAACCACTTGGGAATATGGGACTCTTCCTTGGGTGATTCAAAATCACCTTCTTCTTTGCTCCTCCTAACTTCAATATCTTTGTCACTTGGAGTTTCTTGCCCCACTCTCGTGTCTTCTCCTTCTTCTTCATCAGAGTCCTGAATGAACGCTATGTCTTTGATCAGGGACTTGGTGGGCGTGCACTTCTTGGGGCTGTCCTCTTCTTTGTAGCTCTTTTCCTCTTCTTCAACCTCATGCTCATATTTCTTAGGATGTTCCTCTCTGTGAGACTCCATCTCAGGTTTACCCGTTTTAGACTCTTGCTTGGGTTTATCTTCCCTTTTACTTTCCTCCTTGTGCCGAAGTGGCACATCTTGCTCTTTCTTTTCTTGTTTTTCTTGTTTCGCCAAGAGAGACATTTCTTCACTGGGCTTGGAGCTTTCTTCTTGTTCTCCAGCTGGAAGTTTAGAATCTTCCTCCATTTTATCACTTGGCTCCCTTTCTTCTTCAGAAGGTGGATTTTCTACTTCCTCTCCAACATCCTTCAATTCTTGAGCCAACTCTTCCTCAAGGTCTATATCAAAAGTCTCCACAATGTATTTGGTTCCGACATCTTCTTCATCACTTTTGGAAGACTCTGTTTCTTCCCCTTCATGGACCACCTTATCAATTTGCAAGTGCTGGTGCTTTGGGTGTTCATGGTAATCATCCACTTCCTCCTCCAACACCCTTGTCATTTCCTTTTCTTTCCTTTCCAACTCCTCTAATATTTTCATTGTGGCTTTCATCTCTGGTGGTTCAGTTGGAGAGGTTGAGGTAGGAATGTTGGCTAGAACCTGGGCTAGGGCAGCTTGGATGGTTGGATTCATCAATACTTCAGAAAGCTCTATGGGACCGTTTTGCATATGCCGTGAGAAGGCTTCTGGAAGTGAGAATGTGGGTATTGGCATTGTTGTTGTCACTAAAGTGAGTGATGCAGTTAGGGACATGGAAGCAGAAGAGAGTGGAGAGGTGGTGGTAGAAGAAGAGTCAATAATTACAACGTGCCCAGTAGGTAAAGAAGAAGCAAGGTGGACTGAGATATCCACCACAGGTAGGGAAGTAGCTATCATGGCCTGCGAAGTAGGCAGAGGGGAAAAAGTAGTGGAGGTAGTAGGTGGAGATTTTGGTTGCTCAACCTCCATTTTCTCTCCTTCATGGAGTGGATCTTCTTGAATAGTAGGCATCTCTGTGAGACTGCCTGATCTTTTGTGTTTCTTGGAAGGTTCACCTTTTGAGGCCTTTTTGGTATATACCTTGAGATGTGGCTATTTATCATCAGTCTCTTTTCTTTTCCTTGACCTGGTAGTTGGAGGGGATTTCAAAGTTTCTCCTGATGGGGCAACAACTGTCCCACTTTCCTTTTTGCTCACTGGCTCATTCTCTAGCCCCTCATAGGTTAGAGTGACCCCTTGTTGCTTCAATTGGGCAACTCGCCTGTCAATCCATTATTTTGTTCGATCCTCGACGAGTTTGGTTAAAATATTGAGGTTGTTGATCTCCTGCTCATCCCAGTTAATCGGTGGTAGCAGGAGATTGGCGACTGTGTTATACCGAGGATCCATGACTGTGCTTTCATCCTCCTCCACCGGATTCGGTACAAGGAATAGATTAACTCTTTTTACAAAATATGCGGTTATCGACATATAGTGCCTCATGCGCACCTCATTATCATCCTTGCAATTAGCCCAAAAGTCCTCGACACTATGTAGATGGGCGTACTCAGGTCCAAGTGCCTTTTTGATATGGCCATAGGGATCCATCCGTGGCTGGGCAGTGTGGGGTTTGAAATGGTATTCGACCAATTCCTTCTCTGAATTGTCGGCACACTAAGAGGTATGTAGTTCGCATAGCCCTTGACCGAAAGAAAGGGGATAAGGAATCCCTACCCTATGTTTGCTGCTTAAAAGGGCATGCACATGTCATAGCTTCCTAGAGAGTTCTAATAGTATTATCTAGTTATTGGGATACTGGGGCAAATTTTAGGGTCTTTCTTAAAATCCTTCTGCATGAATATATGTGAACTTAGGATATTGGATGAACAAGAAGGAAAATTGCTAAAGGAAAGCATGGGTATTGTGAGAGACTTTCCTCTCGAAGTCACCCCTGAGCAATCTGATGATATGAATTATGAAAGCGTCATTGAGCCTACAGTAATCCCTCTTGAAGTTTCTGAATTGTAATTGAGGGTATTTATCATAGACCTTCAACTCCCTACCTAGTTCCTCATCTGGAGCTCTAAACAAACCTATATATTGTACCCGTTCAGCCAGTGAATAGACCAAGTAGGATGTCATGTAAAACTTAGAGGTTTTCTTTTAGGCCATGAATTGATCATGGAAGTAGTCACTAATTATCTCACCCCAATAGAACTTGGTATCTCCATGGAGAATCTCCTTGATGAAGTATACCGTCCATTCTCGAAAGTAGGCCATAGTTGGAAGGCCCATTACTCTATTTAACAGGGTCACTAAATCATGGTAGTCTTCATAAAATTCACTACAAAATAGCTCCTGGAGAACCTTTGTAGCACTACCCCTCTTTTCCTTGAGCCAATACTGATTGATGAGCTTTTTACATTTGAGGGGGTTTTTGTCCTACATAGCTTTTCCATCACTTACGGTTGGAAGCTCCATTTCCCCGAAGGTAGGGATATGAAAAGTCTTTGTTATTTCCTTTTTGGACATGTTATCCATCTCATTTCCATCCCTATCTACTATAGTTCTAGTTTCCTCTTTATAGGCCTCCCTACAGGCCATCACCAATTCAGGGGAAATGAGGGTAGGAGGAAAGCCTGCAACTTTAGCTATTCCATTGCTTCTGATGTTTCGTACATTCTCTGTTTTGGGGCTGATTCAAACTCTTTGCTTGAATTCATCGATGTCTACATGTCCAATGTTTGTGTCGATGACCTCCTTCTAGGTTGAGGTGACTTTGGATTTCAGGGGTTCCCCTTGAAACTAATATTTCATATGATCCTTATCCTCCTTTCCATAGGGTGCCTTTCCTATTTTCTTTCCTTTTTCTTTCTCCATGGCTGCCCTCGAAGGTCCTGCACCTAATTCCATAAATCTTGCAAGAAAAAGGGAGGTGAGCATATTCAAACATGAAAACACAGAAACATTAGTCAAATCCTTGCAAGCAGGGTTACATTGTATAATTCAACTTTTGAGAAATCTAAAAAATGACATTACTAGTTCACAGGAGGGAGTTTGGATGATTTAGGCCCCAGGGGTCGGACTTCCCTAGCTAGATAGCTGCTTTAGTATTGCTTTAGGAGGGATGGAAATCAGGGCATGACAACCTACCTGTCTCGACAAACCTTTTGATTTTTCCACTTTGATGAATCCATTGAGGGGAATGGCCTATTTTAACATGTGGGTCGAAATCAATTTGTTGATCAGAGGGCATTTTGATCACCTTTTGAGCACTTAGAACTGGGAGGAGAGTTGGTCATTTGAGGTTTGTTATTTGGAACGGCTATGGTGAGATGGAATTCTAGAGGAAAAGTTCTACCTGGTGGGACCCGTGGGTCTCGAGGGCATTCAACCTCATATCCTGGCATTTGGGAAGTTTGAGCTTGAGGGGGCGAAAAGACGTTGGGAATTTTCCATTTAAGGATGGTGGACAACATGCAGATATCCGATAGGGGCCACTTGAGGAATCAGGTGTGGAGGGGGGTGCAACCATCATGTTTAATTTGCTGATCTTTTGAAAGTTTAGCGGCTGAGGCAAGGTCAGGCTCTAGAGGCCGGGAAGACGAGAGTATCTTTCTCCTTCATAAAGGTTGGGATAGGAGGGAGTCTCGATGGATATGACGTGTAATGGTTCACTTCTTTCAGTTTTTGCATTTTGGAGGCTTTGAATGAATTAGGTCCTGGAGGTGGGAATGCTAGATGATAGTGGTCATTAAGGATGATGGGTTTGGCATGTCAGCCTACAGACGGAAGTCCGTAACATGGAACCCCAAGGCTACTTGGCACCTGGTCGCTCTCAATTCAATGTTACGCGGTGGGTGAAGGAGCAGGACTCAAAGGTCGGATGGATGGGGTTAGAATGCCATCACAGAGCTACAAAATGATGATGGAATTCCGATGACAAAAGTTTGCGAGGCAGAGTTTGAGTTATACATTGACTTGAGATTTTACCAAATTTGACCACAAGGAAATTGAAGGGCCAGGGTCTAGAGGCCGGGAGGTTGGGGCTAGAAAGTTGTTTGGAATGACAAACCACGGGTGGCATCCTGGGGACAGAATCCTACGGAGACAGACCTGCATAGCTTTGAGCCCTTTAGTGGTGAGGGGATAGGAGCTTCTGCGGTGGTGGGCCCGAATGATAGGTTCAACATTTACAAGTTTTACCTCTTTTCAAATGTTAACGATAGTGATGGGAAACTGCGGGCCTGCAAAGCATGAATGCTTCGGCTCAAGAACAATTCCAGAGAGTTGAGGTTCTGTGCTCGTCTTGTAGGTGATTCGTGAAGTTTTTCTAGATTTTGTCACATTGGTTTTGTGTGCCATGGTTTTCTCTATCTACTTCTTGAGTTCTTTCTCTTTTAATTTCATCATTTTAGGAAGAAATCAAAGAAAACATGAAGCAGGGTGGGGTGATGAACTCACCTCAAGAACCTGATGAATGCAAATGACGAACCAACTAATAAACATGTTGAATCGGTTGTGAGGCTTGTCAGGCTTGAAGGCGGTGATGGGAGATGGCTCTCTGACTTGCTTAGAATCACTTTGATCAAACTGACATGTGAAAATGATAGTTTAGAGCTAGCTATTTATAGAAGTTAAGGCATTAAATGCCAGTAATAAATGGATGTATGACGAACCAAGAGGTTGGTGAGCTTTGATTTGAAAACATCTGTGGGAATACCGGGGTCCAATAGTTAGAAAGCTGTCAACGGATAGCCATTTCGAAAGTTTGGCAGAAAACCACCAATGAAGAAGGGCCCAGGGCCTGATGAGCGGAACACTGCCAACGAACGACCATTAGAAACAACAAACATGCGATGGAAACCCAGGAAGGGCAATTTGGCTGGCTGGGAAGACGAGCCCCATGGACGACAGTTTTGAAACATTAAGGCAAACAATAGCTAGGGACCCGCCAAGATGAAGGACTTAGAAAATTTAAGGGAGGTGAAACATGGTTGACTCAAGATGAACTTTTAGGACTCAGTGACCATTTTGAACACTAAACAGGGGGGCATGCAAAATGAGACAACAACAAAAGCAACTAAAAAAAGTGAAGGAAAGAGAGGGTCCCTGTTCCAAATGGGGCATGTGTGTTGAGGGCACAACAAATGGAGACTCTGTTGGGGAACACTCCCGAGCGTTCTGAGGATAATTACTCATTCAGAACCCATAATCTTTGGCTTCATAGACTAGGGGCTGACTTCCAAAAGTGAACCGAGAGAACGATATCCTTAGTTGAATCAACCTACAAAACATATTAGAAGTGTGTGTTAAGTGAATTCATTTCCTTTTCCTTAGAAACCATAACAAACAATAGCTAATCAGACTGAGCAAGCTAGATGAATCGTATGACTCTAAAATTAACCTAGACATTGCCCTACTACTAGTTAGACATCCATAGCACCAGCGGAGTTGTCGCTGTGACCCCATGGATATTTCTCTACTTCCAGCCAGGTGTCCATAGCCCTGGTAGAGTTACCCACACACCCATATGGTTGCTTGATTTTATCATTTTCTTTTCTTTTCTTTCTTTTGATACTTCTTTTAATACTTTCTTCTTTTATTTCTCAACCGTGTAAACATTGAAGCTTACTATGGGTTTGGGAACCATAGTGATCACTGGAACATAATTGAGATTTTTGCTTACTAAGCCACCATAATAGCTACTACATAGTCCTTTGGAAATAATTAATATGTATTTTGTGCAGAATCGGAGATGAACATAGAAAGATTCAACCAAGGGTCGAGTTCTAAGGCTGATTTCAAATGAGGAAATCATTCCAAGGTTTTTATAAAAGGCCAAGGGTTGGGGGTGAATATTTAGCCAAAGAACACTAAGGATGGGCAACAAAGTGAACTGTTCATTGAACAAGCATGACCACCACAGTGGAAATGAAGAACACCCTTGTCAAAAGAAAAATAGGTAGGAAATAGGAAAAACACAAGCAACATAAAGCAACAAAAGGAAAGAAAACCAAGAGAAACCTAAACTAATCTATGTACAAGTATTTACAAAAGAGCAGCTCGAAAGACCTAAGGCTTGGAAGTAATGTTTTAGGTGCTGCCTATTGACAGGCAATGATACATCTTCACTAGTTAAGGTCTTTAGGCAGAAAGCATTGTCTCCCAGGATTTCAGCTATTTGAAAGGGACAAAGCCAGAGCTTGTCAAATTTGTCTTGTCCCCCTTTCTTCTCATGGGACTTGTCCCAACACAGGACTAAATATGTGATTCTAAAGGCCTTAACTTTGGCTCTATGGTCAAACAATCTCTTGACTATGCCCTGATGTTTGAAATTTTTTTCTATTGCAATATCACGTACTTCTTCTAAGTGCAGTAGCTTAGCTAAGCGAGTTTCCCTATGATCCCCTCCTTCATAAAAGTCATTGATAAATTGGAGGGTGGGAATCTTCAAGTGGATTGGGAATATTGGTTCTAGGCCATAGATAAGATGGAATGGGGAATCACCAAGGGAAACCTTGTGGTGGGTGCGATCTGCCCAAAGGGTGAAACAGAGCTGGGTGTTCTAGTCCTTGGGATTCCTGTCAAGTAGTTTTTTGATTTCAGTGATCAGGTTCTTGTTGGTGGATTTGGCTAGGCTATTTCCCTAGGGGTAATAGTTGGACAAGAATTTGAGGGAAATTCCATAATCAAAGGCCCACCTAGAAAACCTAAGCGAGGAGAATGCAGGGCCATTGTCACACACCAAAGCATAGGGGTGGCCAAAATGATTTAAAATGAAACTTTCAAGAAAATTCGTAACTACCTCAGTTGTACATTGCCTACATGCAACAACTTCTATCCATCTAGTACAATAATCAGAACCAGTTAGAATGTACCTATGTCCTGCAGATGACGGTGGGCTTACCGAACTAATGAATTCAAGACCCCATTGCACGAACGTTCTCACCTCCAAGATAGGTTGCAACAAGACAACAACATTCTTTTCTTTGGTCACAATGGTCTGACATTTATGGCTCATGCAAACATGATTATGAGAATCCTTGAAGAATGTCGGCCAATAGTAGTTGGCCCATAAGATTTGATGTGTGGTGGATGGACCCGATACATGACCGGTGCCATACTTGTGAAATTCCTTCAAAACCTAGTCAACTTCTTTTTTTTCCAAGGCATCTCAGATAGATACCTTCATGATTCCTCTTGTACAATATGGATCCTTATAGCATGTAGCTGCTACTTTTCAGCCTAAGAGCATGATTTTGAACTCCCTGTAAGCGAGGAAGACACTTGTGGTTCAACAGATAATAGACTATGTCATCATACCACTCCCCTGGGGAAACATCCTCAAGTTGGTATTACTGCACTGTAAGTTCGGGCCCTGCTTTTGCAGCCATTTCAGCTATTGTTTGAGTGAGTTCCTACCCTCTTACTAATTTCATGGGCTGAATTTCCATGTCGTATTCCTGTAGCAATGTGACCCACTTTGCTCTTCGTTCTCCCAACTCATTTTGCATAAGTAATTTCTTTACTGTTGGGTTGGGAACTATGGCAAACACCTTGTTGCGTAAGATGTAATGCCGTAACTTCTTCACTCCTTTGACAAGGGAATATGCCTATTTTTCCACGTTGTGATATCTTAGCTCAACATATTTCAAGGGAGCACTCATGAAGGCGACCAGGTTCTCACTCCCTTCATTGTCTTTCTAAGTCAAAATGATGGCACACGAGTGATCTGAAGCAAATGAATAAATGTAGAATGACTTCAGATAATCTGGGCTAACTAGGATAGGTGCCTGAACAATTGCTTTCTTAATTTCTTTAAAGGATTTCTCTGCTTTTGGAGTCCACTCGATCTTAGCATATTTTTTCAACATGCCATTGAGGGGCTTGACAATTTCAGCAAAGCCAGTGATGAATTTTCTCGCAAAGTTAATCTTTCCGAAGAAAGATTTGAGTTCTTTCTTGCTGCCTAGTAGTAGAATCTTCAATAGGGATTGGATGCGTTTAGGGTCTATGGATATTCCCCTCTTTGAAATGATGTGCCTAAGAAATATCCCTTCAGTTAGCTTGAAGATGCACTTTTTTGGGTTAAGAGAAACTCCAAACTCCCAACACCTTTGAAATACCTTGCACAAATCAGAGACATGATCATTCCACTTCTTAGAGAACACGGTTAAATCATCTATGTAGATGATTATACATTTTTGAATCAAGTCTTTGAAGGCTATGTCCATGGCATGTTGAAAAGGGATCCGACATTGATGAGCTCGAATGGCATCCTTCTGTAAGCGAAGGTCCCCCACTTAGTGGTGAACGTTGTCTTATGGTGGTATTCATATTGTACCATCACCTAGTTGTACTTGGAGTACCCATCGAGGTAGGACATCATTTGTGATCCATTAACAATTTGTAGTACCTCGTCCAATGAAGGCACTGGATTGTTGTCCTTCTCTGAAGCTCTATTCAAATTGCGAAAAATCCACACACAATTTGATTTCTCCATTCTTTTTTCTAATCGGTACCAAGTTGGCCACCCATGTGGAGTACCTTACTGGGAAAATAATCCTTGTTGAAAGGAGCTTCTACACCTCTTTGTAAATGATGGTCTCCAATAAGGTGTTGATAGGACATTGTCTCTATCAGAATGGTGTTAGGCTTGACAGGGATGGTATGTGTGATGATGGAAGTGTCATAAGTCTTCAGGTCTTCATAGCTCCATGCCACAACGTCGTGATATTTTTTCAAAGCATTGACGATTCCTTTCTTTTCTTCTACAGTACACACATTGCCAATAAACACATTTTTGACCTCCTACACTATTCCGAGGTTGTGGGTGGCACACTAATTGCTTATGGATTCCTTCTTTGCTTTATGATCTTGATCTTTGATCTGATCCAAGTAAAAAATGCATTCAAGCTAAACCATACCTCTGGGGATAGTGTTTGTTTTAAGGTTAATAACTCCTATATCTAATTCAGCCTCCTCTAGGTCTGCTTCATCAATGATTTGTGTGGCAAACACGTCAGAGCTTGTGATGAATTCTAGGATATTCTTATCATCATTGAATACTTGGAAATGAGTGATGTTGTCCAGAAAAGATGGGGTAGAAGTCAACTTAACAGTGAATTTCGTAAGGACCAAGAGGGACAAGGGTTGCAAAGTGTTGGCTGCTTGGGCCAAAGCATCAACTGTATGGTTCTGAGATCGTGGGATTAGCTATATATTAAATGCATCTAGACCCTCTAACAGATCCTAGACCCTATGCCTATAGTTTTCCAATCTTCTATCATGGCAATAGTATACTTTCCTAACTTGTTTGACCACCAACTCATAATCATCGAAAAATTGCAACATTTTAACATTTTTCCTTAAGGCCATAAAAAAAACATGGACCAAAGCGTCATATTTCGCTACATTATTGGTACAATATAATTGGAGTCTATGGGCAATGAAATAGGTCTTACTCATAGCGATGATGAGTTCAAATCTAGCACTGGCTCCTTGCTTTAACTTTGATCCATTGAAGCATAATGTCCAGAACTTGGAAGGCGCTTTGATGCCAGGGCCAATGAGGTGATCATTCCCTTTAGGCTGCGAACTATCATCGACAACCTCTACAGTAGGTGTTGGTTTGATATGATTGGGGGCAAGCTTCCCCGCTGGAATCTCCTTCTGAGGAGCAACTAATCCTTTAACTTGTTCCATTGCTGTTTGGCACAAGCAACATTCAAACTCAAAGTGGGCAGAATTATGTACCCTACACCAACTTGGTAGTAAGAGGTTTTGGAAATTCATTCTAGCCCCTAGGCTAAGTTGGTCTTGCATGCATTTCTCCATGAAGTCTTGGAAACCATCTAGCAATCCAAAATTTCCATCTTCATAAGGCTCTTCATCTTCCAGTTCCACTAACATTTCTGGACTTTGAGGTGCATTGATCAGGTTGGTTGGAGGACTGCATTGCACTAGGAATACTTCCATAGGTAGTTCTTCTTCTTGATAAGAAAAGGGTAATTTCCCAATTCCGTTTCAGAAAACAACACTTCATTGGTGGTGTTGTATTCCGTGATCATGAATTTCATGCGTGGCTCTTGATCTATGCGAATTTGATTTGGTAGTCCCTTCCATGATAGCCACATGTGAGAAATTTTTTTTGTAGCATATCCATTGTGAAGTCCCATCCCAAGATAATTCAATGTGTCTGGGATATCCGTAACCTGTATATCAATAACTTGTTGCACCCTTGGGTCCACAACAATCTACATTGGGGTCTGATTCATCTCTCCAATGATGTTTACCTCACTTTTGTCTAGCTGGGTCACCTTTCTCCTTGAAGGAGTGGGGGTAATCCAAAGAGTTTTAGATACTTCTAAGGGAATGACATTGGCTAATGCTCTAGAGTCAATCAAGCAATTGTGCAAATTCTTTCTGAATATCCTGATAGTGGTGAGGAAAGGTGGTGTTTCCAACTTTTTGTGGAAGAGGCCCATAGGTGTATCTATCTAAGATACTTGAGCTTTATTCTTATCACCAACCTTGTTCTTAGTTTTCCCAGAGGGATGATCCTTGGGGTTTTTCCTATTGTTCTGATTTGGTTCTTTGGAAAACTACCTACTCGTCGACTGACCTTGAGGTGGATCTACCTTCTTGCCATGAATTTGTTGAATAACAGGTTCATTTGGAGGGTCTTCGAAAGAGACTCTCTTGGTTAGTATTTCCTGTGTTACCTTAGAATATGGAGTTCCATTTAGAACTCTAAAGAAGGCATGCCTAACTGTAGGAACCTTAAGTAACTCAAAGTCAGACAAATTGATCTTGACTTTCCTGAAATCTTCTACAACATACTCACTCATTTGCTCTATTTCAGCTTCAAAGGCTCTGCCTATGGTAGAGCTAGCGGGCTGGGCTTTTATTTGGCTATGGGGTTGACCTCGAGGCTAATTTTGTGGCTGGCTTTGAATCTGATTTGATGGCCTATCCTTGTTGAGATATTGAGAGGGCACATGAGGGAAACTAGGATTGTTGCTAGCATTTGGGTCAGGAGGGGTGCTAAAGTTATTGGGTGGAGTGGAAATCATAAAAGGCCCACCCACCTGCCTATTCCTAAGATAGTATGGAGTTTCTCTCTGGTGGAACATTTGAACCTCGTCTACATATAATTATTCCTCATCTATTGGACCATTATCTATGAAAGCAAAAAGTTGAGACAAGGTTTCTTCGTTACTCACCTCTTGCACCTATTCATTCTTGGTATCGGTGGTTTCGACCTCTTGCTCATTGCAGTCACTCCACGGGAATGGAGCCTAGTTGACTACAAGATAGGAGGAGTCATATGGATCAAATGAAATAATGTCTCTACAACTTGCACTGTCAACTATGTTATGGACCTCCACTTGAAAGATTTCTATGGCTATCTGGAACTCAGGACAGTCTAACTCAGAATGCCTGCTTGTCTTATGAATCCAACACCATCCGGATAAGGCAACCTCAACTAGGTGCACTCCAGAAGTCATCTTCTCATTGCTGGCAGGTTGATCAAGAGGAGTGGGAACACCCCCATTGTTGGAACTTGTATTCCACATTCAGTTATGCCTCTAGGAGGGTTTCCTTTCAAAATTCTGATTGGAATTCTACCCTCACTCATAATTTTGTCTTGAAGAGGTACCTGCTTCACGGTTATCCCTATTATCTTTGTTATCCCTGTTATCCTGATTGAAGTTAGCTCGAAGGTTGTGTTGAGAGGCCTGAAATTGATGATTATGATTTCTTAGGTGTGTCATCTTTGTTGAAATTTTCTTAATCATTCCAATTAGCTTATTGAGTTGATCTTTCTCAGTATTGCTCGGTTGCAACACTTGATTTTGAAGAAAAGCGGGCAGGGCAGTTGGCTGATTTTGTTGTGCTAGGGGAAATTCTGGCCCTTGCAAGTATAATGAGGCTTGAGGAAGCTGAGAATATGCTTGTTGCTGCTAGGGTGCCTAGGAGTAGGTTTTCTATTGTTGGGATTGCAAGTAGGGAGGCACAGGAGGCGCTTGATTCATCGACTATCCTGGATGTGGGACTATAGGCAGTTGAGGCACCTAGTTCATAAGAGGTGAATGTTGAACAAACACTTGGTTGAGCCCTTGAACCTACATCAGATGAGCCACTGGAACCAATGAGGGAAGTGGAACAAAATTTTTCTATCCCAAATCGGTACTAGAAATGACAGCCTCTGAATAGGCATCCACTAGCCTAGTGAGTGGCAGGCACATTCTTTTTACCAATGTTGATGTAAGATTATCTAGCGCTGCATAATAGACGGACAGGGTGAAAACATCATTGAGCACATACAAGGCTTGAAGCCTCATGTAGGCGTGATGGAAACGATCATTGAAAGAGTTGATTGGTTAATTGATTTCCCTATGGATGGACATAAACTGGCAGTACAGCTCTGAAGGGCTGATCGAAATTTTGTATTTCTGCAAGAACGCATTCATCAAAAGGTCCCATGAAGCAATGGACCCCCTCGACAGGTTGATATACGAATAAAAATATTCTTCTCCCAATGAGTATGGAAAGAGTTGACACATCATGTCCTCATGATCGATCTGCATATCTTTTATTGTTGTTTCAAATATCTTAATGTGTTCTTCTACCATCCTTTGTGGATCGCAAGGATTGAACTTCGTGCAGAAGCTCTCCAGATTCTTGGGCATGTCATGGTAAGCATTGAAGTACAATGGAGAAGGGTTTTGCACCAACCAAGCCATGAGGGGAGGCAGAGGCGGTATTTGCTGTTGGGGAATAGTAACTTGGGGCTGAATAGGGGCAGTGGCAATTGGGATTGCACCTTGGGCTTGGAATGCCGGGGTGGAGGCCACTCCCCAGCTATGGGAAGGATGAAGCCCATAGGTAGTTTGGAGTGGTTAAGTGGAGGATGGATGAAAGGTGGAGGAAGGTTAAGGTGGAAGAGAAGTGGAAGATATGGAGGGAGAGGCTACGTCCCCTCCCTTGGTTCGCTTAGCCCTTGTGGGGGGATGCAACTCTTGAAATTCCCCTTTGTTTGGTGTTGACCTTAAAACTCTTTTGAATCTTTTAGAAGAAAATGATCCAATTCAATCAAGTTTAACTCAGTGCCCTCCTTCTAGTGCCAATTCTATTAATGGGTATTTTGTAGACTTTCTCAACACATGCAGTGCGTAGGTGCACTACCTCTCTTGAAAGGTAGAAATTCACAAACAAATTACCAATTGCTACCCCAAGGTCTCTTGGGTGTCAAGTCATGACATGCATGGAATTTCTCATTTGATGTTTGATGTGATTTTGCTGGTAATCACAGGGTGGCTTACGGAGTTTGGCTGAAGATGAGATAAATCTTAAAATGGAGTTCCTTAGATGGGAAGTTAGAGTGCAGTTTGCTGTAGGTTTGAACAACAATCATAAACTCCTATTTTATCTTAAGATTTGGCTTTACAATGTGCAATGAACCTTTGCATAGGCTACTTATTAAAAAAATAAAGAAAAAGGGTAGGGAAGATAAGAGGTTCCTGGATCTGAAACTAGCAATGAACAGTGATCATGGAGGGCTCTACTGTGGACAGCTAGGACAACTTCCATAAAACAAAATTCCACTTAACCAAATTAGTTCACAGTCTCATGAAATTTGTGCAAGCTTCTAAGGACTTCAAATATTCTACCATTCATTCACCATAAACATGCATGAAAAAAAGATAAAAGTTTGGAGCAACTTTTAATCTATGCCCAGACTAACTTTACATAGTTTTCTACCATCAACAAACAACAAAATATACGGAAAAGAAAGGCGTCAACATAGCAGAAATCTTTACAACCATTGAACAACATTAACTAATCTACCAAAGTAATCTAAAACTATAACAAACAACAAAGTAAATCTATCTAAATTTGCTAACTATGGGAGATGAACCATGTAACATGCAATAGAAACTCAAGAGTCCACCAAAAGCCAATGAACTTCTATGAAAATTTCTGCAACATGCCTTTACAACAACTCAACTCTCTCTTGAAAATGAGAGGAGACCTCCCATTTATAGTGTTCAAAAAGAAAAATGAATGGCTAATATTTATTTTCATTTTTTGGCCAAGATCCACTACAAAGTAGGGTTTCACCTACCCCCAAATATATTACAATTTAAAATACATTCTTTTTCTTTTTCCCTATTTCGTCCTCTTGTGGTAGCACTATAGCACTTTGTCTTCTAGCTGATTTCCTTTGCTGTAGATACTCTGTGAGGAACTTGTCATCAATGATTGGATTTCCCTCCTACTTTAAAGTGGCGTACTCAATAAGCTTGTTGATTAATGCTTGGAGCTTATCAACCTCCATTATGTTAGATTGGAGCACTTGGTAGTTCCACTGCTTAGATCATTTGGTGTGCGTATCCCAATCTCCATCATACTTGGTAGTGTTTTCCTTGACTTTTTTGATTGGGAGAAAGTTCGAGCAACAAAACTCATGAAATCCATGGTGAGCTCGCCCGACATTCCAGCTTCCATCTTCTGGAAATAAGGTTTTATATTTTTTGGATCAATCTCGATGGCAGACATGTCATAACCTATCATTAACTTCAAATACTGAACACAATCAGTCCTAACATCTTTTTCCAAATCAATGTCAGGATCCATCTTGTGGAGCACTTGCTCCAATATTTATTTTCTATGGTCGAAGTCCATTTTCCATATATCTACCAACCAATGATCGTCCTCTGTGAATGCAAGCTCTTTTTCCCATTCTTTCTGAGGCAGCTTGAGGATGGCCTCAATTTTAGGATAAGTGGACTGATATATCCCTTGTAAGTCAGTGCAAAACTTTCGTGTTCCCTCTAGGTGTTTTTGTACTTCCAAGAACTTATTTTCTATCCTGACAGCATGATTAATACCCATGTTTCTAGCATATAGAACTTGTCAAAACCAATCCTCCGTAGTCTTGGTCCAGTTTTTCCTTTTCTCAAGCTTGTCAATTTTCTCTTTGGACAACAGCTGTGGTAGAGCTAAGGATGTCATAGGAAAATATTTTGTTGATGACCATTGCTGGATGTAGGCTGTCAAATCAGCCACCTGTGCCTTAAGTTCCTATTTGGAGAGCTTGTCCTTCTGCATCAGATGTACGACTGTGGCAATGGATTCTTGAAGGTGATCAATTTTCTGCTCTCTCAAGGCTATTCCCAGGTCAATGGTGAAGACGTTGTAGCTTATTCATTCTTCTCCTACCACTGATGTGGCTACTTGCATGGTTCTAGATCCAGAGGCATTCATTGTCATCTTTGATCTAATTTTAGGCTTCTTTTCTTTCTTGGTGCTGATCCAAACTCAGGCCAAAATGGCCTCCAATCTTGCTTTTGGATCTTTTGAGGTGGATGTATTCTTTTCTAGTTGCTTCTCCAACCACTCAGGCATCTGGGACTCTTCCTTGGGTGATTCACGATCGCCTTCTTATTTTCTCCTCCTAACTTCAATCTCTTTGTCACCTAGAGTTTCTTGCTTTGCTCTCGTGTCTTCTCCTTCTTCTTCATCAAATTCCTGAATGAATAATGTGTCTTTGATCGGGGACTTGGTGGCTGTGTGCTTCTTGGGGCTATCCTCTTCTTTGTAGCTATTCTCCTCTTCTTCAGCCTCATGCTCATATTTCTCAGGATGTTCCTCCCTGTGAGACTCCATCTCAAGTTTACCTGTTTTAGACTCTTCCTCGGGTTTATCTTCGCTTTTACTTTCCCCCTCCTTGTGCTGAAGTGGCACATCTTGCTCTTTCTTTTTTTTTCTTTCTTGTTCCATCGAGAGATACATTTCTTCACTGGGCTTGGAGATTTCGTCTTGTTCTCGAGTTGGAAGTTTAGAATCTTCTTCCATTTTATCACTTGGCTCCCTTTCTTCTTCAAAAAGTGGATATTCTATTTCCTCTCCAACATCCTTCAATTGTCGAGCCAACTCTTCCTTGAGGTCTACATCAAAAGTCTTCACAATGTATTTGGTGTCAGCATCTTCTTCTTCATCACTTTCAGAAGACTCTATTTCTTCCTCTTCATGGACCACCTTATCAATTTGCAAGTGCTGGTGCTTTGGGTGTTCATGGTAATCATTCGCTTCCTCCTCCAACACCCTTGTCATTTCCTTTTCCTGCCTTTCCAACTCCTATGATATTTTCATCATGGCTTTCATCTTTGGTGGTTCAGTCAGAGGGGTTGAGGTAGGAATGTTGGCTAGAACATGTGCCAAGGTAGCTTGGATGGCCAAATTCATCAATACTTCAGAAAGCTCTGTGGGAACATTTTGCATATGCCGCGAGAAGGCTTCTCAAAGTGAGAGTGTGGGTATTGGCCTTGTTGCTGTGACTAATGAGAGGGATGTGGTCAGGGACATGGAAGCAGAAGAGAGTGGAGAGGTGGTGGTAGAAGAAGAGTCAATCATTACAACCTACCCAGTAGGTGAAGAAGAAGCAAGGTGGACCGAGATATCCACCACAGGCGGGGAAGTAGCTATCATGGTCTGTGAAGTAGGCGAAGGGGCAGAAGTAGTGGAGGTAGTAGGTGGAGATTTTGGTTGCTCAACCTCCATTTCCTCTCCCTCATGGAGTGGATCTTCTTGAATAGCATGAATCTTTGTGAGACTACCTGATCTTTTGTATTTCTTGGAAGGTTCACCTTTTGAGGCCTTTCTGGTATATACCTTGGGATTGGGCTATTGCTCATCAATCTCTTTTCTTTTCCTTGACCTAGTAACTGGAGGGGATTTCAAAGTTTCTCCTCATGGGGAAAAAACTTTCCCACTGTGTGTTTCACTCACTGGCTCATTCTCTAGCCCCTCATAGGTTAGCATGAACCCTTGTTGCTTCAATTGGGAAACTTGCCCATCAATCCATTCTTTTGTTTGAGCCTCAACAAGCTTGGTTAAAATGTTGAGGTTTTCAACCTCCTGCTCATCCCAGTCAATTAGTGGCAGTGAGAGATTAGCGACTGCATTATACCAAGGATCCATGACTATGCTTTCATCCTCCTCCACTTGATCTAGTATAGGGAATAGATTGAATCTTTTTACAAAGTATGTGGTCATCCACATGTAGTGCCTCATGCGCACCTCATTATCATCATTGAAATTAGCCCAAAAGTCCTCAACGCTATGTAGATGGGCGTACTTGGGTCCAAGTGCCTTCTTGATATGGTTATAGGGATCCATCCGTGGCTGGGCAGTGTGGGGTTTGAAATGGTATTCGGCCAATTCTTTCTCTGAATTGTTGGCACATTGATAGGTATGCATTTCATATAGCCCTTGACCAAAAGAAAGGGAATAAGGAATCCTTTCCCTATGTTTGCTGCTTAAAAGGTCATGCACATGCCGTAGTTGCCTAGATAGTTCTAATAGTATTATCTGGTCAGTGGGATACCGAGGCAGCTTGTAGGGTCTTTCTGAAAAGCCTTCTGCATGAATATATGTGAACTTAGGATATTGGATGAACAAAAAGGAAAACATGAGCACTATGAGAGACTCTCCTCTCGAAGTCACCCCTGAGCAATTTGATGATATGACCTATGAAAGTGTCATTGACCGTACAGTAATCCCTCTTGAAGTTTCTGAATTTTAATTAAGGGTATTTATCATAGATCTTTAGCTCCCTGCCTGGTTCCTCATCCGAAGCTCTGAACAAACCTCTATATTGTACCCATTCGGCCAGTGAATAGACCAAGTAGGATGTCATGTAAAACCTGGAGGTTTTCTTTATGGCCATGAATTGCTCATGGAAGCGGTCACTAATTATCCTGCCCCAATAGAACTTGGGCTCTCCATGGAGAATCTCCTCAATGAAGTATACCATCCATTCTTGGAAGTAGGCCACAGTTGGAAGGCCAGTTACTCTGCTTAGCAGGGTCACTAAATCGTGGTAGTCTTCATAAAAGTCACTGTGAAAGAGCTCTTAGAGAACCTTTACAGCACTACCCCTATTTTCCTCTACCCAATACTGATTGATGATCTTTTTACATTTGAGGGGGTTTTTGTCCCACATAGCTTTGCCATCACTTACGGTTGGAAGCTCCATTTCCTTGAAGGTAGGGATATGGAAAGTCTTTGTTATTTCCTTATTTGACATGTTGGCCAACACATTTCCATATCTATCTACTATAGTTCTGGTTTCCTCTTGATAGGCCTCCCTATAGGCCATCACCAATTTAGGGGCAACAAGGGTAGGAGGAAAGCCTGTAGCCTTAGCTATTCCACTGCTTTTGATGTTTCATGTATTCTCTATTTTGGGGCTTAATCAAAATATTTGCTCAAATTTGTTGATGTTTATATGTCCAATGTTTGTGTTGGTGACCGCCTTCTAGGTTGAGGTGACTTTGGATTTCAGGGGTTCCCCCTGAAACTGATATTTCATTTGATCCTTATCCTCCTTTCTATGGGGTGCCTTGCTTGTCTTCTTTCCTTTTTCTTTCTCTGTGGCTGCCCCCAAAGGTCTTGCACTTGATTCCATAAATCCTGGAGGAAAAAGGGAGGTGAGCATATTCGAACATGAAAACACAAAAACATTAGCCAAATCCCTAAAAGTGGGGTTAGATTGGATAATTCAGCATTTGAGAAATCTAATAAATGACATTAGTAGTTCACAGGAGGGAGTTTGAATGATTTGGGCCCCAGGGGTCGGACTTCCCTGGCTGGATAGCTGCTTTAACATTGTTGCAGGAGGGACGACAATTAGGGAATGACTGTCCACCTGTCCCAAACTGCCTTCAAATTTGGCCACTTTGAGGAATCCATCAAGGGGAATGGCCTATTTTAACATGTGGGTCGAAATCAATTTGCTGATTAGAGGGCATTTTTATCACCTTTTGAGCACTTGAAACTAGGAGGGTTGGCCATTTGAGGTTTGCTATTTGGAATGGCTCTGGTGAGACGACATTCTGGGGGCAGAGTTTTGCCTAGCAGGACTCGTTGGTTTGGAGGGTGGTCAACCTCATATCCTAACATTTGGGTAGTTTGGGCTTGAGGGGGCAGAAAGATGCTGGGCATTTGTTGTTTAAGGACAGTGGACATGTGGATATCTGATGGGGGCCACCTAAGGAATCAAGTCTGGAGGGGGATGTAACCGTCATGTTTAATTTACTGATCTTTTGAAAGTTTAGCGGCTACGGTGAGGTTGGGCTCTAAAGGCCGAGAAGACAAGAGTATCTTTCTCCTTTGTAATGGCCAGGATGGGATGGAATCCTGATGGAGATGACCCGTAATGGTTCACTTCTTTTAGTTTTCGCATTTTGGAGGCTGTGAATGAATTGGGTCCTAGAGGTGGGAACACTAGATGATAGTGGCTATTAAGGATAGCGGGTTTGGCATGGCGGCCCACAGACGGAAGTCCACGAGGCGGAACTTGAAGGCTACTTAGCACTTGGTCGCCCTCAATTCAATGTTATGTGATGAGGTAAGGAGCGGGATTTGAAGGTCGGATGGATGGGGCCAAAATGTTGTCACAGAGTGGTAAAACGCCAATGAAATTCCAACAACGTATGTCCATGAGGCAGAGTCCAAGTTATACATTGACTTGAGATTTTACCAAATTTGACAATAGGGCAACTGAAGGGCCGGGGTCAGGAGGCCAGGAGGTTGGGGGTCAAAAGATGTTTAGAACAATGAACCATGGGCGACATCTTGGGGATAGAATCCCATGGAGACAGACCCACATAGCTTTGATCCCTTCAGTGGCAAGCAGATAGGAGCTTCTGCGGTGGTGGGCCTGAATGATAGGTTCTTTGTTTACAAGTTCTACCTCTTTTCAAGTGTTAATGACGGTGATGGGAATCCCCAGGCCCACATAGCATAAATGGTCTAGCCCAAGAATAGCGCCAAAGAGTTGAGCTTCCACACTCGTCTTGCAGGTGATTCGTGAAGTTTTTCTAGATTTTGTCACATGGGTTTTGTGCACTGTTGTTTTCTCTATCTAGTTCTTGAGTTCTTTCTCTTTTAAATTCATCATTTTAGGAAGAAATCAGAGAAAACATGAAGTGAGGTGGGGCAGAAAACTCACGTCAAGAATCCGATGAATGCGAATGATGAACTAGCTAATAAACACATTGAATCAGTTGTGAGGCTTGTCAGGATTGAAGGCGGTGATGGGAGATGGCTCTCTGACTTGCTCTAAATCGCTCTAATCAAATTGACATCTGAAAATGATAGTTCATAGCTGGCTATTTATAGAAGTTAAGGCATTAAATTCTAGTAATAAATGGATGTACGATGGAACAAGAGGTTGGTGAGCTTCAATTTGAAAACATCCACAAGAATATCAAGGTCCGACAGCTAGAACACCGTCGATGGATAGCCATTTCAAAAGTTTGGCAGAAAACCACTGGCAAAGAAGGGCCTGGGGCCCGATGAATAGAACAACTCCAACAAATGACCATTAGAAATGACAAACAAGTGACAGAAACCCAGGAGGGGCGATTTGCCAGGCCAGGAAGATGAGCCCCATGGATGACAGTTTTGAAATATTAAGGAAAACAATAGCTAGGGACACGCCAAGACCAAGTACTTACAAAATTTAAGGGTGGTGAAACATGGTCGACTCAAGATGAACTTTTGGGACTCAGTGACCATTTTGAATACCAAACAAGGGGGCACAAAAAATGAGACGGAAACAAAAGTGAAGGAAAGAGAGGGTCCCTGTTCTGAATGAGGCATGTGTGCTGAGGGAAAAATAGGTTCCAAAAGACTTATTGCTAAAGGAACAAGGACAAATGGTAATATCTATCATCTAAAGGAAGCTAATGGAAGAATTTTCTTATTGTATTAGTTCGAAGAATGTTGGTTGTGGTATAAAATAATGAGGCACATCAACTTTGACAACATGGTGAAAATCAGTTCCTCTCATGTAGTAAGTGTTATGCCTAGAATAACCAAGCCTGCAAACACAATGTGCAAAGAAAATAAAGAATAGTTTCAAAAGCAAGGAGAGATCTATTTCACTAGCATTAAAACTAACTCACACTGATCTATGCAAACCTACAAGGATAAGGAGCCAACAAGGTGAAAGGTGTTGGCCTCATACAATGACTTAACAACTAAGCCCTTAAAGTTGTGATTCATTTATTGAACATCTAATCTGAATAGCTATCTCAATCATTATGAAGGTTAATTGTCAACCCAAGGGACGTAGACTTGAAATGGGTCAACACGGTATGTGCACTAGGAATCCAAAGTAGCCATAATCATCCTACAGCTTAAGAAAGACATAATGCTGAAAGAAAATTGCTTTAGAAAGAAATAACATAAGTATTGAACATCAACCAACCACTATACTAAGTTGAAGTGCATGAAAAAAATGAAAATCTAAGCTAACAGACAGGAAACTACTATGTTTGCTTTGGCTGCAGGAATAGTCACAAAATGAAATTCTAGTGGCTGTAGGAAAAAATAATTGCCAGATTTATAACTATTGTTGAACATAAAAGTAATAACTAAGTTAAAGGATGGAATGCTCACCAAGTGGCCCCCCTTGGATGAGTATCCCTTATGAAAAACTTAGATGCAACGAACTTATAACTTCATTTTATTCATTGAGAAAACATGATTACAATAGAGCAATGTAACTGTATTACTGAAAAACTATGGATGTGAGTACATCATCAAATTAATCAACCTCTTGAGAAGGAGTATCTGAGTCTTATTTATAGAAGGAAAAACTACTAATTAACTACCTAGCAAGGCGGCCAAATCCAATAGATTAGGAGGATGCCACTTTATGGAAAACATAGAAAGTGGAAAGGAGGTTATGCATGCATGGAATCTAGTCAAGCATGTTTTCCTTAACATAGATCTAGCACAATAGTAACTCCTATATTTGCAGAACAAACTATTATGACCATTTACAAAGCAGTTACAATTCTTTGATTTTAACTAGGAATTTCCCTCTACTGAGAGTCTTCCCTCCATTGAACTTTGAATGATCATCTTGTTTGACCTTTATGGCGAATGACCAGTTGGCAGAATCTTCCTCAATTTTGTAGGCTCTAATTATATCTGCATGAAAACATTAGCAACACAAAAATTGCATATCTATAACTATTGTCAAACCCCAATCCTAATACCTGCAAAACAACATGAACAAACACATTAGAAGATGAAATGCAAGCAAGAACAAGGATTCCAAATGAAATCCATTAGAAAAGTTTAAAATAGGAAAGAAGAATGAAGAACACAAATGAAATAAATTAAAATCCTATCAAAACAAACAAACTCTTGATCCCATGGGGGAATTGGTGCCAATTTGATGTGAAAATTGGCCCTTTCCCAACTCTTATGATGCAAGATTGATGTGTGATGAAGAGTGATCCACTTTGTTGATGTTTGATGAGTGCTCCAATGAAAAATATGCATAACCTAGCTATGAACTCAATGATAATGGATTAAAATTGCTAATGATTTGAGCATGGTAAGTTTACTCAAATTGTGGATGATGAAATGAGGGATGAGCTCTTCATTTTATAGATGAGATTGATAGATGAATGTCAAAAATAGAGCAATGTGGGACTAAGAAATAGCCAATAGAAAAGTGCCACTTGTCCACTTGTGAATGGATGCAGGATGTGCGAGTTTTGAGGATTGTGCCAATAAATGCATATATTTGAATTTTGAAATTGTTGAAATGACATGTAAGAGGGAAGGAAGAATGCATTGAATGCCACTTGGCTCAAGGCAAAGGACATGCAAGAGAGAGTAAATGCCTTGTTGGAAGGACTCATCCCACTTGGATTTTGAATTCAAACTTGGGGAATATTCCTTAAAAGATGCCTTGTTGAAGGAAAATAGAGATTTAATAAATCAATTAAATCTATTTTCATGTGCAAGTGGTAAAAGATGGAGGATGGGACATGAGGAGAGATTAAATTAATCCAGGTTGATTAATTTAATGGAGGGATTAAATGATGTGACTTATTTGACTTAAATATGTGGATTTATTTAAATCAAATATGAGAAGAATGTGATAAAGGATTAATTAAATAAGGATTTTTGATTTATTTAATTAAAAGAGATGATGTTAGATTAAACTAAACAAGGTTTTAATTTATTTAATTTAATAGATAAAATTTATAGATTTAATCAAATAACATCAATTATTAAATCAAAATGGTTAATTTAATTATCGAGAAAGAATGACTTAATTAGATAACTGATTTATTTAATTAATAGATGAATATTGATGAATTTAATCAGATAAACATATATGATTAAATGGTTAGACCGAACGATGATTCAGGACGAAATGATGCTAGTGGTGAGGATCATATATCCAATGTTAATCAGTACATTTTACGTGTCTACATTTTTCCCCTCTTTGAAGCAATGCACTTGTTGCATTGGTTCAAAGAATAAATGGTCTCAATCAAAGCAATTTTTTTTTCATTTTCAAAATCTTGCCCCACTACTACCCGACAAGAGAAAGCATGCCAATATATTTCTCCCTCGAGAGATTGGATGAAAATTTTGATTTTTGGGTGATCTTGCGAAAAAAAGAGGGCAAGGTGCTCGACAGGTTCAAAAAGGATCTAGAAGGCCAAAAACATGTCAAAACACAATAAAATGATGTAAAATAGGCCTCAACTAGACAAAAATAGGTTCAAGAGTCAAAAACCCTAGCAGGATAGCCAATCAGGGTGAAAAAACCCTAATTTTCAAGCTTAAAAAGGCTTCGACGGGTCACTTTCAATTCATTTTCACACACAACCCTCTAGCAATTTTGAGATTTGAGCTTTGACCTTCTAACGATATGGCGCAACGACAGCTCTCGATGGACATTTCTGATCGAGTCTGGACATACCAGGGACTGCCTGACATTGGGGCACCGGTAAGTGATCCTTGAGCTTTATTTCTCATTTTTCATGTTCATTTATTGATTTTAAAGTTAGTTATTCTATAGTGGCGCTATATAGCGCTGCTCAAAAAACAAATTGTACCGCTCGGTGTCAAATTGCACTGTGGCGGTGGAGTTTGGAGTTTGGAAACAAACTCCAAACTCTGACGTTGATGTAACAGCTAGTGGGGTCAGTTTTAAAGTGCAACATGATGGTGCTCTATCAAACAAGAATCTTCTCAAACTGCGCCACTCGGAAAAAAAGTGCACCATGGCGGTGTGCTTTCGATATTTTGTGCCCCAGCGTCGCAGTTTGAAAAAAATTCAAACTGTGACGCCTTCACAGATAGCGACACTAGAGTGATTTTTTGGATGCTCAGAATGAAATTTTTCAAAATTTTTAATACGGTGACCTTTCCTAATATAGGACAGGGCAAGGGAGCTCTATTCCCAAGAGCACAGGTCACGTGAGCTCTTCAGTTATTTGCGAGATCTTAGTGATAGAGAGCACGATCGATTACGGGACATGGGGCTATGGCACATCGCATACGCAGCGCCTGTGTGCACCCATCTTGCGATGATGTCAGCACTTGTCGGGAGATGGCACAACGAGACCTCATCTTTCCACCTTCCTAATAGCGATACCACCATCACCTTAGAAGATGTGTGGCACATCCTAAGATTGCCGATTCATAGTCGACATGTTATTTTTGATATGGATGCCGGGCAGGACGCTTGTCACATAGTCCTCGCTACAAAGGACATTATCTATTGGGAGGGTCAGATTGAGCTTGAGCATCACAGGGCTCTGGCCTCTCCCTTCTGCTTGGTTGTTGTAACTATCATTTTAGGTCTCATTGCCCTAGATTGGTGAGGCCAGTACTTTAGTCCTGGTTGGGGACTCTGTTGGGAGCACATGGTGATACATGACAGGCTAGTTCATTTTTCTTGGGGGCCTATTCTTCTTGCTTCTCTCTACATAGATTTACACGAGTATGTCTACCTTGATGGTAGAGCACTCGAGGTAGGTGTTACACTTCTCCACGTATGGGCGTGGGAGCACATCGTTGTTCTTCGGCCACGAGTCGTTGTAGTACCGATGAGGCTTGATGATCCCCTCGTGTGGCATTACAGAGGTGGTGTGTCCTTCACACATACAGGCGAGCATGAGATTCCCTACTGGAGGAGAGTCCTAGATGAGATGCAGGTTTTACATGGCACCCATACCTTGGTCAGCCCGGATGGGCCGACGATGTAGAACAAATTTTATTTTCTTGTCAAGACCGGTTTATGCAAGGGCGGGAGCATACTATGGTGGAGAGATATTTTCCAAGGTGCGTCTAGTGCTAGTTGGTGAGCCACAGCACCGGCCAGATGATGATTATGTGGCCATATTTTCCCACACTATGTCACAAGCTTCATGGGGTCAATACATTATTGCTTTCGAGGCCGTTGACAGCTTTAGATAGTTGGTGGCTTAGCCATGGGTTTACGATTAGGGGCCTGCGGATCTAGGCATACAAAGACTAGTTTCAGCCTCCCCTACAGTTGACAGTTCCAGGAGAAGTCCTTGGTCGGTGGAGGATGAGGATAAAGAGACAATGCACAATAGGATCAGCTGATCAAGGTTCCACCTTAGCTAGGTAAGGCCAGTGTTTAGATGTAGGACCAACAACAGGTGCCAGCTAGGTAGCAGGAGTAGGAAGGTGCACCACCACGAGCCGAGGGTGAGCATCAACCTCACGTGCAGCTCGCATGAGCACAACCAGTAGGGTAGCTGGATCTTAGAGATGCACTAATTGTACAGTTGAAGGGTTAGGTTCAGAGCTTGAAATGGGAGAAGGATTAGGTCAGGGCCTAGAGAGACCAGGCTGTTCTATAGAGGCAGGCCGTAGAGCTACAGGTGGTCATAGAGATGGGTCAGAGACAACAGTTGGAGAGCATGGTGGCCTCCTCTTAGAGCACAGTGTCTCTTCGATCTTATAGGGAGGCCATCTAGGAGGTGGATTATTACCATATGCACTATCATTAGACTGTACCTAGAGTAGAGTGGGCCCCAGATTACTCACAGCGGACCAGCCACAAACCAGTAGAGGGTCATAGTGACAAGGGCGAGGGTAGAAGACATGATGGGTAGACCTTGTTTTGATCGATATGATACTTTTCATGCCTTATGGGCTCCTTTTTGATAGCCCAATGGGCCTTCTTGTAATTATCGACATACATGTATAGTGATCCGATTATTTTGTACTATGACAGTTATCTGGTGATGATATATATATGAGATTTTGATACAATGTGATGCGATGTGTATCTTTTATTTTTGTATTTATGGATGGTTTTATTTCTATATGTTATGAAATCACCTTATGATGTGATGTAATGTATATATAGATACATTTCTTTCTGATGATGTATGCATTATGAATAGATCTTATATTATGCTGTTTATTCATGATATGCAGATGGATTTGTATGATATGTAATATGAATGGATGATGATGATGACTTATATGATAATCTATGTATGTTGATGCAAATGATATGATATGTGATATGAAATGTAATATGCAAAAATGATATGGAGATGATCTATGGTGTATACATGAAATTATATGTGAACCATGCTTATAAAATGATTATGGATGGATGTACGCTTTGCATATAATGGATTTTTTATGTTCCTATTATGCTTATAATGGTATGGAATGATTTATGCAATGAAATGTAAAAAAATATTGTGATGTTATTTATGTTGTGTTCTATATATTGATATGGATGCTTAATGGACAATATAATGCAATGTAAATGTAATGGTCGTGTTTTATATGATGTGTATTGATGATGTAAATGAGATGGTTTTAAGATGCTTAGAATAACAAATATATTATCCTAAACATGTTAAATGATAATGTAATGTATGTGATGCATTTAATGTGATGTGATGTAATATATGAAATGATATGTTAATGCAAAATGAACGTAATGTGGGAGATGACTTTATGATGTTATACGAGTATGTATGCTTATAATGCAATGAATTATCTACAATGCTCTTGTACCTATTATGTATGATTATGTAGTAGGTGGTAATGTGAAATGGTTATGAAATGTTTATGCAAATGATTTATTATGCAATGATTTATGTGATGAAAAAATAAAAAATAAAAAAAATGGATGTAATGTGGTAAAAAAATGGATGTGCTTATTTATGGAAAATGCTTATAATAATATGTTTATATGATGATGGAAATGCAATGCATATGTTTCCTATATGATACGTTTATGCAATATGCTAATGATTTGTGGATGCAGTATCAATGATGATGATAATGATAATGATGAGGATGATGATGATTAACTATCATAGTACCTTGTTAGTGCGATGAGCAAGAAGGGATGAAAGAGAAGAAGAAATTTCAACAAGACATAAGATGATGAATATACAAATGATGATGACTACTTGCTAAGGAGTTGAGATTTTCAAAGAGCCAATTTTCTTATGTTTGACAACACATGTGGTACGATGCATCAAGGTATAGAGAACCAAGATGGAGTTATACCTAATGTGATGGACTTTGAATTGACAATCAAATAGGAGTATCCTTGTTCACACCTGACATATGGAAACCTTACTAGGATGCACTTCAGAAGTTTCAAACACCTCAGACCAAAACACAGAAAGGTATAACCTATCAATGCAATAGTCAACAAGCTATCCAAAACATCCTCCCTACATTTCTAACAAAACAAGTATTTGCCAAGTTATATTACAAGAACGTCCAACAAGCACATCAGACAAAAGAAGAAAATGGTCATTGCTCCATTCCTATTTCTCTAAATCCTCTATTCGGATATCATCGAGAAGTCCTTGAAATGATCACAATAAGATAAGTCAAAAAAATAAATATAAAGTAAACAAACAAGCTAATGTTCTTCAATACCACTAACCAAAATGGGATGTGTTTTTAAGGATAGGGACCGAAACTATTGCCAAAAGATAATGCCCATTGTTGGAAGGATACATCCTAGGACATGTTAGTGGATGGTAGATTTCATTTATCCTAAGTGTTCTTTCAAATGATTGATATGGGACTAATTGGATGATGGGCTATCAACACCAAGAGTGACCAACTTTTTACTCTTGACTTAGACCGAGACTTGATGTTTTGAGTTTTCACTTTGGGCTAGACTTGCTTTTGATTATCTTACCAAAGGTTGAGGATGATGATCGTTTATTATGAGTGATGTTATTGTAGTGAAAGTGAGAAGGATGGAATGGACTTTTAAATATTTGGATGTTTTGGAGTTTTGATGTTTTTTTGGTATTTTTTGAGGTTTTCAAGTGTTTTGATTTTTTATTTTCCATGTTTTGGGGTTTCTAAGATTTTGACCAAGAGAATAACCTAAAGACCTATCCTAGGGGCCTCGGGGCTGATAAGTAGATTAGCCTTGCCTACGTTATACACATAGAGACCATTAGTTCACGACTTGACCAATTTATAGATGAAGATATACATGATGAAATGTCAGTTTATTATGATAAACTCTAAAGGACTAACCTAAGTGTCTCGAGGGGATGATGAAAGATCAACCTTGCCTATGTTCAAGGCTCAAAGACCCATGGATTCGACAAGATGACTTTATTTTTTGACTTTTGAATGACTTTTGACCTATTTTTGGATTTTGGTGATTTTTTGATGTTTTTGGATTTTCTAATGTTTTGATGTTTTGTATTTTTTGTATTTTGGACTTCAAGAATATACATGAATCCGATCCGATGATAACATGCCCCCAACATGATGTAATAGACTACTCCAATAAAGGCGGGACAAAGCTGACCTTGAATGGGCCAAGTAGTACTAGAGGATCATGATACAAACATAGGACCAAGCTATGGTGCGGATGTGGGTGGATGAGTGATGGATGAAGATCCGAATCGATGGATGATGGAAACATAATGGATGGATGATGCAAAACAAGCCTTAAAGATCCCGGTGGATGGAAAGTTCTTATTTACACAAGCTTTTTTTCTGGGTTTTCCGCAGCCAAAGTGCCACCGTGGTTTTCACTAGAGGATGATTTTCTCTTTACTATTTTTGATCCTTCTAATTTTTTTTTTTTTTGATTTTTTTTTTGTTGTCACCAAGATGCCTGTTTTCTAGGTTTTCATCAGGGTAACTATTTTTTCAGGACATTTTCTGATTTTTTTTGGATTTTTGGTTCTATACCTTGAAATATTAGGCATAAATTTTTTTGAGATGGGAGCTATTCATGGGCTCTTGCAAAGGTTCCCTTCAGGTGTTAATAACTAATATGCCCCTAACTTATAACTTGTTGTGATAATGAATGGTCCCAACCAATTGGGTTCAAATTTTCCTTTGCTACTTGGGTTTGAGACATTCTTTTGATTCTCCTTTAGTACCAATTCTCTAACTTGGAAAGTCCTACTTCTGATTTTCTTATTATAGCTCCTCTTGAGTCTATTCTGGTAGACTTGCAAATGATTTAAAGCATCTATACGCCGCTCATCTAGTAGCTCCAACTCATTTAGTCTTGATATTCAGTACTATTCATCTATGATGAGAATTTGCAGTGATATCCTGAGTGATGGGAGCTCAGTCTCAATGAGGAGTACTGCTTCTGATCTGTAGACCAGGGAGAAAGGGGTGGAGCCGGTGGGTGTGCGGATGTTGGTTCGATAGGCCCAAAGGGCGAGATTAAGTTGCAAACGCCAGTCATGACCTATGTCATTGACTATTTTCTTTAGGATTTTCAAAATGGTTTTATTTGTGGCTTTTGCTTGGCCATTTCCTTGGGGATAGTATGGGGTGGAGAAGTGATGTTGGATTTTAAAATTTTCACACAAGTTGCGAACATCCTGATTCTTGAATGGTGTCCCATTATCTGAGATATTGGCTTGTGGGACATTGTAGTAGAAAATGAGATAGTTCAGGATGAACTTTGATATCTGCTTCCCAGTTATATACGTCATGGGTATGGCTTCCACCCACTTAGTAAAGTACTTAGTGGTGGTTATGATAAACTTATGGCCAATGAAGTGGGAGTGATTTTTCCAATGAGATCGAGTCCCCATTGCAAAAAGGGCCATGGTGTGATGATGGTATGAAGTCCTTGAGCTGGAGCATGGATGAGGTCCCTATGCTGCTAACATTGTAGACACCTTTTGACATAGTCATGTGCCTCTCTTTCCATTGTAGGCCAATAATACCCCATCCTCAGCAGTTTCTTGGCTATGGTCATTGCACTCGAGTGTGAACTACAGATACCATTATGTACTTTAGTTAGAGCGGTCAATGCCTCCTCAACGTTTAAGCAGTGTAGTAGGGTTCCTTCTATGCTCCTACGATATAGGGTATCTCCTAGGATGACAAATTGGGATGACTTTTTGATAAAGGTTTGTTTTAAGGTTGAGGGTAAGTCGGTAGGTATGACGCCTATTCGAGGGAATGTATAAATTTCATGGTACCAAGGATCACCGAGACCAATGATTTTGCACATGAATTTTGATTCTGGTACCTCGAATGCGGGCACGAGAAGCTACTCTATCAGGAATTTATATTTTGGGACATCGTGAGGGATGTCTAGTAAGGACCCAATTGTTTCCATGGTGTCTGCTGCTCTATTGTTGGCTCTAGATATCTGCTCAAATGTAATCTCGATGAAGGATTCTTTGAGAGTCTCCACCAATTTCTTGTATGGAGTGAGCTTGTCATCTTTAGTTTTGTATTTATCATTCACTTGGTTTATTATCAATTGAGAATCTTTGTACACTTTGAGGGCCATGATGTGCCATTGTATTGCTATTATGAGACCTATGGTTAAAGCCTCGTATACTGCAATATTATTGGTGTAGGGGAATGCCAATTTATAGGACCTTGGTATGCAGTCCCCTTGTGGGGTGATAAAGAAGACACCGGCTCCTGATCCATACTGTGTGTATGAGCCATCAAAGTAAAGTTTCCAATGGCCAACTATGTTGAGATTGAAGATGGATTCATCTGGAAACTATGAAATGAGAGGATTCTCTGCATAGATTGGTGCTTCTGCAAGCTGATTTATGATGACTTGGACTTTGATTGCTTTCCTCTCCACATATTCAATGTCATATTCTAATAGTATCATCACCCATTTGGACATTCTTCCTGTGAGCATTGCCTTTGATAGTAAGTACTTGAGAGGGTCGATTTTGGCGATGAGTTTTATTTTATGTGCCATGTAATGTCTGAATTTCTGTGATGCAAACACTACTGCTAGGCATGCTTTCTTGATGAATGAGTAGTTTAACTCATGCCCAACCATTGTTCTGCTGATGTAATAGATGGCCCTTTCTGTTCCATTTTCATTATGTTGAGCTTAGAGAGCTCCAAGGGCTGCTGCTATTGCTGACACGTAGAGAATTAATGGTTTTATTGGGATTGGTGGCATTAGGATTGGTGGTGTAATTGGATATTCTTTTATTTTATTGAAGGATTCTTCACACTTGTTATCCCATTTGTACGCTACTCCCTTGTGAAGTAGGTGAGAGTATGGGTTTTGTTCTTTTGCCAGCTGTGCTATGAACCTTCAAATGGGTTGAAGCCTGCCTTGGAGACCTCTCAATTGTTTCAATGTTTTGGGTGCCTCCATCTCTAGGATTGCTTTTACCTTTGTTGGATCTACATCAATATCTCTCATTGACATTATGCATCCTAGTAGCTTTCCTGATTGTACACCGAAGACACACTTCTTTGGGTTTAATCTAACCTTGTATTCCTCTAGTCTATCAAAAATGGCACTTAGGGTTGCTATGTGATCCTTTATGTTTTTAGATTTGGATAGAATGTCATCAACATAATCTTCAATAGTCTTATGTATCATGTCATGGAAGATTAAAGTCATGGCTCTTTGGTATGTTGCTCCTGCATTCTTTAAGCTAAATGGCATCATATTCCAACAGTAAGTCCCCCATGGACAAGTGAAGGTCATTTTGTGTTGGTCTTCTTTAGTAATAATTATCTGGTTATAACCTGAGAAACCATCCATCAAGGAAAGCATTTCATGTCCCTCCATCATGTCTACGATCATGTCAATATTGGGCAACGAGAAATCATCTTTCAGACATGCTTTGTTCAAGTCTCTGAAGTCTATGTAGATTCTAATGCCCCCGTCAGGTTTTGAGATAGACACCAAGTTTGATACCCATTCTAGATAATCTATTGGTTGAATGAATCCTGCATCTAATAGCTTTTTTAATTCCATTTTAACTAGCAGGGCGATCTGAGGGTGCATTTTCCTAAGTTTTTGTTTAACATGCTTTACTTCTGGGTATATTGCTAAGTGGTGAACCATGATTTCTGGATCAAGCCCTAGCATGTTAGCATAGCTCCATGAGAAGTTTATCTATCTCTCTTAGGAAGGCTGCTAGGAGCTCTTGTTCTTTTGATAGTAATGATTCCACATAGAATGTGATGTGTGGGGTTTCCTCTGTTCCTAGATTGACCAGATTGTATTTTTCTGCTAGGACTACTGATTTTTCTTGATGAAGAGCTCTAAAAGGAAGATTGAATCCCCCATCCTAAGGTACCTCAGAGAGTATTTCACCATTGGATGCATCCTTTCTTTTAACTTTTTTCTTGTTGGAGAGTGCCACAGTGTGGTTTTCACTCAAGGACTTAGATATTATTCTCAACTTTTCACTTTTGCGACTAAGGATTCAATCATTTCCCTATAATAGGCATGTGTATCTAGCTCAATTATGAAACCTGCTTTGTGATCCCCATATGGAATGTTATCCTATAGTCCCATGAATTCTTAGAGCGCCTCATCGTTTTTGAATGTATCAAGAACTAGTGGTCCTCGTTGGTCGTACTCGATGAGTTGGGGATGTACTAGGCAGATTTCATGATTTTGATGGTCTGATTCAAAAGATAGGGTGCTAATCATGAAAAGAGTGGTAATTTGGTCATGGAATCCTTGTCATCACTACTATAGACATCGATTATGTCAAATGTGAAGTTATCTATGACGCGACCTATAGATACTAGTAAGCGCAGTTCAACTGCAGTTTGCTGAGGAGGATTTTTGACCTTTCTAACTAGAGGACCTTGACCATGTATTGTTATACTCAGAGGGGTACATCCGAGGCCAAGAATTCTCATTTGCATTTTTGGAATGATAGGTATTATAAGCCCATTGTCATTTTTACCAAGTCTTTGATTTATGTCATAGCCCATTGTGAGCATCATTTGTAGACCCTTGCTTTTGTCATCCATTGGTAAATCAACTACTGGTCTCTCATCTTGGTATAGCATATGAGATGGATCTACCTCAATAACTTCTTGAATGAGATCTACCCAACTTGTAAAATTGGGATAGTCTTCAGGAGACGTTTGAGATGTGGAGGCTTCATTTACTTGCGGACATCCCTATGATCTAAGAGATTGTGGTAACTCTCCTACCACAAAATCATTTTTAGGAAGCGTGTAGTTTCCAAAACCATTATCTTGGATGATGACCTTAATATCAAAGATGGTGGGAATGGCAGGAGTGGTGGGTGTCTTTGTAACAGAAGTGGAAGCGAGAGTGGTGGGATCAATGTATGGTGTAGATGGGCCTTCATCATTTTTAGGTACTTGTGGTAGTTTATAGTATTTTTCCTCGAGGCTTTTGCAGTAGGAGAATGGTTCAGGATCTCCATGGACAGTGACTTCTTGTCCTTCATATGTAAATTTGACACATTGATGGAAAGTTAATGCTACTGCTTGCATTGCATGAATCCATGGATGTCCTAGGAGGATGTTATATGGCAAGTCGAGGTCCAAGACTTGACAAGTGGTTTCTATGATGGCTGGCCCTACCTAAATAGGGATTTTGATTATGCCCTAGGACACTCTTTCTTGATCATCATATGCTCTTATTGTGATACCCTTTCCTTTGTCAATAGAATCCTCTGAGATTTTTAATTGTTTGATGAGGTTGAGAGAACAAATATTCAAGTTCGCACCTCCATCCACCAAAACCCTTTTGACTTTTCTTTTCTATACTAGGAATTCTAAGTGGAGTGCACGATTATGAGATGGTTGAGCAGGAAAATCTTGGTAGGAGAATGTGAGGAGATTTGGTGTAATGATATTTCCGACCATAGCTTGGAATTGTTCCGCATCAAGATCAGCGGGGACAGTGGATGAAGCCAACGCTTCCTCTAGGATTTTCTTGTGGGCGGATGAAATTTTTAATAACTCCATGATGGAGATTTGCACTGGCATTCTTTTGAGCTGATCAAGGATGTTATATCCATTGGGGACAGATCTAGGTGTAGGGACTCTATTTTCCTAGGATGATCCTGCGATGGTAATTTTTTCGCCTCTTGTGGTGACTCCATAATCGGCATGGGCTCCTTTGATGGTGATGGTAGCACAGTAGTCATCCAAGGATACAACGATGTGGTCATACACATGATTTACATTCTTGAAGGTTTCTTTCCCCTTATTTGTGTTATTATTTCCTTTATTGCCATGGTTAGGCATCGGATTCGTGTATATCTTAAGGTTTTGGTTTCCTGTTGGTTGTTCCATGTTTATAATTCTTTGATTGATGAGATCTTGAACTATGTTTTTTAGCCTCATACAACTATTCATGGTATGCCCTTTGATTTTATGGAAGTCACAAAGTTGATTCTCATTATACCAAGGAGGTTTCACATCTAGTTCTTGGTAATTCTCATAAGTGGAAGCTTTGATGAGTTTTTTGTTTATTAGTTTCTTCATGATAACTTCAAGTGGTTCCCCAAGAGCGGTGTACTTTCGCTTGGGGTAATTTTTGTTCTATTGGGGTGGTCCCCTTTGATCATTGAGATTGTTAATTTTTTGATATTTTTTTGGTTGTTGTGTTGCTTGATGATTGTTTTGGTGTTAGATTTAGATTTGTGGTGCGGGTGTATTTTGGTGAGGGGCACTGATAACCACTTTGACGTCGACAACAACATCATTGGTAACATTTTTGTTCCTTGCCCATGTGTGAGGTTTGTCATTGTAATTGGTGGGTGGGTGGTTGTTTTATTGTTTGAGGTATGAAGTTGATCCCACGGGTTGTGTCATAAGGGCTCATTCGATGCTGAGTGCCTTGGAGATCAACTGGTCATATGTGGTAATCCCTTGTACCTTGAAATGGAATTCCAAGAGGCCGTCAAGGTTGGATATGATGGTGCAAAATTTTTGTTCCTCAGGCATGACCCATTTGCTCTGATTGGCCTTGGATCGCCATCGTTGTAGGAATGAAGCAAATGATTCATTCTTACCTTTATTTAGAGCTGAGAGTTCTTCTAGACTGACATCCATTGTGATATTGCATGCGTAGTTTTTAATGAATGTGTCTATAATTTCTTGGAATTTTTTGATGCCTGTAGGTAGGTGAGAGAACCATTCCATAGCATGGTTAGCCAAAATCCTAGGAAATAGCCGCCTCAGATATGTATCATCATATGAGACTTCCATGTAATGAACCTGGAATTCCCTGATATGATCTTCAGGGTTTCCCATCCCACGATATTTGTCAAACTTGGGGATCTCAAATCCCTTCGGGAATGGTTTCATCACACGACTCCTGTCAAATGGATAGGGACACAAGTTGCTTGGTGTTTTTGTGGTTCGCCCTAATTGAAGATCAAACACTTGTTGTGAGAGCAACTTGATTTGTGTTGTTACATCATTTTATGGATCAAGGGGTGGGATGAAGGTGTTCTGGGGTGTTTCAATTGTTGGATGGATGGGTGGGTTATTTGGTATGTTGTTTAATGGTATTTGCAAATTTTGTCGAGATAGGTATGCTTGCACTTGTTGCTGTATAAACAATGCTTGTTGTTGGTCTTGTTGTTGGTCTTGTTGCTGTGCTAGGATTTTCTATTGTTGAGCTTGTTGTTGTGCTTGTTGTTGTTCCAACAATGCTTGTTGTTGGGCTTCCAATTAGGCTGCTTCTTGCTACTCTTGGTATTGTTTTATCACTTGTTGATATGCTTGTAGTTGTGTTGCTTATTTTTGTTCAAGAAACTGTGCTTGTACTTGTGCTTGTTGTGCTTGATATTGGGCATGTGCCTCAGCTTGAGCTTGGGCTTGTGCTTGTGCCTGGGCTTGTTCTTGTGCCACTTGTTGTTGCAATAGAATTTGGGATTGAGCAACCATTTGTGCTTGTAATGTGGCTTGGGCTGCTTGAGCAGCTTGTACGGCTTGAGTGGCTTATTGTTGCAATAAGGCTTGGGCTTGTGCGACCTATTGCACTTGTTGTGAAATTTGGGTGGCTTGTTGTGCAGCTAGTTGCGTGGCTTGTTGAGCAGCTATTTGTGTGGGTTTTTTCTTTTGCACTTGCAAGAATGCCTTTTGATAAGTAGCTTGTTGAGCAGCTTACAATGCCATGTTTTATTGGCTTGATAAATTAGAGTTTGGTGGTGGTGGGGGTGGTGGTGGATTTGGGATGGTGCTTGTGGTGGTGGTGAGCGGTGATGTCGTGTTGGTGGTTTGAGTGGTGGATGGTGCGATCGATGTGGTTGGTCCTTGAGAGCCCATGCTTTCAGATGTTAGGAGGTGGTTGATGATGTCGTGATTGCTTATGTAGTTGTCATCTGTTGTTGCAATATTGATGGCAAGTTTTAAGAATTTGGCGTGATGTTTTGATTGGTGTTTGGAATGTTGGTTTGATTTTGATTGATATTTGGTAAAGGTGGGAGTCCCAAGCCAAGTAGAGGTGTGGATAATGGTGGTAATGGTGGAAGAGGTGAAAATATGAGGGGTGTGATCTCTTGAGAAAATGATGTGGTGTTGAAAATTCCCTTAGGTCCGAACATGTCACCTTCTCCTTGCGAAGTTGTGGGGAGAGAATTTTGGGGTGTTGTGCAGAAGGATGATGATGATGGATCATTAGGATCATGGAAAGTGAGAGAGGCATACTTATGTTATGGGTTTTGGGGTATGTTTTGTTCCAAAATGGTATTTGCGTCCAAGTCTTGATTATTAACAAGGGGGTGTGTTTGAATGGCATTAAGAAATGTGTTTCCCTTATTGACGTTAGGTTAAGCTGGTGCAAAAGATGTGATTTGTGGAATGTTTTGAGTGATGCTTTGTGATGGGGGTGTAGATGAGATGGGGAGTGCTAATGAAAATAGAGGCATGACCTCCAAAGATGGTTCCACTATAGAGCTCACGTCAAAATCAGAAGGTAATTTAGCCCCTTTTTTTGCTAGTTCGAGCATGTATAGTGAATGGTTAAGCCTCATCATGATGTTGATGAGCTTATGGTTCTCCGAATTTTGGATCATTTCAGTTATTTCTTCATGCAACATCCCAAAGGTAAGATCTTCTTCTTGAATTTCCTCTTGTGGATTTTGTGATGATGAGTTAGTTAGAGAATTTTTTGACTCGACGAGATTTATTTCTACGTTCTTTTGGCTTAGGTCACTTGAAGTAGGGGTTTCTTTGTCGGCCTCCATGTTCTTCTTGTATTGAGATCTAGTTTGAACCATAAAACAAGGATCAATTTTCAAGAATATGGGAGATGAATCTCTAATTCTTTGGATTGATCTTATTTTAAGCACAAAATATAATTTTTTTTTTTAGGATATATTGAGGATCAAAAGGTGATATGATGATGATGCAAGAGATGGATGATGTGGATGTTTGATCTTTTGAAAAATCTTGAGGGGAATGCTAGACTTTTAGGACTTTTGGATATGTTTTGGATTTTGATTTTGATTTTTTGGATTGCCCTTGACTTGATTGATTTTGCTTTGATTGAACAAATAGACCCTAAGATGTTGGATGATTATCTAAGGGGTATATTTTCTCAAAGAATGATAATTTGAATACGTGTAGGGAGAAGGATGCATCTACCCACACCTATTCAAACAAGATGATATTTTAACCGAGCATATGAAGAAGAATGCATCTACATATACTTAGCTAAATAAGATGGTTTGATAATCTTGACTAAACATATGCAAAATGATACATCTACACATACCTAGCCAAAGATGATTTGATAAAGATTTCAAGGATTTTTTCTCAAGGATTTGATGATTTTGATTTTTTCCAAAAAGCCTAGGATGAAGGATAATTTCAAGATTTTTTGAAAGATGATGGTGAGATGATTTTTGGTTTGATGTTTTGAAGGATGGATGAAAAATATTTGATTTTGATCCTAAGATGTACCTAAAAATATAGTTTGTTTACTAGACCTCGGTATTGAAGAGCATGTAATGCTTCTATGGACATCTATAACTAAGAAGTGGTTCAAATTGAGCATACATTTCCGGATTGTTCAAAGGGATGATTCTATAGAACCTTGTGAAATTTTCTCTTATCTTGATATGTTGCTTTTGATTGCACTTTCTATTATATCTCTTGATGATCTTTCAAGTGTGACTCCTAAATTTTGAACTTTGACTCAAGGATTTTTGTTTTGGGATTTTAACTTTCTTGGAAATCATGAGGTTTCAACACATGTGGGAGCCAATTTTGTTATCTTTTCTTAATGACTTTGTTTTATCACAAACACTTCTTTGATTAGGTTCTCCAAACTAGATGTCCAATGTCTTAATTTCTTTGAATCCCACAAAGTATGTTATGTAGAAATTTGATGAATTCAAGGAAAGGGTTACCTATTGTTGATCTTTATTAGGAAAATTGAGATGTAAGTTCAAGTGTTTAGAAACCTCTAAGGATGTGAATCCCAAGGGAAAGAAATAACACATGAATTAGGTCAATTGTATTTTCCTCCTAAAGGGTTTGAAATTTGAATGATGATGTTAAGTGTTTGTTTCCCAATTTTTTCGAACAAGCAAAGCGTTTTGACTGATAAGCAATATAACATCCTAGCTCAATTGGTACATTTTTCTTGGTGGGATTGCCTCATGCCCTTCGTAGTAGAAGAATGATTTTACATGCAACCAAGGAAAGAGTATACAGGTATGTTAATAATGAAGTCTTAACCTCTATACTTTAACCAAGATCGAACATGGCAAGTAACTTCTTAGAATCTAAGTTCCAATGCACCACTTTGATAAACTCATTGGATGGACTAGTTGGATACTACAAACAAGGTTCTTAATGATGGGAAATCGAGGACATGGCACCTTGCAAGCGTCCAACAAGCCACTAAATGCTTTAATCAATCCTACTAGGGGCTCTTATACTTTTTACGGTAGTACCCCATTCTGAAAGACATTGTATGGCTAAGGCCTACATACCATGAGGACTTGATAGTTTAGTTTTATCCATTTATATATTGGCTCAAATGAAAAACCAGTTGGAGTCACCTTTGAGTTCTCCTTGCAGATGTGTCTCTTAGGAAGACCCCTCTAAAGGTAAACAATACCAAGCAAGCACATCCATAGTTCGGTCAACCTTCATTTAGAAACAAAGGGAGTGTAGACACGTAAAATATACTGATTGACATCATGCATTTGATCCTGACTTACTAACATCGTTTCTTCCTAAACATCCCTCGGTCTAACCATTTAATCAAATTCCCCTATCTGATTAAATTCATCAATATTTCACTCTTGATTAAATAAATTATTTTATCTAATCAAGTCATCTCTTTTGTTAATTAAATCAATCCATCTGATCTAATTATCCCTATTTAATTAAATAATCAATTTATTTGATTAAATCTCTAAAGTTTATCCATTAAATTAAATAAATTAAAACCTTATTTGATTTAATATAACACCATATGTTTTAATTAAATAAATCAAAATCCTTATTTAATTAGCCTCTTATCATATTCCCCTCTTATTTGATTTAAATAAACCCATAAATCTAAGTCAAATAAGTCACATCATCAAATCTCCTGTTAAATTAATTAATCCTTGATTAATTTAATCTCATCTCATGTCACATCCTCTATATAATGCAAGTTGCACATGAAAATAGATTTAATTCATTTATTAAATCTCTATCTTCCTCACAAGGCATCTTTTGGAATATTCTCTCAATTTGAATTCAAAAATTTCAAGTCAACATGTACATCCAACAAGGCAATAACTTCATCTTACATGTCCTTTGCCTTGAACAAAGTGGCATTTATTGTATTTTCCCTTCCCTCTTGCATGTCATTTCAACAAATTTGAATTTCAAATATTTGCATTTATTGGCACAAACCCTAAATCTTGCACATCCATCATCCATTCATAACTTGACAAGTGGCATCATATCATTGGATGAATGTTAGTCCCACATTGCTCAAATTTGGACATTCATCCATCTTGAAATTCTATAAATAAAGAGCTCATATCCTCATTTTATCATCCATAATCCAAGCAAAGTTACCATGCTAAAATATTGAGCCATTTCCATCCATCATTGAATTCTTAGCTAGGATTTTTGCAGATTTGGCTTGGAGTTCTCATCTTTCATCAAAGTGGATCAATATCATCTTCAAAATTCGAAGCTTGCATCATAAGAATTGGGAAAGGGCCAATTTTCACATCAAATTGGCACCAATTCCCCCATGGAATCATGAATTTGCACATCTAATTAGGATATAATCTTTGTTTTGTCATTTTCATTGTGTTCTTCACTATTTTCTTTCCTGGTTTGAGGTTGTAAATGGATTTCATGGGGAATCCTTGTTTTGGCTTGCAATATCTAACTTGAGGTGTTTATTCTCTTCATTTTGCAGGTACCAAGGTTAGGGTTCGCACAGGGAGAACCCACACGATATACCTAACTCACACTCACAAGCTTTGTTCAATTTTATTTCCCAAAATGAAGTGTGGAGGTGACTACTTTATCTCAACCTAAGATCACAAAAAAGGCCTTTTGATTTTTCAAGATCGCTATAAAGCGCGAGAGAAGTGCATATGTCCTTTCTGATGATGTTAGTTTAAGTAAGAAATCACAAAAGAAAAGTTGAAAATGCTAATTTTAACCTTTCAAAGCAATTGTGAGTTCATTTTAAAAGCACCAAAGTAAGTCTAACAAATTGCCTTGTTCAATTTTTAGTCCCAAAACAAACTTTAGTAAATTTAGAATCCTAAAGTCTTTTTTAAGCCTTTTTGTAACAAGAATTCAAAAGTTCTTTTTAAAGCCCAAATGAAATTAGTGGATCCTAAGCATAAAAGATGACGAATTTTCCTTAAGAGGAGTAATGAATCCTCCAATAGTGTTAAACAAACACTAAAGTGTTTAAAAACACTTGTTTTTGTGAAATGACAACATCATGCCTCTCTTCCTCTTCATCTTTGATCAATTCAACCTACAAGAAAAATAGTTATATTCTACAAAACAAAGGTCAATAAGATAGAAAACAGACAGAAGAAGTAGAATTTAAAAAAAAGCATGTGCCGTAAATTAAATTTCACTCCATACTCCCCTCCAGCGGTGGAATCCATAAAGGCGTCATAATTTGATTTCTCCAACAGTGTTGTATAGCGCCACTTGCCAGTCAACATCGCATTGCAGTCAGGCTAGTGAGCATGAAGGTGTCACACTTTTGTCTAGTGGTTTAGTTTGATTTTTTTGAAAAATTCCCGCGGGTTAAATAGGTCCAGTGGCACAGTTTAAAATTCAAAATCCTGGGCGAGAAACAGGAGCATCATAGTTTGTAGTTTGTAGTGGTGGAATATAGCAACGCTAGAGTTCCAACGGTGCTGAATAGTGACGCTGATAGTCCTACAGTGGAATTTTCCTGTAGACATACAAAAATGCAAAATTTTGACAAAAAACATAATTAGAATGTGAGATAGCCCTCCTTCTAGTGCCAAAATGTCAAACCCCAATCCTAATACCTGCAAAAAATAATGAAAAAAAAATTAGAAGATGAAATGAAAGCTAGAACAAGGATTCCCCATGAAATTGATTAGAAAAGTTTAAAATAGGAAAGAAGAATGAAGAACACAAATGAAATAGATTAAAATCCTATCAAAACAAACAAACTCTTGATCCCATGGGGGAATTGGTGCCAATTTGATGTGAAAATTGGCCCTTTCCCAAGTCCTATGATGCAAGATTAATGTGTGATGAAGAGTGGTCCACTTTGTTGATGCTTGATGAGTGCTCCAATAGAAAAATATGCATAACCTAGCTATGAACTCAATGATAATGGATTAAAATTGCTAATGATTTGAGCATGGTAAGTTTACTCAAATTGTGGATGATGAAATGAGGGATGAGCTCTTCATTTTATAGATGAGATTGATGGATGAATGCCAAAAATAGAGCAATGTGGGACTAAGAATTAGCCAATGGAAAAGTGCCACTTGTCCACTTGTGAATGGATGCAGGATGTGCGAGTTTTGAGGATTGTGCCAATAAATGCATATATTTGAATTTTGAAATTATTGAAATGACATGTAAGAGGGAAGGAAGAATGCATTGAATGCCACTTGGCTCAAGGCAAAGGACATGCAAGAGAGAGTAAATGCCTTGTTGGAAGGACTCATCCCACTTGGATTTTGAATTCAAACTTGGGGAATATTCCTTAAAAGATGCCTTGTTGAAGGAAAATAGAGATTTAATAAATCAATTAAATCTATTTTCATGTGCAAGTGGTAAAAGATGGAGGATGGGACATGAGGAGAGATTAAATTAATCCAGGTTGATTAATTTAATGGAGGGATTAAATGATGTGACCTATTTGACTTAAATTTGTGGATTTATTTAAATCAAATATGAGAAGAATGTGATAAAGGATTAATTAAATAAGGATTTTTGATTTATTTAATTAAAAGAGATGATGTTAGATTAAACTAAATAAGGTTTTAATTTATTTAATTTAATAGATATAATTTAGAGATTTAATCAAATAACATTAATTATTAGATCAAAATGGTTAATTTAATTATCGAGAAAGAATGACTTAATTAGATAACTGATTTATTTAATTAATAGATGAATATTGATGAATTTAATTAGATAAAGGTATTTGATTAAATGGTTAGACCGAAGGATGATTCAGGATGAAACGATGATAGTAGTGAGGATCAAATGTCCAATGTCAATCAGTATATTTTACGTGTCTACAACTATCTTAAAGTAACATTCATTAATCCACATGTAAAATTAACATAGATAGTTCATATAGCATGTTAATGTCATTTAAAAGGTTACAAAGATAAACTTATGCCTAGTGTCTGGTTTTGAGGAAATACCATGAAAATGTCAAACATCTAAGTATCAGAGTCTATGACAACAACAACAAATGGATAATAAAATCTATCAAAATTAAGCCATAAATTAGACTCATCACCCCCCCAACCTAAGGTTTTGTTGGTCCTCTAGTAGAGGATGAGTTATTCCTTTGCTTAGTCAATACCCTGAAATCTATAACTGTTAGTTTCCCAACATTAGTTCTTGCAGTGAATGAATTGGGGTCCCAATAGAACCCTTGCTTGATGTACAACCTGTTCCATCTTTGCCTCTCTGTTGCAATATCATACTAATAATACCTAAAATTTGGCACATGCCATAATAGGATAGGTTGTTGAAAATTTAATGGAAGCCAAAATTGTCCTTTGATCCTTCCAAGCTATATAGATTTATCAATTCTTTTACCTATTGCAACATAGTTCTGCAGAGAGTGAGGTTCAACATGTTTTAACTCATCAGTTAGGTTATTCCACCTTTGTGATAGATATCCCATTACAGATTTTCCTACAGTTTCTACTATCTTCTCATATTCTTTTTAAACTGCTTCTTTCTCAGGCAGGATCCTGCTACTATAGCTTGGTTTGTAAAGAAACCTATGCCACTCCCAGAAAATGTCTCTAGGGTTTCTAGATTTAGCCCTGATAGGCAAGGGAGTGTTGGATTCTATTTTCCTATAAGTCCTGAACTATTGTCTCCAACTGATTTCATTATGTATCCAAGACATAAATTCCCTCAATTGGAGATCCCCAACATACAATAATGGATTCCAATCATGATCATGGGACACAACATAATTATGCAAATAGAATTCACACAATAAATTTTTTATTTCAGGTGGAGCAATTTGATAAGCTTGGAAAAATTCAAGAGGAGTGTCAATGGAAGGATTCAAACCTGAAATGATCCTTGATAGTTTAAAAGAAATATTCCTCTCCTTCAAATATAGAGCATAGACTCTTGGAGGAGTCCTGCACTCTAACATCTGAGGCACTAAGGCTACTACATTATCCACCTTTTCCTTTAAGGCAACAATTTCCATATTCTTTTCTTCAATATTTGCATCTTTCTTTTTAATCTCCTCCTTCAACCTGTGTTTCTCTTTTTTCCATTCTTGTTCCCTCCTTTGTATATCATTCCATAGGTTCATGGCTACCATGTTCCATGAAAAATCAAAGGGTCTATGTATTCCTTCCAAAAAATTTCCTGGCACTGATTCTTGCTCTTCCTATGGCACCAACTGCTAGGGTTCTAATTGTTCACCCAGTTCTAGCTATACGGGTTCTTTCTCTTGATGCAGGGGCTATTACTACAGGAACTCCTGATTCTCATCATACTCCTGACTCCCAACCTGTTCTGCGATGGAAGTAAGCTCTGCCAACCTTATATTTGTTGCTTCCTCAAAAATGTACTTTTCCTCAATGTTCACCTACCCTAGTGGAGCTTCTGTAACCTCTTGTGATGTTCCTCGAGGCCTAGGGCTTTCCTTCGAAGGCACACTAGCAGCTGGCCCAATTGGTCTTGATTTTGTAGGAGGGATTTCATGTTTTTCTTCAGTTGTAGGAAGAACAGTGTCAGCCTTCCATTTCTTAGAGCTTGGCACTTTTTTTCTTCTATTGTTTTCTTTTTAGCTTTTCCCTTCCTCATTTATGCCTCTTTCTTTTGTGCCCTATTTAGCATTAGGGTTCCAAGAGGGACATCATCATCAGAGTATGAAGAAGAACTATCTTTGTCTAAATGTTTTGTCTCAAAAGAACTAATCTCTATAGTTTGCTCAACTGTAGGAGGATTTACAATAGGGCTTGTGGCAGAAGTTGAGGCTCCAGGAGTGGCTTCAACATTGCTCACTCTCCTACTAACCCTATGAGGTTGAGACAAAGCCCTAGGTTGCAAATGCTCTAGTCTAAATTGATCAATATTTAAAAATTCCTCCCAAGTCATATTAGACACATCATGCAGAGATTTCTCTACTAATAATTTTATTAGACAATGGTGGGAGACATAATTATCCCTACCTTTTTGGGTTTCAGCTACCATGATGGAAAAAAGATGAAATAACACATTTGGCATGCTCATTCTTCTCCCATGCCTCATATGATTCAGGAGTTTGAAGTGCACAAAATGTAGGTTCAACTAGCAACCTTCACAGGTAATGTACTTCACAATGTACATAGCTACTTGCTTCCATGGCTTAGGAAGAGAGGTCCTCTTCACACCTTGCTTGTCCACATTTAATGGAGGATCACTATGTTTAGTAAATTCAGCCCTAACTGACCTTGCATCTCTAGTAGCAGGGTAATTTTCACCATCAGTAGGCAACCCTATCACTTTTGCAATCCTCTCTTCAGTATTCATTACCTCCAACCCTTTTACCATGGCCTTTTCTTCATAAAATGTATGCACAAATTTTAGTGCAATGTCTTCATTAAAACCATTAAGCTTCAGGAAATAATCTAACCATCCACAGTTTCTGAACTTGGCCTGGCAGGGTGAATCCTATAATAATACATCATGAACCATGGGTTCATTTCTAATTAATCCACCTCCCATTGTTTTAGCTGTCTACAATTAAGCAAGCACTCTACAAGGTTTCCCTTCCTACAATCTTTGTCTGAAAGCCAAATTTCTCCTTCTTGCAATGCTACTAAATTCCCAATGCCAATGTCATATGAATTTTACCTTTTTGGTGACTTAGTATTATGACTGAGGCAATAAAGGCAGTAAGGAATAATAAATGAAGGGTACAATTGAGAAAAATGGTGGTAGTTTGGTTTCATCTCACACATGCAAGCCGTCACCTCACTCTATCATTCAAATTTTCTCAATTTAAATTTTGCTGACATGGACCAACATGAATTGACACATGGAAATATCATTCACACTCCCCCCAACCTAAATTTTGGCATGTGTCCTCACATGTGAGGTGATAATGATGATTTAATAGGGAAGGGGATAATTACATGCTATGGAGAATGTCTATATTAATGTATAGTAATTAAATAAATGTACTAAAAGATCATTAAAATGTAACAAATTGATGTGCACGTACTTGAATTCATTGAAGATTTGTTGCAAAGAATATTGAGAAAGTACTGGTTATCTTTTAAGAAGTCAGTTGAGCAATTGATGAAAGTGGAGATGGAATGAAGTGAAGTGATGCTGGAATGATGGAAGAGAGAGAAAGGTGGAGATGGATGGGTGGATGAGTGGATTAATGAAGAAATGGACTCCCACAAAAATGGAGGTCTTTATTATGAAGTGGGTGCATGTGTACTAGATCAATCAGAAGGAGGGGCACTAGGTCCACTTCCTTCAGCTATAGGAAGTTCAAAGGTTGGGTGCTAGTTAAACTGTTGCATGAATGCTTCCTTGGATGCTAGCTTGTGATACAACCTTAAGCAGTGACCATTGACCAGAAGTTTGAATTTGATAGGGTCAATGGTGGTGAGTTGTACAACTCAGTTGGGAAAGACTTCTACAACTTCATACGGTCTCAATCATCTAGTCTGCAATTTTCCTGCATTATCTTGATACCTTGAGTTAGAAAGGAGTTCCCAATCACTAGGTTGAAACTTCTTGTCCTTTATGTACTTATCATGATCCTTTGATTCTGAACTACCTCAATGCGATGCAAGGTTGTCTTCCTAATTTCATCCCAATTATTCAGCTACAAAATTCTGTCCTTTTGTGCCTTAGAGATATCCATCCCCAAGTCTAGTGCAGTCCTAAAAGTCTTATGCTCAAATTCAATGGGCATCATAGCTGTCTTCCCATATAGTAATTCAAAAGGAGTGAAGCTTGTGGTTATTTTCCAAGTCGTCCTATAGGCCCAAACAACTTCTGGTAGCTTGCTTTCCCAATCCTTCCTATGGATAGCAACTATTTTGGTCAGAATGGCTTCAATTTCCCTATTGGCCACCTCAACTTGGCCATTGGCCTGAGGGTGATAAGGAGTATACTTCCTATGCCTCACATTATATTCATTAACTAGTGTGGTAACAAGGTTTGATATAAATTGAGCCCCTTGATCAGTCACTATCTCCCTTGGAACTCCATAACAAGTGAAAATTTCCTCATAAAGAAATTCTGCAACCTTATTATCTCTTGCATGCTTCATTGCTTTAACTTCAACCCACTTGGTTACATAATCAGTGCAAACCAAGATATAGGATTTACCATGTTATGGAGGATCAATGGGTCCTACAAAATCCAATCCCCATTTATCAAATGAAGTGATTACTACCTAGGGATAAAGTGGCATCTCATTAGATTTGGTTGGTCAACCCATCCTTTGAAATCTATCACACTTCCTTGTATATCTCCTTGCATCCTTGTGGAGTGTGGGCCAATAATATCTTGTGTTCAGAATCTTCATTGATTTCCTCTTGGCTGAAAAATTCCCTCCATAGGGTTCATTGTGACATGCATGCAATATATCATATGTCTCATCTTCCCTCACACATCTCCTCATGACATGGTCTGGTCTAGTGTAGAACAAACATCTTACAATCCATGAGAAATGAAAGGTTTTCTCAATGAGAACCCTTCTCTCTTTTGGAGATAAATTAGGAGGAACTCTCCCTATGACCAAATAATTAGCTATGTTAGCATACTAGGGTGTATGCACACTGATGGAAAACAAATGTTCACCAGGGAAAGAGTCATCGATAACTTGATTGTGCTTTAATGTAGTCATCCTTGAGAGAAAGTCTGCTAAAACATTTTCCTTCCCTAGTTTATCAAAAATGGTTGTCAAACTCCTGCATCAACAACAACCATCTTGCTAACCTACCTGAGATCAGGGGCTTATTCATGAGGTACCTAATTGCTGCATGGTCCATGTGCACAAAGATCTGATAGCTTGTTATGTAGTTCCTAAATTTTTTAAGGGCATAGATCATTGCCAACATTTCTTTTTCTGTCACTGTATAATTGAATTCAGCTCCTTGCAAGTTCTTGCTAACAAAATAAATAGCATTCTCAATTGTTCTTTCTTTCTGTCCCAAGACTTCTCCTATAGCATAGTTTGATGCAACTGTATGAATATGAAAGGGAAGCTCCCAATTAGGACCTTTGAGTATAAGAGCATGGGTTAAAGCTGTTTTCAAATCAAAGAATGCTCTGTCATAGTCCTTTGTCCATTAAAACTCAACATCTTTAGTCAGGACATTGTACAATGGTGCTGCCATTTTGCTAAAATCTTTGATAAAACACCTATAGTAGCTTGCATGTCCCAAGAAAATTTTGACATCTTTTTTCTTTGTAGGTATAGGCAGATTGGTGATCACCTCAATCTTGGTAGGATCTACTTGAATTCCTTTGTGAGAGATGTAGTGGCCAAGGACTACACCTTCTTGCATCATCATGAAGCATTTCTCACTATTTAGAGACAAATTATGTTCTTCACATCTCTTTAATATTGTCCTAAGATTTTCCAATGCTTCATTAAAACCAACACCATAGGTAGTAAAATCATCCATATAGATCTCCATGCAATCTTGTGAGATATCTAAAAATATACTAATGAATGCCCTCTAAAAAGTTGTAGGTGCATTGCATAAGCCAAATGGAAGTACTGAGTAGGAATAAGTCCCCCATGGATAGGTAAAAGTGGTCTTCTCTTGATCCTCAGGTGCAATTTGTATCTAGTTATAGCCACTGAATCCATCTAGAAAAGAGAAATATTGCTTGCCTGCAAGGGAATCCAGTACTTAATCTATGAAAGGAAGGGAAAAATGATCCTTTTTAGTGGCATAGTTGAGCTCCCTGAAGTCAACACAAAATATCCATTTTCCTCCCTTCTTGGGCACAATCAACAATGGGGACACCCACTAGCTATCTAAAATGGGGTAGATAAATCTTCCATCTAGCAATTTCTATAGTTCCCCTTTTACAATTTCTCTTAATGCAGGATAATTCTTCTTTGTGGCTGCCTCACTAGTGTGCAATCATCTCTGATGTATATCTTATGAGTGTAGAGCTTGGGATCCAACCCCTTCATATCATGGTAGTCCCATGCGAATGCATGTTGGTGGGTCCTCAACAGATTTTTCAAAGCCTACTGCTGCTCTTGACTCAATTTGATGTTAATGTTCAAGTATTTTCCTTCTAACACTTGCACTTGTGTGGTTAACTCTATCATAGTTGTTTCACTAATGCTTGGTACCTTGAGTTCATGTGGAAACAATGTATGAAACTTATTAGTTACTGTAGGAAGAGCAGGGAGTAGGGTCTTCACTGGACCAGTAGAACCAGATGCATTAGAGGATGATGCTTCCTCCACCTCACAATAGTTCTAAATTATATTAGAAAAAACCTCATCTTCTTCTTGAAGCTGCATGAAAGAAATTCTTCCTAACATCATAAGTTGTGCCACAAAATTAACTTCCTCGGCCTCTTCACCAACATGTGGCCATATGGGGTTATCCATATCCTGGGATGGTTGAGCAGGAGTGTAGAGAACAAGTTTTTTGGTTCTCTTCCCATCAGAAATGGTCATGTCTTCTGACTGACATCCAATATAGGCATATGTTGTTGCTAACCATGACCTTCTAAGAATAATGGGATACCCACCTAGTGTAGCTTTAGGAGAAAGAATCATAAAATATGTTGGGTACTCCCAAGAGTCTAGAGTTACCATAAGATCCTCTACTATACCATCAGGTTTAACAGTGGAACTATCAGCAAGCTGCAGGATAGTAGGAGTAGGGCTCATGCTTGCAACATTTAGTTGTTGCAGGATGTCCTTAGTCATCACATTTATTACTGCTCCCAAATCAATCAGAGCATTCTTTATTTGGATCTCGTTTATAACAACTCCTACCACAAGACTACTTGGGTCATTATATTTGGGGATAGTCACTTTCCCAAGCATGATGTTTAACCAACTATCCCACCACATGAACTGTAGTGGGGTCTTTCTTTATCCTGCCTGGCTTCTTGAGGCATGCTTCCTTAATTGTTTTTCCATATATGGGAACATATTTTATGGCCTGAAATAGAGGTATCTTCACACATATATGCTTCAGTTGATCTAGAATGTCAAAGGTTGTTTCCTCCTCTTTCTTTTGTTTAACAATTTCCAACCTTTGAGGAAATGGTGGTTCAGGTTCAGTCTGCTAGATTGGGATTGGTTCAGGATTTTTAGGTACACATGGCTAAATGGGGACATTCAGAGGCTCCTCATCTTCCATAGGAAGCTCAATGATGATGGATGTGGAAGGAGCCAACAAAGTAGTTCCTAAATGCAAGTGGATGTCACTTACATTGACAATATATGCAAGAAATTGATTTGAATTAGTAGAATAGACTGACTGTTGATGTGGTTTGTTATTTGGATTAGGTGTGGGCTAAGCTAGTAGCTGAGTAGGTTTAGGTGTGTTTGAAATTGAGCTCGTAGGAGGGGGCATTATAGTAGATTTTTGGGGCTGAGAAGGTGGTTGTATATAACTAGTTGTCTAGTTTGGCCATTGTTGTCCTCCCGTCCATTGAGATGTTTGCTACTAGTTTCCTGGAGGTGGCTACCAACTTCCCTGAAACTGCTGCCAATTCCCCTAAGGTTGGTACCATTGGGGTGGAGAGTTTTGGTGATTGGTCTAGGTATTTGGAGGGTTACTCCAAAGTTGTGGTGGATATCCTCTGTAAGTGGATGGATATGGGGGCTTCCATTGGTTACCAGATGAATAAGAATTGAAATATGACCCAACAAAAGATAATGGATCTAGTGGCATATCTTGTCTTGCAGCCCATGACCTCCTTTGTGCAATGTAGTAGACTTGATCATCTTCACCCTGGATTGGATTGAACTCAGGTGGAATATGCTTACTATCAATATTAGCTACCATCTTGCATCTGCAATCCTTCTTCTTCTATCTACAATGAAGGCAATATTTTTCCAACCTTGCCTCTACTTCCTCATGTTTCTTTTTAGCTTGAAGTGTATCCAGTTGGGTAGCCAAATTGTTTATGATGTCTTTCTTGAAATATGACAAGTGAGTAATCTCCATCCTTGAGACGCCACTAGTAGATGACTTACCCATGGAGGATTGGTAAGCTCTCCCTTTCTTGGAAGCTACCCTAGAATATTTCTGAAATAGCTTATTAATATCTTCCCAAGGAGCTTGGGTGATATCTCCTCCTCCCATCAAGTCTAAAGCCTCAATTCAGGTCTCATTAATCCCTCTCAAGAAGAGTAACTTTTGGGACTCTTCACTATGTGTATGATGTGGAGATTTTTGCAGGAAAAACACAAAACTTGAAATGTAATCCTCCAAACTCTTGTTTTTCTTTTGTTGCATCCTAAAGATGTCATCTCCCCTCATGTCACTACCCCTGCAATATTCCTTGTACTTCTCAAGGAACTTTATCTTCATGTCATCCCAAGTTTCCACAGTATTTTTTCCTAGGCTCATAAACCATCTTAATGCAACCTCTTTCAAAGGTGGTAGGAAATAACTTAAGCCTATGAGTATCAGTAGTATAGTCATAGCTTTTCAAAGGATATCAAACTCAAACAAGAAGGTATCAGACTATTCTGTGACAAGTCCATAGAACTTAGGAAGGACTGAAGCAGGGATATTTTTGAGGTTGTCAACTTCATTCTGATGAGTAATGGGGAATGGAAAAGCTGGCTAGTTAGGTCTTTTTCTATTTGCATCACCCATGCCTGCCTAATGGAGTTCTAAAGAAAATAGGTTCTCAATTATATTTTGATCTTCAGAGGAAGTCTTAGAACTGTTTAAATCAGGAAACACATCAGCAAAAGGGTGTGGCTCTTCTTCTTCTTCTTCTTCTTCTTCTTCTCTTAGCAGATTTGGAAGCTCTTCTAGCTGAAATGGATCAGGATCATTAGGAAGGAATCTCCCATAAGCATCTCTTCTCCTTCCTCTATGCATGTGGTATCAAATCAAAATTAGCCAACTCACACAAAGAATTGGTGAAAGAATAGAGGGTCATTACTTTGCTAAATGAGGGGTATACTAAGAACAAACTTTCAAAAATTCTAAAACAAGAAACTATCAATGACTCTAAAGAACTTCCTAGTTTGACACCATCCCCAATAACATCGCCAAAATTTTTGGCCTCCTACAATGAATTAATAACTAAGCCCTTAAAGCCATGATTCAAAGATTGGAAATCTATTCTGAATAACTATCTCAATCATTATGAAGGTTCATTTAATTGTCAACTTAGGGATGTAGACTTGAAATGGGTTAGCATGGTATGTACACTAGGAATCCATAGTAGCTATAATCATCCTACAACTTAAGAAAGACATAATGATGAAAGTAAATTACTTTAGAAATAAATAACATAAGTACTGAACATTAACCAACAACTATACTAAGCTGAAGTGTATGAAAGAAATGAAAATCTGAGTGAATAGGCAGGAAACTACTCTGTCTGCTTTGGCTGTAGGAATAGTCACAAAATGAGATTCTAGTGGTTGTAGGAACAAACAGTTGCTAGATTTATAACTATTGCTGAATAGAAAAGTAATAACTAAGTTAAAGGATGGAATGCTCACCAAGTGGGCCCCCTTGGATGAGTATCCCTTATGAAAAATGCAGATGCAACAAACTTATAGCTTCATTTTATTCATTGAAAAAACATGATTACAATAGAGCAATGTAACTATTTTACTGAAAAACTAAGAATGTGAGTACATCATCAGATTAATCAACCTCTCGAGGAGTATCCAAGTCTTATTTATAGAAGGAAAAACTACTAACTAACTACCTTGCAAGATGGTCAACTCCAACAGATTAGGAGGACACCACTTTATGGAAAGCATAGAAAGTGGAAAGGAGGTTATGCATGCATGTAATCTAGTCAAGCATGTTTTCCTTAACACAAATCTAACAAAAAATAACTCCTATATTCGCTCAACAAACTATTATGACCATTTACAAGGTAAATACAATTCTTTGATTTAAACTAGGAATTTCCCTTTGCTGAGAGTCTTCCCTCCATTGGCCTTTGAATGATCATCTTGTTTGACTTTTATGGTGAATGACCAGCTGGAAGAATCTTCCTCAATTTTGTAGGCTCTAATTATATCTGCATGAAAACATTAGCACACACAACAATTGCATATCTATAACTGTCTTAAAGTAGCATTCATTAATCCACATGCAAAATTAACATAGATAGTTCATATAGCATGTCAATGTCATTTAAAAGGTTACAATGATAAACTTATTCCCAATGTCTATGGTTTTGAGGAAATATCATGAAAATGTCAAATATCCAAGTATCAGAGTCTATGACAACAACAACAAATGGATAATAAAATCTATCAAAATTAAGCCATAAATTGGACTCATCAAAAGGTATTTTATGTTGCTTATAGATGATTATACTAGAATGACTTGGGTTACATTCTTGAAAGAGAATTCAAAAGCCTTTGATAAGTTTAAGATTTTTAAGGAAAATGTAAAGAATGAAATGGATGATAGGATCATATGTTTAAGGTCATATAGAGGAGGAGAATTTTGTTGGTGTAATTAATTATTAATTACACTTTACATAAGTTTACTTAGGTAATTATTTAATTCCTAGGTTAATTAGTTGTCATCCTTATCTTATTGAGCTATCTTGTTTCTTAAGATAAGATTAGGGTTATGCATATCTTGCTTTTATAAAGAAAATCATTATCATGTAATTATTGAATTCTCAAATAATATTATGTTGCACATTCTTTTGCAACCTCTCTATTTTTTCTGATTTTCTCTTCTATGGAAGGATATTTTGGTTTGCAAATCTAATCTTGGTTTCTAACATGGTATCATAGCCTTGATTTGCAGCCCCTTCTCAGATTTTTGAGAAAATCATTACAGGGTTCGTTTGGGATTCCTTGAGGGTATCATGCCTTGAGTTCATCTATGCAGCATTTTGGATCAGATCGGGCCTCACCATTGGATTCAGAGTGCCAGAAAAAGTCAAGATTGACTTTTGTTTTGTAGATTTTGGTCATCATTTTCCAGATCTATGAGGGTTTCAAGCTCAGAGATTTTTTGCAAGATCTGGGGGTAGCTAAATTTTTGGAGCAGTTTGGGTAGAAACAGAGGTCACCATTGCATTCACAGTAGCCAAAAACCCTAAGATTGCCCTTTGTTTCACCAATTTTGGTGAAGTTGGTTCGAAAGGAAAAAAAAATTGTCTAAGGGGCCGTACGGCCTTCCCAACACATAGTTCGATGCACAAAAATTGAAAAAAATTAAAAAAACGCATTTTTTGAATTGTGTAGGCGACTCTAATACATTTCAATCTCATCGCCACTGCTCCACTGGGTGGCCACCGCTCCCGGTACCCACCGCCCAAGTGTTGCTGGGCTGAGCTAGCCCCTATGGGCCTCTCTGTAGCTCCACCTTGGTCACATTGGTGACCAGGGGCCATGACCAGCCCCCAATAAGCTCCTAGTGCCCGCCGCTGGTCACATGGGGGACCGGGCGCTATGTGCCCAACCCCTGGCCGGACCCTTAGATACCTGGTGGTCGCATGGAGAACTAGGGGCTCCACCCCAGCCCCCAGATCGCCAGCTCCTAGTCACACACAGGACCAGGGGCTTAATTTTTTTTAGCCCCTTGGGTTGCTTGCAAGCCTTATTGGCCATTTTGGAGCAATGTTCATGAAATCAAGTATATTTTTTGCATACAATGTCCGTTTTTCACAAACAAGATATCATCAGAAAGCTGATTCCGACACCGATCCAATGGTGTAGGTTTTTTAACTAGTTTTTTCTCTAGATTTATTTTGTATGCCTTTGAACTCAGATGTTGTTGTTTTCACTCTGGAGGGCATATCTTTTGACTCGGTGATCCGTTTTTCGTCATTCTTGCAGCATTGGAAAGCTGATTTAGTCCTCTACATAGATCTGAGGTCTAATTTATTTTTCTATTTATGTATGTTTGTATGCTCTCCTTTTACAATCATCGGGTTATTGTAATAAATGAACTATGATAAAGTTCCATTCAGGGGGGTTTCTTGCATAATAAATCTAATTAGAATGTAGTTTTCACTGTGATCTCCATATGCATATTGATTTGTTGGAAATTCATATGGGTTATATGGTTTCCTAGTTTCTTTTAGCCACTTTTTTTCTATTGCTTGACACATATCAGATTCATCAGTTCACACTTCAGTTAAGAGATTATGTTTCTTGATCCTCATTGGTTCAAATTCTTCTCAGTATGATGGCCATATTTTTATGGTTAATATTCCAGAGTCTATTTTTGGTACTCCTTCCCATGGAAGAGTTTCAGTCACGGTTTGGCATCGACATTGAGATACACAGTTTCTAGATTCGTCATCATTTCATCTATTGTTGCTTCACAAATTCTAGGGTTGTTCTAGTTTGTGAGTTTTTGAGTGTTCTATGGCATCAGGTCTTCTATCACATTATTTTGATTCTGATTTTGGTTTTAGTTGTAGATAGAAGTATCTTTCCTTACTTTTCAGATTGTGGTTCTAGTGTTACTCCACAGTGTTCTTCCAGTGCTTCTTTGCAGTAGTCATCTCATTGTAGGGGGGTTTTGTCCCACTGGGTTTTCCTTCTCTATCTCTTTGCATTTGTACATGAGTACCTGATCAGGCCTTATTTCCGGGACTCATCTTTGCATAATAATTTTGCTTCTCCCTAAGTTGCACTTATGGGGGGGTGTTGGTGTAATTAATTATTAATTACACTTTACTTAAGTTTACTTAGGTAATTATTTAATTCCTAGGTTAATTAGTTGTCATCCTTATCTTATTGAGCTATCTTGTTTCTCAAGATAAGATTAGGGTTATGCATATCTTTCTTTTATAAAGAAAATCATTATCATGTAATTATTGAATTCTTGAATAATATTATGTTGCACATTCTTTTGCAACCTCTCTACTTTTTCTGATTTTCTATTTTGTGGAAGGATATTCTAGTTTGCAAATCTGATCTTGGTTTCTAACAAATTTATCTTATATGAATTTGAAATTTTTTGTGAAGATCATGGTATTAGGAGACATTTGACTACTCCTAGAACCCCTCAGTGGAATGGGGTAGTTGAAAGAAAAAATAGAACAATGCAAGAAATGGCTAGGACAATGATGAAAGATGTTGACCTACTAGATATGTATTGGAAGGAAGCAATACATATGGTTGTCTATTTCCTTACCCCTTATGAGTGCAACTGAGGGTCAACAACAATAATACCCCTTATGAGTTGTGGTATGGAAGACCTCCCAGTGTTAGATATTTTAGAATCTTTGGAAAAAGATGCTATATCAGAAGAGATGAAGCAGACCTTGGAAATTTTGATTCAAGATGTGATGAAGGAATCTTTCTTGGTTACTCAACTGGGAGCAAGGCATACATATGCTACAACAAGAGATTGGGAAAGATGATTGAAAGTACAAATGTGAAGGTTGATGAAAAATTATGTTTGATCTCACATGAACTTGAGGTTTCAAGATCTAATATACTTCCTTGGATTGAAGATGAAGAGAAATAATAAGAGGAATCAAAACTAGTGAATACTCTCAAGTCTCTAAAATATGTGCAAAAGAGCCATTCTCCATATCAGATCATTAGAGACAAAAATGAAGGTGTTCTAACAAGAAGAAACTTTGCAAGAGAAAATGAGCAAGTAAATTTGTGCCTATTGTCAAAAGTGGATCCCAAGAACTTTGTTGATGCTAGCAAAGATGAAAATTGGATAAAGGAAAAAGAGGAAGAACTAAATCAAATAGAAAAAAATCAAACTTGTGAACTAGTTCCTAGACCTGCTAATAAGAATGTGATAGGAACAAAATGGGTATTCCAAAACAAGTTGAATGAATATGGTGAGGTGGTAAGGAACAAAGCCAGAGTGGTTTGCAAGGGCTATTCACAAGTTTAAGGTATTGATTTTGAGGAATCTTTTGCTCTAGTAGCCAGACTAGAGGCAATAAGAATGTTTCTTTCTCTTGTTGCTGTAACATGGAAAAATAAGATTAAACATCAAATAAGAAATGAATTAACATAGCAACCAAAAATCTATGATCCAATGCTAAACCATATTTCCAAATTATTCAATAAAGAACAAGCAACATACAAGAAATATATTCAAATAAATGATATTTTTACCTTCATTGTGCCATCTTGAATTACCTCCATTGTTCTGCTTTATTTTCTTTTCTCTTTGTTTAAGTGTGTGCTTCTTTACTTCAAGCTCAAAAATATGATATGATCATAATGATAGAAAAATCTAAAGTTTCATGGTTACTCCGAAAATGGAGAAATAATGTTGAATTTATAGAATAATTGGTAGAAAAGCGTCGATCAAGATTGAAAAGAAAAATGAATGGATGATATTATGAGAAGAAATGGAAAAGTTGCCATTTTAATTGAAGAAGGGATAATATTGAATTATCTAATTAAAATGGTAGATAATGGTGCACATGAAGTTTCCATTTTGAAGATTGAGTTGATTGGTGAATGAAGAAGATGTTTCCAAAATGAAGGAAAGTTAATGATTTATGAAAGATTTAGATTCTAAAATTGAAGAAAGAGTTAACTGATAATTCAAAAATGGAAAGTAAGTGTAATTTGCATCCACATGATTAATTAATTAAATAAAAATATTTATTTAGCTATAGAAGAATTTAGGAATTAGTTAATTAAATAAATAAATGATTTATTTAATTATGAAGAATATTAGATGTTTCCAATTTGAAGACTTAGTTGATTGATGATGGAAGAAAGGGTTGACTGAAGAGATGAGATTGGAAATTATTTGAAAATGGGAATCAACTCACATTTAATTAAATAACAAAATATTATTTAATTAAACAGATAAATGAGAATTATGGCATAATTAAATAAATATGATTTATTTAATTAGTGAGGAAGGGTAAATTAAAATGAATTAATTAAATAACACAAAGTCAATTAATTAATAGTAGAATATGACATTTGTTAATAATTAAATAATGAAGTATTATTTAACCATTAGGGGAAAGATGATAATTAGTGTTAAAATGCTAGTTCATAGGCTAGGACAATTTCAGGTATCTACATTTTGCCCTTCTTTGATGTTAAAAGGTACAGGACAACTAAGAGGGGGGGTGAATCAGTTGTCACCAAATTCAAATTTAAAACTTTAAACACTTATTAGCTTCACAACCACACTATTTTGTTATTAGGTATGAACATGAAATTAGATAACAAAAAGTAAAATCAAGACAATGAACACCATATTTTACGTGGAAAACCCAATGAGGGAAAAACTATGGCGAGGATTAACTCATAATATAAAGAGATAGAAAAACTAATTACAAAGGCTCATTACCAAGGGCTCACTGCCCTAAAAGGATTCACTGTCCGGATATAAAAGTTCACTGCTTACAAGGAGGCTCACTGCCTACAAAAGATTTACAAAATAAAATTGGGCTTCACAGCCAAAATGAACTGAAAAGAGTGCACCTAATGAGTGTTGATACAGTTCTGGTGATGCTTAATAGATAGAATTTACACACTTCATCATTTTCTCTCTTCTTCAACTTTGCATTCACAACTGCCTCATTGATTACTCTTTTTAATCTTCAACCCTATCCAATATATATACCCAATTCATCTACAAGCATTAATTAGGTCGGCCTAATTAGATGCATAAAAAAAATACCAACTTATCGGCTACAAGCATTCATAAAATATTTCCAAAAGAAAATATAAATGTCCAACATGCTACATCATGTTGGCATGGACCTAAAATAGGTCACACATATATCCACATAAGAAAAAATAATTCACCATATCACGACTTATCCAAGAAGTCGGCTAGAAATAGACTTAATTGCAAAAAGTAATCAACATAATAATGTCAATACACCATACGAGCATCGAAGCACAAGAGATTCTGAACATACATGCTTTCAGTAATCATACACTGTTTCCCAAAACTATAAGCAACAACAATCAACTACGGAGGATTGCAGACTATAATACTAGAGGGTGTAGATTGAATACTGATTCAAATACCAAACCAAAATACTGGATCAAGCATTGACTTAGACTTGCAATCACAACATGGTGACATCAATGACAACACAAAACTATAGAGATGACCATTCTTCTTCATTCTTCCAACAATCTCCTCCTTTGTCATTAATGGCAACATGTGCCAAAATTTTCAAAACACAACATTCACCCAACTCATATAACTCTCTCCCCATAAATTTATACTCTAACTCTCTCCCCCTTTGACATCAATGGAAAAAAGTGATAAAAAAGGTAGGATAGAATTTACACACTTCATCATTTTCTCTCTTCTTCAACTTTGCATTCACAACTGCCTCATTGATTACTCTTTTTAATCTTCAACCCTATCTAATATATATACCCAATTCATCTACAAGCATTAATTAGGTCAGCCTAATTAGATGCATAAAAAAAATACCAACTTGTCGGCTACAAGCATTCATAAAATATTTCCAAAAGGAAATCTAAATGTCCAACATGCTACATCATGTTGGCATGGACCTAAAATAGGTCACACAAATATCCACATAAGAAAAATCAATTCACCATATCACGACTTATCCAAGAAGTCGGCTAGAAATAGACTTAATTGCAAAAAGTAATCAACATAATAATGTCAATACACCATACAAGCATTGAAGCACAAGAGATTCTGAACATACATACTTTCAGTAATCATACACTATTTCCCAAAACTACAAGCAACAACAATCAACTACGGAGGATTGCAGACTAGAATACTAGAGGGTGTAGATTGAATACCAATTCAAATACCAGACCAAAATACTAGATCAAGCATTGACTTAGAATTGCAATCACAACATGGTGACACCAATGACAACACAAAACTGTAGAGATGACCATTCTTCTTCATTCTTCCAACAATCTCCTCCTTTGTCATTAATGGCAACATGTGCCAAAATTTTCAAAACACAACATTCACCCAACTCATATGACTCTCTCCCCATAAATTTATACTCTAACTCTCTCCCCCTTTGACATCAATGGAAAAAAGCGATAAAAAAGGTAGGATGTATATGATGACACAAGAATTCTAGCTTTCCATTTCAAACATTCAAAAAAGAATGACACTTTTTACATGAAATATTTTCTTATACCTCTCTCTTATGATTGGAAGAATTCCTTTCTAGGAAAGTACAACCGAATTCATTCTTGCACTCATACCTTCCAACAAAGATAACTGTGTAAAGGAGGATGTCTACCAGAAGATAGACACAATCATTCACAATTTTCAACATTAGAGATGATTCCAAAGAGATGATCTAACCAGACCTCAACAACTTCCTTAACCAACCAGAAGGTTGTAACCATATCTTCTCTTTGCCTTTGAGTAGTCAAAAATTCTACCTGAAGTTCTCCAACTCTTATTCTCTATTTTCCATCCTTGTCTTTGATGATATTGAAGTTCTTTCCAATACTATTCATCTTAGATTCAATAGCTTCAATCCTGCTTCTGAAATTATCAACAGTTTCCAACCACTGGAGACAATACCTGTAAATGTAAGATATTTCTTTGATGCATTCTTTTGTCTCATTCATATGTTTAGATAGTACTTGATTTGCTTTGTTACACCTTCTTTCAAGCATAGCTTTGAATTTATGTCATTCAAGTCCTTCCAACAATGTTCTCTCTTCAACAATCTCTACAAGATCATCTGGTAAAGAATTTGACACATCTAAAACTGAAATACCTTTATTCAACAAATAATCAACCTACACATCATCAATTTTAAGTTTCTCAACCAGAGAGCATGCATTCCACATTTCACTTGTCTTCTTCATCTCACCCTTATCTAGTAACATATGTATATCTTCTGTATCATATCTAGACATAAATTATTCTTTATTACTCTCTTTTGGGACACTTGTTACAATAATTTTCCTCTTTTTTAGTTCTGGAGGAGACTCACCAATGATAACTTCCAACTCTCTCTTACCGGAGGATGAACCCACTTCAAACTAACTCGGTATTGACATATTAGAGGATAGATTTGTTCTTAAGGATGTGAAATATGATATGCAATCACTTATATTATCCCCCAACAATTCCAAGTATCTATATACTTGTTTCCCAATAGGAATCCTAGATTCCCACACTACATTTTCTCTATCTGGTAGGGAGTTCAAAAAGTAAAAGGCCAAGCACACAAGAAAAGATCCAAACTGAAAGGGATAACCCTCAACCAACAACATTTAGGAATTTTCATTTAGATTTTCAAGTAATAGGCTACACAAATCAAACTACCTGTTTTCCTTAACCATCATATGTGCAATATATACAATAATAGCCGATGTTGAGCCTTCACAATTTCTGAAATAGATTTTATAGGAAATTCCATATGCAACATACCTTACAGCTAAATTCGCAAGAGTGTTTATCAATAGAGCTCTAGGATCTTTATTAATGCTAGTAAGTTCCTCCACATCTTTGTATTTCACATTTTTCTTTCCAGGGAGATCCCCAATACTGCATAAGCCAATAATCGCTTCAATCGCTTCCTTTGTGATTAGGTAGGGTTTTTTCAATACAATGTTGTTGTTACTGAAATGAATCAATAAGAACAAGATGGAATCTTTATCAGTAAACCAAGGAAATTCTCCCCATAAATCCATACCTAGGGTTTTTATGCCTTATAATTAGTTTTCCTTCAGCCCTAGTTCCATTTCTTTCATCTTCCTATGATCAAATTCTTCCAATTCAACTCCTTTCATCTTCAGTGGAATGTTGCCACTCGATCCTTTGTCCATTGTCGTGCTTAATTTCTTGAATTTGTTAATGTTTAGTCAAGACTTCTTATTTTCCTTCACAAACTAAATAATAATTCCTGTGTATTCGTAATATTTTTTTCAAATTTCTTTAGAAATGTTTCAGATCACTTCGAGATCACTCCAAGGAACTTTTCAAACTCTTCAAATGATCAAAAACGCTTACAAATTTTATCTTATACACCATCAATTTTACCTAAAACTCATTAAATACAAAAAACATCAAAAAGCTACTAAAAAAATTCTTCTCAACATAGAAAACCCTAATTTATCCACAAATTATCATGTCAACATGTTTTCTTCTAGTTCCTTTTCCAAAACCTTTGATTATTCATTCTTCACATTCCATCCTCGTGCCAACCTCTGACACACCATTCATCTAGGGGGTTTTTACAATTTTCTAATAATGCTCCCCCTAAGACCATGCTAGGTCTAATTCCTAGAGGAATTGTCTGTACTGGATGAGGGCACAAACACATCAATAGTTTCAAATTCTTCTTCCTCTTTCTTCTTCATCTCTTGCTTCATCTCTTCTTTGTTGATCTTCTTTACTGTTCATTCTTCTCTACCGGAGCAGATTGCTTTCCCTTCTTACTTCTACAAATCTTTGAGATATGTCCAGGTTTGTTACAATTATAGCAGACTACACCTTTCTGACTATTCTTACCTTCATTACTTCTCGATCTACATTGATTTTCTTTGTGTCCAAATTTGTTATAGGTATAGCAATAGCCATTAAAGGATTAATTCATTCTACCTCCATTAAACTGTTCATCATCACCTGGCTGATCATTCTCACCTGAGATCTACATTCAGTAGCTTTATGTCCAAATTTCTTACATCCAAAACATTGTCTGGTGAAAGGACCAAAAAAATTATTCATCCTACTTCTAGATTTTGTTGCCTTGTGACCATATTTATCATAGGAAAAACAAATACCATTGAAAGAGGGATACCTTTGTGCATTAGTCTATCTCACAGGTGATCTCCTTGAATACTTTCTTTTCTGCTTCCCTTTGTCGTGAGTCATTTTATTGTCCTTAGAACTTTCACTTGCTTCATTTCCCAAGCCACCTTTGTCTTGGTTTCTGTGCTGCAAGTAGTTCTCCAAGCTTGTCAGAACTAGATTTGAAATTATTGTCATAGATTTTTTCCTTCTCTAGCTCAACTCTCAAGTTTACTACTCCTGTTTAAGTGTAGAGCATTCATCAGATTTGTTTTGCACCATTGTATTCAGACATTCTTCAATTCTCTTCTTTTCTTCTACAAGCACTTTCAGTCCAATGATCTCTTGTTTCTGCTACTCACTTCTCTATGTATTTCCTTGAAATTTTTTAATTGTTCTTTTAGCTTCTGGACACATTCATTAGCCTCATCTAGATTTTCTTTCAAGTCTCTATTTTCATTTTTTGCCTTATCAAGGTCTTCAAGTGTAGTCTAGAGTTCTTCTTTATCATCCATTTGATCAACCTTTAGGATATTCCTCAAGTGGTTAAGCTCTACACCATGGAACCAAATATTTGATACTAATTGTTAAAAGGAACAGGACAACTGAGAGGGGGGGTGAATCAGTTGTCACAAAATTCAAATTCAAAACTTTAAACACTTATTAGCTTCACAACCTCATTGTTCTAGTATTAGGAATGAACATGAAATACAAATAACATAAAGTAAAATCAACACAATAAACACTAGATTTTACTTGGAAAACCCAATGAGAGAAAAACCATGGTGATGATTAACTCACAATATAAAGAGATAGAAAAAATGATTACAAAGGCTCACTGTCCGAATACAAAAGCTCACTCCTTACAAGGAGGCTCACTTCCTACAAAAAGATTTACAAAACAAAATTGGGATTCACAACCAAAATGAACTGAAATGAGTGCACCTAATGAGTGCTAGTACAATTCTGATGATGCTCAATAGATAGACTTAACACACTTCATCATTTTCGCTCTTCTTCAAATTCACATTCACAACTGCCTCATCAATTACTCTTTTTAATCTTCAACCCTGTCCAATAGATATACTTGATTCATTTGCAAGAATCAATGAGGTCGGTCTAATTAGATACATAAAAAAAATACCAACTTGTTGGCTACAAGCATTCACAAAATCTTTCCAAAAGTAAATCCAAACATCCAACACACTACATCATGTCAGCATGGACCTAAGATAGGTTGCACATATATCCACATAAGAAAAAACAATTCACCATATCATGAATTATCCAAGAAGTCAGAAAAAAATAGACTTAATTGCAAAAAGTAATCAATAGAATAATGTTGATACCCCATATGAGCACCAAAGCACAAGAGATTCTGAACATACATGCTTTCAGCAATTATAAACTATTTCCCAGAACTGCAAGCAACAATAATCAACTGCAGAGGATTGCGGACTAGAATACCGGAGGGTGCAGCTTGAATACCAATTCAGATACTGGATCAAGCACTAAATTAGACTTGAAATCACACCATGGTGACATCAATGAAAACACAAAATTGTAGAGATGGCCATTCTTCTTCATTCTTCCAACATTTGATGGTGCAGGGGCACTTAGTCTCCTAGTCACAAAATTTCACTTTTTGAAGGTTGATAGGTGGTCAATGGGTTAGATCAATATGTTTTAGGTTTATTTATGCTAAATAAGGTCAATTAAGACCATTTAAGGTGTATTAGGTTGATTTCTTTTGAGTCTTGGTAGTCAAAAGTGCAAATAATGCATTCTTGCTACAAAATTGCTAACATTTGAATTTGTAGCCTTTTGAAGGAAAATCCTTGAATTTTGGTGTAAATGTGCAAGAATGAGGTCTAATATGTTGTAATAGGGTGAATTAGAGGCGTTAGAGTGATTTAATATTTTTTGGGTGTCAAAATTAAAAAGTTGCAAAGTTTATGTAATATTGTTATATGCAATTTGTCTTAAAATGCAACTTAATGAAGATTAGAAGGTCTTAATGATTAAAAATCAGTTATAGGTGTTGGAAGAAGTTGGAATGAAACCAAAAAATGTATAAGAACCATCAATGGCTTGAAAGTGGAGTTGGTTGGAGATTGGTGAGCCTTTTTTGATCAATAAAAACATTATTTTTTAGAAAATTACTATTTTTTCTCTACTTTTGTCCTTGTACTGATCTGTACAGACTCCAAATGCTTTGAAACATTTTTAAAAGTTGTAGGCCTATGAATTAAATTTAATTTACTTCAAATCTGAGGGTCTAACTACTTTTTTTGTGAAATTTATTCAATTTTTATTGTTGCTACCTATTTTTTCCAGATTTGTGGGTTGAGGGTCTTCAAAAAATGATAAAATGATCCATTCCACTTTTTGTGTTTACTGCATCTTGTGGAATGGGTCCTCTAACATGTAAATTAGATGTTTGAAATGTTCAATATGCTGTGATATTGAATTGGTAGTGAATGGGTGGAGCCCTAGGACTGGAAAATGTGTGTTTCCTCTTGGAAAAGGGTGGTTCAAACCTATGAAATGATGAAAAAATGATGCCAAAGGCCAAGTGAGTGTTTTTTGAGCATGGGGGGAACAATATTTGATGTTTCTAAGTAGTTGGTTTGGATGGGAGTGACTGGGAGTGTGAAATTTTAATAAGGGTACCCTAAAACCCTTGGTTTCTACATGTTTTTTGGAGGGTTTGAGTTTAAGAGTGTATAAGAACAAATGAGGACTTAAGACCTAGGAAATATGTGGTTTTGTATCATTTCTCAAGACTTTTTTTTGGTTGGTGGTTTGGTGATAAGATTAAAGAGGGGTCTCTTTGTAAAAATGGCCTAATTGGAGGCCTAAAACTGTGAAATTCTTGATTTTGAAATCTTTGATTCAAAAGAGTAATATCTGAGTTTTTGATATGATGAATGAATCTGAAATGGGTGATTGATTCTATGTTTTATTTCTTTGGTGTTTTGGAAGGATTTTGTCTAAAGACTAAAAAATTAATTTTCCTGTACTACAAGGTATGCTAGTGGTAGAAGGTGAGTTTTGAAGGTTGTGAAGAATCTAACTTTGAGATTGCTTTTAAATGGATAAATTGTCATCATTGGAATGTTTAGAAACTTTTTCAGGGCCTTGGTGGAGGGTTGGTATTGTTTTTCAAATTTGAAGGGTTGAGACCCTTGAAGGTGAGTTGATGCTTGGCAAATTGAAGGTGTTTTCAAGAAGGGTTCATTGTTTCTGATATTGACATTAGTTTGTTGAGAGTTATTATCCACCTAGGCTATACATCACAGACCAAAATACTGGATCAAGTACTGAATTAGACTTGCAATCACACCATGGTGACATCAATGACAACACAAAACTGTAGAGATGGCCATTCTTCTTCATTCTTCCAACATTTGATACAATGTGTTTTAATAGTGTTGTGTCAAAGAAAATAATAAAAAAATCAATTTCAAGAATTGCCCTGATATGCCCTAATAGATTGAAAGAAAAATGAATGGATGAGATTATGAGAAGGAATGGGAAAGTTACCATTTAATTGAAGGAGAGATAATATTGAATTATCTAATTAAAATGGTAGATAATGGTGCACATGAAGTTTGAAGATGGATGCGAGTGGAATGGATGGATATTATATTTATTACAGATGAAATGGATAGGATGTTGGATTTATTCTGGATGGATAAGTTGCTCCCAACTAGAATGGTGCACATAGATGCTTGATTATTACACATGATGCCTGTTTACCAAGTTTTCATCATGGTACTTATCCAAAGTGCCACTGAAGTTGTTTTCACTATTGGATGAATTCTTATTTTTATTTTTTCTTCTTTTTTATATTTTTTTGTTTCTTATTTTTTCTATTTTTGATTTTTGAATGATTGACAATCATGCTAGACCACCTAGTGGTGTTGAAATTGATGCTACTATCATAGTGTGCCAATAATGTCATGCTTGGAGGAGTTGCTTCTCCAAGATACAGGTGCTTGTATGTAACTCTTGAATTCTTTTGTCTTCTTTGTTGATACCAGAGTTAACCTCACCTAGATGTGCACATCGCAATAGAGTACCCTTAGAATCCTTACGATAAAGAGTTACTACCAAGACATAGTCGATGTGAGATTTGGATATAATGGATGTTGAAGTGGATGGTGGAATGCAATGAGGGATATGCGATGTAGATCAATTGGTTGATAGTTTGGAATATTTGATTCTTCAAACTTGGAATGATGAGCAATGGAATGTGGATACAGAGATTCAATTGGAATTAGAGCCAATTGCTTGATGTATTTTGTATGTTGCTCTTGAAGCTTTCTTTTGCATTGGTGGAAAATTTTGGTGGATGAAATTCCCTTTCTTATTTTTCCCCATAGTTTCTTTGACTAATGGAGTTTGATAGGGATATTTTTCTTTATTTTTCCTTAGCATCCATTTGAATTTTGTTTTTCCATTTTGATTTCTTGATTCTTTTTCTTCAATGACTTGCTCTTTTCTTAGATATAGACTTTTCTTTTCTTGGATATAGAATTTTATTTTCTTGTTGATCCCATTCAATGAATGAAAAGGTATGAGGATGTGGATTCATGATATGAATGTTTGAAGTGTTGGTTTCATTTTTATCATAAGGATTCTTCATGCTCCCTATGTTGATGTTTTCATTAGATAAAGTTGTCCCTGATATCATGGAGGTATAACTAATATTCTTAGGCTCTTTAATTGTTGAATTACCAAGTCCTTGATCCTTAGGATTGTCGATAATCTACACTAGTTCTAGGATACCCTGTTCATGTAGGCATAATCCTTTTCCTTTATACTACATTCTTTGACAGATCTTGTTTGCAATAAAATATGATTTATCTTGGAAACAAGGTGCTATAATCCCACTCTACTCTATTGTGGATATTCAAAGGTGATAGCTTCTTTATTGGTAAGATAACCTGCTTTGATAAAAAAAACACGATGTAGCCTCCACATCTTCCTCTATCTGTGGTGGATAGGGCTTCTTGCAGTTGGAATGGGTGAAGATTTCCTAATGATTTTTGTGCTATAGGTCAACATTCCATCCCTTTCATGGAGGTGGTGAAACAAGGGCATGAAAATTCAAAGTTGGGAGGGGGCATGTCTCAGCATGGTTCAATGAGAGTGTTGGGCTCTCTCTATATGGTGTAGGGGTGACACTTCCTGGATGAGAGGTGGTGTCTAATGAGGTGTGGAAATGTGCAAAGGGGCAAGTGAAGAAAGGGGTGTTGGATCTAGGTGAGGTGAAGCTTTTGAGGCCCATGCGTGGTGCAGGAACACCCCCCTCCATTTCATTGGAGGGAGTTATTGGAGATTAAGTATTAGAGAATGTGAAGTATTTTGAGGAGCTTGGCTTGATAGAGAGGTTTCAAGGGTTTTAGACTTGCCTTTCTGACTTGCACTGATGGATTTTAGAAACATGGCACCTAGTTTTGAATGGAGATGTTCAAATATACCCCAATGCAAGAGGACTTTTTGTGGTGGTGTTTGATAATGTGAAGGATAGGAACACTATCCTCGATGATTACCAATGGATTTGGGAGGATAAACATATGTTAATGTTGAAACCATGGCACTCTACTTTCAATCCTACAACCGAGTCCTTTGATCTAGGCCCTCTTTGGGTAAGACTCCCTGATCTTCCTCTTCATTTTTTGTTTGAATCTTTCTTCGAAGCCATTTGAAGCACTTTGAGGAAACTTTTGGGGGTAGATAAGGGTTCTCTAATTTTTTTGCACACTAATTATGCGTGTATATTAGTAGAAACAGACATTACAAAATATATTCCTACAGAGGAACACTTGAAATGCTTAGGAGGGGATTGGGTTTAGTTGCTTGATTATGAAGGATTACCATTCCATTGTCGTAGGTGCTTCAACATTGGTCACATGGCTGATCAATGTTACAAGCATAAGAGGGTTGCTTAAGCAACTTGGTGGAAAGAGGTTTCCCCCCACCATTATTCAATAGAAAAAGAAAGCCTAGATGGTAAGGTCCTAACTGAGGATCCAAAGGTTACTGCCACTAAAATGGAAGTACCACAAAAGGAACAAGAATAGGTAGTGGGATCTTCACTGTTTCCTAAGCAGGAAAATGTTCCAGAAGTAGTGGGTGGACTATTTGAGTGTTTGAGCATGGAATCCCTTGAAGATCACAGTATGCCTGATGAGGATTTGGGTGGGCACACATGGGTAGATGAACAAGAAGTGATTTAGCATAAGGTTGAAATAAATAATAAGAAGAAGGGAGTAGCTTTCAACATGTTGCTTCAATCCCACGATAGGAAAAAAATAGATAAGCTTTGTTGCAGATTTTTGTAATGATTGAAAATTTTAAATGTTATGTTTCGGGTGTGGGAGGTCTATGTTGGGTGTAAATAGTAGTTAGGGGAGCTGATATGTAGGGGGTGGGTTGAAGGGTATGATGGGTTTTAAGTGGCATATGCAAATTGAGATAGCTATCTTTTAGAGGTGTGAAAGATGATTGTAATTCTTTTTACAAATTCAATAAAATTTGCAGGGTTTCCCTGCCTTCACCGATAAAAAAAAAAGATAGCTTGCTCTTAAAAAGGTTGTGATCCAAGTTTATAAGTGATCTAGGTTCCTCAATATGTGGGATAAATTCCTAATTGATATCTTTAGCTTGATTTTTTAAAATTTTGGATTCTAACGGTTCTTCAATAGATATTGCAACTTCAAAATTGATGTAAGAACCTTCTTCATGGTCATCTTCTAAAATGACACCATAAAGTCTTGTGAATTCAACTATACATTGATCATTTGCAAATATGTCTAGAGTTGGAGACCCTTGTTCACTGGTAATGATATCAGGAGTAGGAGACTCTTGTTTTGAAATAAAATCATCTATGTGTCCCATGGAATCATGTGTCTCATGATTAGATGTAGGAGTGCTCTATGTATGGATATGGTCTTCTTTTGGAATACTTTGTATGGATTGGAAGGTACCCATTAAATCATTGTATTATTTTGGTGATATGGATCCTTGATATTGACTTATTTTGGAGTTATCTTCAGTATACTTTAGACTATATTCTTGACATGGATCGATTTGAAAGAATGAAGTACTTGCAAAGGGCTCTTGGATAGTATCAATATGTGGATATGGTGAAAATGGATTTTTCATAAGAATATCTGGAGAGGGTATGATGGGTGGTGGCATGGATGATGGTGCTTGGTCTAAGATTTCATGGTTATAGATTAGATTATCTATCATGGATAGCCCTTGGGGAAAATATTGGAAGGTGTTATTAGTGGATGATTCAGTTGATGGGGATGATGGAATGGTAGGAGAGATGGAGGTTCCTTGTGGGCATGCTTCTTCAAGACATCCTATCATGGAGTCAAATAAGGTAGATATGTTATGGCTATCATTAGAAATAGGTAATTAGCTTTGATCTTGCTCAGGAAAATTATCTTGATATATGTTTGATTTCTCATCACGCAAGCCATAGATATTGGTAGGTGATTGAGGACATGATGATGGTATAGGGTTGGATGGCATAGGATTAGGAATTTGATATGATCTCCTAACTTTTTTTTCCTTCATAGTTGAGAATTATTTTTTTACGTATCTTAGGAGATCATCAATAAATGCACTCTTCTTGGATGGACTTATGGATTAGGATGGAGTGAATTCCAATGGATTAGTGGATGATGAATTAGAGTAGGATGTGGAGGCTATAAGACTCCCTTGGTTTGGTGATGAGGATGAAAATGTAGGATAAGCATGGGAGATAGGGATTTGTGATATGGTTTGGTGTTGAGGAATGATTTGGATGGTGTTAAATGGTGCTTGATATTGAGGGTAGATGGGTGGATGACTAGGGCTTATGGTTTGTTGGTAAGTAGGTTGGAATGTTGGGGTTTTTTGATATGATGGGTAGAGGGATGGCTGAGTAGAGATCATGTGTGATTGGTATTGATGAAGTATATTGTATTTAGCTTGACTAAGACAAATATCAAGGTAAATTGAAGACATGGTTGTGGGTTTAGATTTGGATTGGCAATGAGATGCTTTGAATGGATAAGTGGGTGGATAATGGATTGTATTTTTTTTGGTTTTTTCTAGATGATGATTTTTTTGGTATTTTGATGTTTAGGGATGAATGCAAACTAGAATGATTCTATTCTATGTTTTTTTGAGATTTTTAGTTTTGGGAAAGATGAGTGATGCAAAAATTTTGAAAAGAAATTTTAACCTATGTTTTTGGGGTTTTTGATGAAATTTTAGGATGAATGCAAAGACCTTTTAAAATTTTGACTTTGGATCCTAGAGTGTGGCTACCTAGACAAATTTTCCAATTTTTAGACTAATGCAGCCAAGTTAGAAATCCTAAAACCTTAGAATGATGATGATGATGGTTTGATAGAAAAAATGATTCCACAACTAGACTTATGAGTTGGGTTTCAAATTTTGTTGGCAAGAGTGAATTTTTAAAAGGAAGAGGTTTTGATGATTTCCCTAAGTGATAACTCTAGACTTTAACCTTATGAATTTGTTTTTGGTTTCCAAGCTTTCAAAATTTCAAGATAAAATATTTGGACTTATGATGATGACACTAGAATGACACTAGAATGATTGCTAAGTTCAACCTAAGAAATTTAAAGTTGCTGAAAAAATGCAGTAAACAGTGATTTGATGTTTTCAAATGATTTTCCTTTTGAGAAGATTTTGGAATGTGATTGCAGACATAGTAAAAAATCTAAAAACACATTTTTTGTTGTTGACTAGTCAAATTTCCATGTGAATAGTGTATGTTTGAGGGTTATTCACCCCAATTTCCATTGGTATAACACAATATCAAAAACACATCAAGCATTTCTTATTCCTAAGGTCAAGGCCAATGGTAGCACTTTCAAACTCACAACTTGGAATCTCCTTCAATGCAAGTGTAGGGACACCTTTTGATCTAGGAGGATCTAGAAGACCTCAAAAATTTCAGTCTTAGAATCCATACAAATCAGTATCATTGGAAATATCTCGCTGACACAATCCTAACACAACTTGAATGGGCTCAAAAGGAGTTCGTATGCAAAAGTTATGCTCAGTCAAAGGTTCAGTCAAATAGGCGAATCAAGGCCAATGCAAGGTTGAAAAATTGATCATCTCCAAATTGGGTGAAGATAATGTCAAGTTGTAGTGATTTTCAATACGGTTCTGATTCCTTTTGAATCACATCAAATGGAGTCCATATGAGCAAATAGAGCTATTCAAAGTTTGTAGACAAAAGGAGATCGTACGTGTGAGTTATGTTCGATCAAAGGTTTAGTCAAATTGGGTACCAGAGGCTAGTCAAAGGTAACATATTGGTCATCTCCAAGTTGGTCAAATTTAGCATCAAATCGAATTGCTCATCGAGATGATTTTGATGTCACTTGAATCACACAAAACAAAGTTTGTATAAGTGAGTTATGGCCGGTCAAAGTTGCCAAAAAGAATGGGTTGACTAGGTCAAATGATGACATCGGCATGTTGACATGGTATGGTGACATGGATGTACAATCAGAAAATGGTGACATGGAAATCACAAATGCTGAAATGTGGCAACTTTTGACGTGGCACAGACTGATGACATGGTAGGTTGATGACATGGAGGGCTATTGACGTGGCACAGAGTGATGAAATGGCAGGCTGCTAACGTGGACCAAATACAACTCAACACATGGCATATCTCCAAGTGCTCACACTGTTTGGTATATTCACCAAAAATATTGGTGGTGGGGGTTGAGCCTTGTACCTCCACCTTATAAGCCAAATACCTTACCAATACACTATCACATTCTTCACAATAATAAGTGGGCGCTAGTTACTTTTGATAAGTAACAATATTATTTTGATTTTAAAAATAGAGGGGCAGGGGGTTAAACCCTTGACCTCCTCACTCACAAAATAGTTTGCAACAACCACACCATCGTGTGGTTCTGAGTATATTTTGGGGCCCACTTTGTTTTAATGAAGATTTTAAGCCAAATATCCCTAAAATTAAAGATTTATCCCAAAAATTAAAAGATAAATCTCCCAAAACTTGGAAGAGATTAAAAGAAAATCTTCTAAAGCCTAAAACATGAAACAATTCATTCCTCTTACTTTTAATAGGTACTTCATTACACTTTACCAAAGAAGCATGGGGACTAGTATTAACAACATGAATGTTACCTTTTATACCCACAACTGTGATCTTGGTTTCATCATCAAAATCTAATCGAAGATCATGCACGATAGTTGCGGTCTTTTGCTTACCCTTTCGATCCTTGAACCATTTTGGTTTCTGATTAGGATGAAATTTCCAACACTTTGCATCTTCGCGCCCTTTCTTCTTGTAGTGTGAGCAATAAGGATTATCCTCCTCTTTCTTTATAGTAGTTGTCCACTGCATTTTCTCCTTTCCTTTCTTGCTCCCTTTATGTTTATTGGAGTCCATTAAGAGACCATCATGGCTATTCCTTGAGCTTTTTTCTAGATGAATGGCTTTCACACTAACTTCATCAATCTTAGTTGGATTAAACATAAGTATTGTATGCCTCAACTTTTCATGTAATCCACCTATATACTTTAACAAATTTTCTTGTGTATATAATGTAATACCCAAAATTAAAGCTCTTTTCCTAAACTCCTATGTATAATCATGTACAATTTTTCCTTTCTCTTTCTTTAATGATTTCCAGTTCATTACTACTTTTTGCATATGCCCTAATGGATAGAATTTTTTCTTAAGTGCAGCTATAAACTCAAACCAAGAAGAAATAATTTTTCCATAACGACTTAGATCCTCCTGTGTTCTACTCTCCCACCAAATTAAAGCTATGCCTCCTAAGCGAAGAGTAGCTAATTGAATTTTTGAAGTATCATCACTAAACTTTTGAATTCTACAATAAACTTCAATTTGCTTAATCCAATTATCTAGTTTATCTGCATCTAGTTCTCCATTATAGATTTGAAAATCAAATTTAACATCTAGTTTTAACAAAGGTGAATTAGTTTGCACATGTTTCTTTTTAGAAGAGTTAGAAGAAGAAGAAGAAGAGGATGGGGATCGAGGTTCAAGAGGGTCAAGACCACCTCCTAATCCTTTACCTTTTTCTTCTTTCAATGAGGATTCAACTTCCTCCTTCTTTCTATCCTTGGCTTCCTTTCTCTTCTTTCATTCTTGCCTCTCTTGGAAAATAACTTCCACCATTGACTTCATCTCGAGAAAATATTTCTGGAAAGCTTTCTCATCAAGCTCTGTAGGACTTTTTTCAGCTGCCATTTTTGATCGTGGAAAAGACTTTTGTTTTCCAATCTCAGGATTGAACTCTATAAGTGCACCTTCTCCTTGCTTCAATTTCAACCTGGTTAACATTAACTTTTGCAATTTCCTATTAAGAAGCTCTGATACCAATTTAATTTGTAATTAGAGGTTTACAATTCAAATGTATTTAACCTGAATAACAATTATTCTTGATCCAAATAGAATTGCATGACTATGTTATTTAACCGTTGAAATTATAGACTAGGTTCACTTTTACATAAATTAATGAAATTACTAATTACTAAAATGTTGTAATTATAAATCAAATATTGAATTGAAAAATAAACTAAAATGAAACTAGAGAGAATGTAAGACAAGAGATAGAAGAAGAATGATAAAAAGATAAAAAGATCAGACACATGTTGATAATGGAGTTTGTCCTTCAAAGGACTACGTCTCTGGGTCCACTTCTCAATGTTGGACCGCTTTCATTAATATTGCCAAGCACCTGAAGATGCCTTCTATAATGACCCAAACTAATAACCCAAAATTACCACTAATTTTTTTTTTCTTTATTACTATCTTATTATGTGTTCATTCACTTGCATACTCAGGTACTTCTATCCATATGGGATAGGCATCCATCCATCTGGGACATGCATCCAACCATACGGGTTAGGCATTTGTCCATACGGGACAAGAATTCATCTATCCATCCAGGATAGGCATCTACCCAAATGGGGTAGGCATCTATCCATAAGGGATAGGAATGTGCTCTGGCTAGAGACTTAGACTCATCGGGACCATCCGGGTTCTGAGTCACTCACTAAAGACTACACTTCCCTTGGAAGTGCACCGAGCTCGTCATCTTTAGGAGTATGTAAAAATAAATATGTAGCTTGAGTCCCACCTCAGAATTTGGCCTAAGGCCTTGGGGAGTCAAGCAAATCCATCTGGGATTCCTTTTGAGTATACAAGGAACTTTTTTTTATCTTATCTTTATGTTTGATATTTATAGCCCCTTTTGACCAAGTGTTTCTCTTGAAATATCAATTTATATTCTAATTTCCCATTATCTCAAACTTTCCCTAAGCCCCATCCCTGAACGCTTGGGGTACTGGGAGCATTCTTTATTTCCTAGACTACCTACATACCCTGCTTCCAAATGGGATCAAGGCGTAAAATATGTAGTTTTGTTTTCTAATCTATGTTTGATGTGAACTATTTTGTGGGTACGCAACCATTTCTAGGGATTTTCATTTTCCCCAGACAGTTCCTTTGCAATTGCTACCCATGAAGAGAAGCAATAAAATATAAGTAAATAGTCTCCTTGACTATTACTTGTTTCCTAAACATCTAAATCCTAGTTCCTAAATAATGTTTCCCTTGAACCCATTTGAGATACAATTACCTTTAATTATCATAACAATATATTAAAACAATTCCATTGAACCCTATAATGGGGTTTACTAGGTTTGGACTAGTGTATTTTCATTCATTTAAAATTATCTTATTAGATTATCGATCCAAGAGAGATTACCCATATCTTGGATTTTATTAACATGGTGTTCCTTATTTCTCCCCGGCGATTTAAAGGGACGGTGCCACATACGTCGTTGTTGCAGTTGTGTTAGGCTATGGATGCAATAGCTCAAGCGTGATGGCATTACCTGTAAATGTGAGCCAGAGGCACCGCTGATACCGAATGCTGCTGGTTTTAGTTTCAAGTCTTGATTAAAGTTTACCTAACTAAGAAAATATCATCTAACTACTTCATGGAATACAATACTTTAATGGAAAATAATAAACTCTTCTTTTACTTAATTAATTGTTATTGTAAAAGATATCAAGACAACATCGAATTAAAATGATGCAAATAGAGATCCTAAGCTAATTTTCTAAAAAAAACAACTTCCTTTCCACTTTCTGATTACCAAGATCCTAATATACAATGTATGAGAATTACAAGTATTAATTAACCATTTCATCTATTTAAGAAGTGAAATTAGCTAAAGATGCTAATCTATTCTTAATATAGTTAAATATTATTACTAATTTACAATTTAAGGATTTTAACAAATAAGAACATTTGATAGTATTATACATAAGAAAGTTTACCAACATTTTTAACAAATAAATGACAAAACAATATTAGTCACTAAATTACTTACATTAATAATTTACTTTGTAAGGAAATGAATTAAAGTAAATCTTTGATAAATGAATATCCAAATATTAACAATAAATTGAATGCAATTATATTATGCAAAAATAACTAAGTTGATGCAATAATAATTGTTTGAGAAGAATTTAGAAGTTAAGTTATTTTACTTGCCATCACTAATCTACTTTCTAAAATGATTTAAACTTATTGAAAACAATTATGCAAAAATTAAATAAGTTAAGACAAAAATAACTAATTTGGAAATATAATTATCTCACTAAATTAAATACAACATTTCCTTAAATCATTTGAAACTAAACAAAGATTGGATTGAGTTTATTAGATAATGAATCTACTAATTTGATTTGTTTCCTAACACTAGCTTTATTGCTTTTAGAAAAAAAAATCTTAAATAAGTATGAACTTCCTAATTAAGTATTTATTGAGGGATAATTTATTTTAAGCAAACACGAACATCTAATTTCATTTATGATGACTAAGATAATTGTTATAAGAAAATCATTTCTTAAATCTTATTAGATTAAATTTTCTTTTTTTTTTTTTCTTTTTAAGTAAATAAATAAATAAGACATTATAAGTTTCATCTTCTTGAATTAAGTTCTATTTAACACAATCTAGAAATTGCCCCATTTTTTTTTTTTAATACAATTATTAGATATGACTAAGTTCAATTTGAAACCTATTTTTTTGTAATAAATAATCTTTTAATACTAGTTTCCTTTTAGAAAAAGAATCATATTATTTGGTTTTCAAGTAATTGTCCTTCTAATTGATTACTTTTAGAACATCAACTTAATAAATTATATATATTTTTAATTAATTAGAAATACATACTAACTAGCTTTACAATTAGTCAAATTGAATTAATTAATAAATCTATCTAAATTTGTATTCTGGAAATAATTTTAATATTAACCTCAATTGCTTTTTACCAAAAACTAATCAAATCAATTCTAAGTGACTAATTATTCCTTTCATTTTTTTATTTTTATTTAATGATTTTTTTGGAAATAAATTTATCTTTAAATTTGATTATAAAATAATTACTATTATTTATTATGAAATCAAATAACTATTCTAACCATCTTATAAATAGTATAACTTTAATAGCATCTATCTTATAATTTACTTTTGGAAATAATTTACTTAATCACGAATACATAAAAATAATATTCTCTTTTTCTAAAATAACTATTTCTTGAAGATATATTTAAGCTAACTTTAATTGGAATTTTAAACTAACCCTAGTTATCAACATGCTCTTGCTAAATAAATTAAGGCAACACTATTTTTTTGGAGTAATAAAACTAACACCCATTGCTTCAATTTTAAACAATACTAATTTTCAAAGTGGACAGTAATAATGGTAATTTATCAATTACTATATAATTGAGAAACTTTACTAATTCATATTTTTAATTTTTTGATTTATAGACGATTTTCTTTATATATATATATGGGATAATAAGATACTAAAGAATCAATGTTATAAATCTATTGTTTGAAAAAGAAAATCTGATTTATTGATTTTAAGATAAAGTTCCCATTAAGGTTGTCTACTAGTTTGTAAGGAAAAATCAAATATTATAAATATATCCATTGATGAATTATTACTTTTTAATGAAACTTCTATTAAAACTTATGTACAAGCTTATAAGGAACAACACAAAGTGTGATTATTAAAATATTCTTTTGAATCTTCTAAGTGATTAAAGCTCTAAGAAAATAAAGGTAACTTCTAATTTCAAGTCCAAGATAAATAAGTTTCCTTAAAAATAAAGAATCTTTATTTATTTTATTTTATTTGCTAAAAATAAATCCATGAATGATTTTTCAGATGTTTCTAATTTAAATAGTTTTCTCCTCTCTTTTCAATCATTTTTATTTTTAAAAGGTATATGAATTAATATTTTTATTTTTATTTTTTTATTTGAAATTAAATGATAACTTAATAAATCAAGGAGTCATTAAATTACTAAAAGATCAAAAGGATAACTTATGAAGATCCTACGTAATTTTGCTTTTATTTACTTTTTTGGAAACTTCTAATAACATAATTATTTACTATTAATCAAAATTCTTCTTTTTTAAGGAAAAATCAAATTGTGTGACTAATCCAATCAAAGGCACATGCAATTTCTTTTATAAGAAAAACAAGTTTCTATTAATACTAATTTATTTCAAGATTTCAATTATTCATTTAATTTAATTTCCATAGTTAAATATGGAATAACTATTAGTTCTTATATTCGATAATTATTTTAATACACTATTCAATTTTATTTAGTATGCTTATTATTCTTTTACAATCTAATCACATTATTATCATTATTGGGTTTTATTTTTTTTGGTTTACTTTAATTCTATTGCTGGAAATCTTAAAAACTTCTAATTTGATAACTATTGGGAAAATGTCCATTAAATAAGGAAAAAGAAAATCAACCTTCTAAATCAAGAGGGAAATTTAAACTCCCATTTTCACTTCCTCATCTAACTCCTCTTTAAAAAAAAACAACATATATTTAAAACTAATTTGTATCAATTTATGATTTATTTTAGATTTCCTTTACCCAATTTTACTATATATATATATATATATATTATAACAAATAAATTTAATATTTTATAAATTAATCACAAATTATTTATAATTGTCTTTTTCAAATAAATAAATTAAAATATAAAATTTTAATTAAAAACATAATTTTAAATTTTAGTTACAAATGGTAATTATAAAACTTACTAAAAACATAATGATAAATTTTAATTATAAAACATAAACCTGTATATTAATTTTTTTATTTTTTTATTTTTTTTAAATGTAATATTTCTTTTATAATTTAAATAATAAAATTACCAAAATTTTACTAAAGAAAAATTCTCGTATTTCTTTTCTAAAAAGAATTCAATATCTTCTTTTAAAAAAATTGGTAAAACTAAATAGATAAATTTTCATGAAATTTAATAATGATTTTAAAGTAAAGTTAGATTTCAATGAGATTAAAGAACATTTTAACTAAAATTTTCAATGAGTCTAAAAGAAAAATCTCAATCTTCAACAAAATTTCTAAGTATAATTTTTGATGAAATAAAAATAAAATAAAATAAATAATTTTGTTTCGCTATAATTTTTTTCTTTTAAAGAATTAGGGTCCATTGTAAGGAATAAACTTACTTGTAACGCAATTGCTGAAAATCCTTCTCTGTTGAACCAAGCTCTTCAATTCTTTCAAATCTTTGTGCTTTCATAACAAGTAAGAAAAAACAACCTTTCCTACTCCCTATCTTTTTTTTAATAAATTCCTATTCTATGAACGCAAAGAACAATAAAAAGGATGATAATTAATGACCATCAAGGATTCTAATCTTTTTCATGTCTTTGAAAGAGGATAGGTAGTCATATTTATAGAAAAATGAATGGAGATTTGATGGTGAAAATCAACAGTCGAGATTTGAAAAAACCATTCAATGATCAAGATCAGAGAAGAGAAGAGGAAAGTTTCCATTTTGACTCGTGAGAGGATAATATCAAATTGTGAGAGGATAATATCAAATTTTTAAATTTGAAAGATGAATAAAGGTGCACACAAGGCTTCCATTTTTATGCGTAGTTTACACATGAAGTTACTAAAATAAAAGTAGTTAACTGATAAAAAAAGATTTAAATTCTAAATTTAAATTCTAAAACAAGATGAAGTTAATCACTAAAAACTAGGGAGAAGAATAGAAGCTAAAACAAAAATATATATGGAAACTTTTTTTTTTAAATAAAATTTATTTATTCATATTTGAAAAAAATTATGTTTATTTCAATAATTAAATTTTAGCATCATAAGTTTTATTTATTTTAAAATAATTATTTTATTTTCTTAATATTTTAATTGTTGATTTTTTTTTTAATCTATTTTTTAAATTTTTCTTGTGTTTTAATCCCATTATGAAATAAAATAATAATTATTGTCAAACCAACTTAATTTAATAATAAAGAGTTTTATTTTCAAATGTATTAGTAAGAGGGTTGTGACACCTTATAATATTCAAGCTTCAAAACCTGCACAAAATTCTCACAATCTCTCTCACTTTTATAATTTTGGTGTATAATAACACCTTGTAATTTTGCTCCTCCAAAAATTCTCACACTGGAATTATTCCTCCAAGTAAACTTGATTAATTATTCTCAAGCCAAAACTCTCACAATTCCAATAATTTTCAATACCCAACTCACCATCTTCCCCCTCTTTTATACATAAAGTTTCCCAATTTTAACCTAAAACCATATGATTTTGCAAAATCATACAATATCCCCCATAATTACATATGTAAATATTCATATCTCCCTTTTTACATAATAAAATCATTTAAAAATCACCTAAATATCTTTTATATTTTTTTTCACATTCTTCTAAGCCCTTTAAATTTCATATTTCAGGCTTTAGAAGATTTACTTTTAATCTCTTCCAAGTTTTGGGAGATTTATCTTTTAATTTTGGGGTTAAATCTTTAATTTTAGGGATATTTGGCTTAAAATATTTGTTAAAACAAAGCAGGCCCTAAAATTTACTTATAACCACACGATGGTGTGGTGGTTGCAAATTGTTTTGGGAGTGGGGAGGTTGGGGGTTCAACCCCTCGCCCTTATTTTTTTAAAATCAAATTAAAATTCTTACTTATCAAAAGTAACTAGCACCCACTTATGAATGTGAAAAATGCGATGGTGTATTGGTAAGGTATTTGGCTTGTAAGGTGGAGGTGCAAAGTTTGACCCCCACCACCAATATTTTGGTGAAAATACCAAATAGTGTGAGCGCTTGGAGATATGCCATGTGTTGAGCTGTATTTGGTCCACGTTAGTAGCTCACCATGTCATTAGCCTGCCATTTCATTAGTCCGTGCCACGTCAGCAGCTGCCACGTGTTGGCATTCATGATTTCCATCACACCATTTGTTGACTGTACATCCATGTCACCATGCCACATCAACATGTTGATGTCATCATTTGACTTGGTCAACCCATTCTTTTTGGAAACTTTGACCGGCCATAACTCACTCATACAGACTTCGTTTTGTGCAATTCAAGTAGCGTCAGAATCGTCTCGATGAACAATTCGATTTGACACTGAATTTGACCAACTTGGAGATGACCAATTTTTCACCTTTGACTAGCCTCTGGTACCAAGTTTGACTAAACCTTTGACTAAGCATAACTCGCACGTACGATCTCCCTTTGTTTGCAAACTTTGACCGGCTCTATTTTTGCTCATACAGACTCGGTTTGACGCTATTCAAAAAGCGTCAGAACCATATTAATGAGCACTACAACTTGACGTTCTCTTCGCCTTATTTGGAGACGATCAATTTTTTAGCCTTACGTCGGCCTTGATTCACCTGTTTGACCAAACCTTTGACTGAGCATAACTTTTGCATATAGACTCCTTTTGAGGCCATTCAAGTTGCATTAGGATTGTGTCAGTGAGATCTTTCCAATGATACTGATTTGTATAGATTCTGAGACTGAATTTTTTGAGGTCTTTTGGATCCTCTTGGATCACTTTTAGGGGGTGTACTCACTCTTATCTTTGTGAGAGAGGGTAGCTAGGGGCCTCCAGGACTAGAAGGATAACCCAATCACTCTCTCCCCAGAAAGATACAAGTAAACAAGTAAATTATGCTAAGTTGGGGATTTCTATCTCATCTCAAGGGATCTATATGGTGAGTAACTTCGGGGTGTGGTGCACATCCCCTACACTAAAAGTGAAACCAAATAATCTCAATTAAAAGGATGGTCACTAGAGAAGGTGTCTAGTCACAACTCAAGGGACTGATGCCTTGTGAGTGTACAACAAGCCATTTAAGGATTTAACCAACCCTACTTGGGTACATTAGAATACCACACATAAATGTAAGTACTTCCCCATTTGGATTAGCACTATCTAGCAAAGGCTAACGTCAGTTAGGTCTTGGGTTTCACATTAACCATTTATATAGTGGCTCGAGGGAAAAACCACTTTGGGCCACCAATGAATTCTCTATTAGGATGTGTCTCAAAGACATGCCCTTCTACAAAAGAAAAATAAGGTGCAGTGATTTCTCTTACACCCAAGATCACACAAAGTGCAAGGGGAGAGGATACTTTCACTACACCCTATGGTTTCTACAATAACATATTGTGCAAGTGCACCAAATACAAAAGAAAATAGTTCATTTTAAGCCCAAATTGAAATATGCCTAATTAGCATGGAAGACAAAGATTCTTTTTAACAACACCAAAACAAAATGTGCAAGTTGTTCTTTTTAGAGCCCAAAAGGAAATGTTCAAGTTCTTATTTTTAAAAACCAAAATGAAATGTGCAAGTTTATTTTTTTTAAAGCCCAAAATGAAATGTTCAAGTTACTCTTTTTAAAGCCAAAAATGAAATGTTCAAGTTGTTCTTTTAAAGCCCAAAACAAAATGGGCAAGTTGTTTTTTAAAATCCCAAAATGAAATTTGCTATTTGTTTTTTTTAAAGCCCAAAATGAATTATTCCCAATTAGCATAAAAGACAAATATTTCTTTTAAGTCTTAAAATTGAAGTGTGTTAGCTCTCAAAAACATAGGTTGAATGCCTCAAGAGGCTGCCAATCTCTTGATATGCTTTAGGGTAACAAACAAGGTCAAGAGAACTCAACCTTCTACTCTTTAGGTGCTGCTAAACCTAGGCGGGTGTACCTTTCTGAATGAAACATACTTAACTTATGATTATTCTTTCTTGCACAATGATTTGTCCACCATGGCAGATGGAAGTGAACAAATGAAATCAAACTTGATAGCAATACCAATCTTCTGATCTAAATCCTAAAATGCTCAATTTAATAGATATAAAGAAATGTAATGAGTTCAAAATGATGAAGTACAGAGACCAGTGCCTTATTGGGTATGCAGAGTCAAATGAAATCAAGATGAACAACACCTCTCTAGAGAAACTCAAATTATCTGGCATATATTCTGTTTACAACTTACATAAACATGCAATTTTGTAACTACTAAGCTCTACTTTAACAATCCAGATGAATCTCTCTGATTATTGTGATCAATTAAAAGGATTTAATCTTTGCTTGAAAGAACCAATTGATTAATCACATAGATACAACAAATGTGCATTGATGAACTAAACATAAAGTTGTTATGTCAGTTTAAACAATTAGAAAGCCTCAATCATGAAGACAACTTAGCAGTATTTTCATTAAATTCAATAGATAATTGACACCAGAAAAATGCAGCAACATCAACTGAATTTCATAAATACCTCCATTCTAAAATCATGCAACAATAGTCTCTGATATGATAATTTTATTCAATTGTTCCTACTTGCTGTGTATCAAAATCTAATAGCTCGTGCCCTTTTACAATTACAAAAATGCTTATTTATACACCAGCATGAGAAAATGAATCATATTGAAATAACATGTCGGCCCTCCATAGAATTCGGGCTCCAATCAAGTTAGTCTGCAATGGTCATCCAAGTAGATACATGTCGGCCTCAGTGTTTGAAAGTCTATTATTCATTAGTGAACAGTCGGCGAGACAAGATGACAGCTATGCCGAAGGCAATTCACTTGTTAATCACTTCCCCTGCCCTTTCTATTTCGCCATGACTCTGTGATGTCAATAAGACATCTCACAGAGGACCCCAAAGTGTTATCAATAGCCATCAGACCTGTCATTGCAACACAAGAATTTCCCATTTCGACGTGCCCATATTGTTTCATTCATAGTCACCGGGACAAAAGAAGATTCACACCGAGATGCATAATTTTTTTCACCTGCTTTGCTATAGCTTTTAGATATCAGGGAAACCTTATGTAGATCACTTTGAGTTTCACTAAGAATCTTCATCTATTATGTATGTCGCCATGACACTTTGCATGTTACCCTGAAGTCAAAGAGTATTCTTTTATTCCTTTATGTTTCGCTGTGACCTCGAGGAGTCGGGGAAACATCATGTAGATAGTGGAATACTACATCAAAATTTATTTCTTCACATGCTTTCGTTCCCTGAGACACAAGATATATCTCACCGATGATCTCCTTTGGTTTTGTTCATAGTCACTGTAACATTCTGACATCAGCAAGACCTCTTGTAGATTACTATGTTTCATCGAAAGTCTTCAACCATCCTTGAGTCATTGTGACAAAAGAAAACTCTCGCCGAGAAGCATTTTTCATTAGTTCACTGTCACTGAGACATATCACACTCGAGGAGACCTTATAGAGATTGCCCAAGTTATACTAAGAGCTCTCAACCAAACATATTGGTCACTGAGACATAGCCAATATCTCGCCGAAAGCCATTCAATAGAAACCCTTAGTAACCCATCAGCTAGACACATATACTTCGCTATGACCTCCTGCCACAAACTTCAACTCTTATCGAAAGGTCTATGAGAGGAAAACCATGTGTAAGGTCAGCAAGACCGAAGATCACTCACCAAGACCTTACAACGATAGCAATATCTCCCACCAAAAGTCATTTGGAAAAATATTATGTGCTCCATCGGTGAGACAAATGATACTCGCCAAGAATCACTACCGATAACCCATATCCTTTTCTGATGAACCACCACAAACATAGTCAGGAAGACATATTGAATTCTGTGAGATACCACCCTGATTGCCACAACCTATGCCAATAGATGTCTCTGTTGTCACCAAAACAACATGGATGCTATGTCGATAGCCAACCACGGATGAATGCCCGTCGCAGTAACAAGGAACATGTCTTGCCAAAACACCTGTAACAAACAAATTTTAACTCACAAGCAACATGGGTTGGGGGGATAGTAAAGGACCTATGTCGATAGATTCAGCAAGATGGAAAATGCACAACCCGATGGGTTCCATAGGGAAATATGGGAAAAATACAAGTAAAAACACCACGAGATGAGAAAAATTTCCTATAGAGGGACTCATATGGAGACTTAGGGGGTATGAAAGGTATGCAAAAATCATCAAATTTTGATAGCTCCAACAGTGGCTCCATTTGGGGATGAATGATAGTTAGATTATTGTAAGGATCCAGAATCTTGGGTGAGCATACCAGACACAAAATGAGCAAACTAGAAATGGACAGAGGGCATGATGGAATGAATGCAAAAAGAATGCAAGATGGAAGTGGAGGCGAATGATAACCCTAAACTACTATGCATGGAAAAGAATTTTAAAGAAGACAAGCAAGAGTTGTCCATGCACTGGAAACACTTAATCCTCTGTGTTTCAACTTCACCTGTTGTAAGTTGTTACAATCTGAAACTCAAACCATACTTTCCCCTATCAAATACTTGGTTTTGCTTTAATTTCATTATATTCTCCCTGAAGAAACTCATGCAATCCTTCCTATCACTATTATTGCAAGTTCTTAGAGTATCATCATGTTCAGTTTGACCCAAAATCCCAACACCATTCAACAACTTGAACATTTCATTATCATGGGACAAACCCCTGCTATTTTCAATATAAAAAATGCATGCATATTCAATAAAATATTTCTCATTATCTTTCTCATTGTCACGTATTATAAAGCATTCTCCTAGCTGCATTAAAAATTCACAATCAAAGTGCTCCTCTTGAGAAACAAAAAATTCTGTCAAACCAACATTGTTTGAAATAAGCAAATCTGAAACCTTTTGCACCTCTTCAGTATTTCTATTCAGAGACAACATTGGATCATGATTCATGTCTTCAATATTATGCATATGTGAACCAAACAAAGATGGAAATCTATCATCCTTGGTATAAAAGTTTGCTCCATATGAATTAGAAACTTCAAAATAACATACCTCATCTTAAATGGAGACAAACTTTTGATCAACGCCAACAGTATCACCATAATTCCAAGAAATGCATAGGGAGTCATAAGAATCATCACACAAAGATCTTTCTCTGTCAAAACAAATGTAAGCTGGACAAAGAACCTCAGGATCACCTTCATGTGTATATCTCTAATATTCAAGAGTTAGCAAATCTGAAATTTTCTCACTACTGAGTAAACAAGTTTCCATATCTTCATCACTTTTGTCATCATCAAAAAGAGGCACAGGATCATCAGAGAATAGAAAATCAGCAACATTACCAGCACAATCACTTGTTCCATAATTTGACACATCATTTTGTTTTTCTGAAAATATCTTTTCCTCATCATCAAATGCATCTTTATAGCTTTCAACTGTAGTAGGAGGTATTATATATTCATTATCAAATGAACACACATTGTCCATTGCACCTTCCTCTTGATCATCACAAGAACAACAATCACCTTGTTGTAGATCAAAATCCACAAATCCATCTTCACAATCTGTGTATTCATTGGATCCTTCATAACAAACACTGCCTTCTATGTCATAATCTAATATACAGGAAAGGAATTCATCATCCTCATCTTTCTCATGCAAGCAGTCATATGAATCATATTTTCTTTCACATGTCTCATCTTCTATTGGCTGTAGTGTATAATTGATCTCCTGATGCTCATCCGTGATATCATCATTGTCATCATACCTTTTCCCCTATGTGGTACTAATAAAATTACTCACTGGGTTAGTGGTAAATTGTTTTGATGGCTCTGGCCAATACATTGATTTAGGATCCCATACTCCTCTAGAGTACATCCTCCACACACCATTGCAGTAGGGCACAACATATTTTTTAATTGGATCGGTACTGACTAACTTGTACTGGGCTGATTCTATTTTGAAATTTCCAAGACTTACATCACACAAACAATTGATCTGATCCTAAGGCACAAAGTTGACAAGCTGGTTCATTCTTGGCTCTATATACAACTTGACTTCCTGACCATTTACTAGAATAGTAGCATAAGACAGATCAAACTTAATATTTCCTCCAACTGCTGCTGTCCATTGTCTTGATAGAAGCATCCCGAACTGAGGAAGAGTATCTATCACTATTATATCTATATTATACACCACCTGTGGATAAGTAGCCATTTTGACTTCAACATTTTTTATAATACCTACCACATGAATAGGTTTGTTATCCATTGCATAGCATTTTCCTTCATATGTATCGACCCTCATGCCAAGCTGCTTCATAACTCCCATTGGCATAATATTTATAGTAGCGCTAGAGTCTATATGCAATTCCTCAGCAATTTGTTATTGCTAAGCAATGTAGTGAAAAAAGGATCAACTTGTGGGGGAGTTGCTAATAGATCATTCAAGTAGACATCTAGGATATCTATTTTCTCTTGCCTATTAACTGCTTGAATAGCTAGTTTATTTTTAGAATTCAGTATCATTTGAACAACACTATCTTTGTATTCTTTTATTTTCATCAATTCAAGTAGAGGAACATATATTTTTACCTGGGATAACGCTTGTGTGAAGTCAAAAGAATAGCCCTCCACCTTAACAATTTTCTTCTGTTCTGGCATTTCTCCTTTGTCTTCTTCCTTCTCTTTTTTACTAGGCTAGTCAGGCTTTTGTATCTTTCTGTGTAATTCTTTAACTTCCTGCTTTTGGATAGGCTTCTATTCATTCTTATTAGGCTATCTCTTTTCTTGCTTTTTCACAGTTCCTTGTGTTGCTTTCTGATCTTTGATAAAAATTCCCCCAGGAATGCCTTCCATCTCATTTACTTTTCTGTTTCTCAACCAGTATTTACTCCTTGTTTCTTCAACTGCTGCAACAATTATTCTCTCCATTTCATCTTTAGTGAGTCTCCTCACACTGCATTGAGCAGGTAGCTCAACAGAATGTGGCTTAGTATAATCTTCATCAAAATCATAAAAGACCTATTGTTCAGCCATATGGACATTGTACTTCTAATTTGAAACATCATATTCATAGCCTTCATCCTCTAAAGATGAGTATCCTTCATCCATATGGTAAAAGGTGTTTGAATTCAAGTAGACCTTGTGATATTCTCCATTATTCTCCATCAACATTCCCTCTTCTTGCATCCTTTGAGCTACAACACAATAATCTAGGGAATGTGGCTGATTACAAACTTCACAGAAGTAATTGTTCCTCACCATATAAGTTCCCTTTTTGCTCAATGGATCAGGAGTCTCTTTGTTTCTTGGCCTAGTTGTTATAGGTTTTCCATCCTTCCAGTCTGTATTATAAGGTATGTCATGCAACCTCAGCCTCTCATTTCTGTATGTATTCTTTTGTTTGTACTGATAATTATTATTTTGCTGAGGATGCCTAGGGTTATCTCTTTTATTGACTATACCAATAGCCTTCCTGTTGTTTTCAATTATCAATGCTATCTTCTGAGCTTCAGCCAGATCCCTTGGGATCCTACTTCTCAGTTCATACCCTATTTTAGGATCAAATGCATTTAAATAAACAATTAATGCTATAAAATCTGGCAACCTTGATCCAGGAGGTACCTTAGTCTACAACTTGTTGAATTTTTGATTGAAATCATAAATAGAATCATTCTGATTTTTTTGAATTCACATCAATTCATGAAGAGCTACATCTGGTGCATTTAGATTCCCATATTTCTCTAAGAATCAATCTTGAAATACTTGAAGAGAATTAATTGAGAATGCAGGCAAGCTGTTGAACCAATCCCTAGCATCTTCAATAAATGACATCATAAACAGCTTCATGTGTAAATCTTCATATGGCACATCTATGTCTTGGATGGAAACGTTGAAACTCTTTACATGCTCTTCAATAGTGATTGTATTACTCCCTGTAAATTTGGGCACCATACTCCTCCAACTTCCATCCATAGGGTAAGGGCATAATTGAAAACCTACTAAACCAAACTGTCTGATCATGGTTGTATCTTGGTGAGGGGGAGGAATATGTGGACATTGATGCTAGTGCATGGGATTTTTGTACTATGCATTATATTGTGGGATAAAAGACTAACCAGGAGGTGGATGCATACCTATATGCTGTGTGGGAATATGAGGTGGATGATTTGGCTGCTTGTAGATTCCCTGTCTGACAGTTCTAAGCATTAGATGGCCCTGCACCATGACTGCCCTGCTTATGAGGTGGTAAATATTTTGGGGGGCAATCAGTTGTCTGATCAGTAACTTGTTCTTTGTACAATTTGGATTCTTTTATTGATTGTATCATCTGAGCCTTTTCCTATTCTTTTCTTTCTTTTTCTTCGGATTCAAACATCACCTTGATTTCTTCAAAACTCATAGATTCATGATCTTCTTGAGGGGATGCATGATCAATAGGTTCATTCTGGTCACCTTGCATTTCTAGATCATATTCTTTCCTCATTCTAGCTTCAAACTCAGCCTGTTTCTGAGGATCGAGAGAAGGGAAAGGATTTCTTTGATCTTTTGGGGTACAAGGCTCTGTACTTGAATCATCTCTCCATATATCATAGCAATTATATGTTTCACAATGTGCTATTGGTGCTTTGCCTTTTTCTATTATGCACATGTCGTCATTGATCCTCTTTCCTTTATCAGCTCTGTCATCTTTATGTGTCCACTTACTGTTGCCAGCAGGAGCTACAGTATGACCTCCCCTGTACTGAGATCTTCTTCCATTCATGATGAACAACTACAAAATTTTTGTCAGAGTCGCCACTCACTTTTATCAAAAAATGAGAAAATACTTAATGCTTCTTATTCCCAGCAGAGTCTGTATATAGTTCCTGACTCTATGAAAGGCCTTGATTTTGAATGTATTCCCCAATGGAGTCGCCAATTTGTTAGCTCTCAAAAACACAGGCTGAATGCCTCAAGAGGCTGCCAATCTCTTGATACGCTTTAGGGTAACAGACAAGGTCAAGAGAGCTCAACCGTCTACTCTTTAGGTGCTGCTAAACCTAGGCAGGTGTACCTTTATGAATGAAATAGACTTAACTTATGATTATTCTTTCTTGCACAATGATTTGTCCACCATGGCAGATGGAAGTGAACAAATGAAATCAAACTTGATAACAATAGAAATCTTTTGATGTAAATCCTAAAATTCTCAATTTAATAGATATAAAGAAACTCAATGAGTTCAAAATGAAGTACAGAGACCAGTGCCTTATTGGGTATGCAGAGTCAAATGAAATCAAGATGAAAAACACCTCTCTGAAGAAACTCAAATTATCTGGCATATATTTTGTTTACAACTTATATAAACATGCAATTTTGTAACTACTAAGCTCTACTTTAACAATCCAAATGAATCTCTCTAATTATTGTGATCAATTAAAAGGATTTAATATTTTCTTGAAAGAACCAATTGATTAATCACACAGATACAACAAATGTGCATTGATAAACTAAACATAAAGTTGTTATGTTAGTTTAAACAACCAGAAAGCATCAATCATGGAGACAACTTAGCAGTATTTTCATTAAATTCGACAGACAATTGACACCAGAAAAATGCAGCAACATCAACTAAATTTCATAAATACCTCCATTCTAAAATCATGCAACAATAGTCTCTGATATGATAATTTTATTCAACTATTCCTGCTTGCTGTGTATTGAAATCTAATAGCTCATTCCCTTTTACAATTAAAAAAATGCCTATTTATACACTAGCATGAGAAAATGAATCATATTGAAATAACATGTCAGCCCTCCATAGAATTTAGGCTCCAATCAAGTCAGCCTGCAACGGTCATCCAAGTAGATACATGTTAGCCTCAGTGTTTGAAATTATGTTATTCATTAGTGAACAATCGGCGAGACAAGACGACAGCTATGCCAAAGGCAATTCACTCGTTAATCGCTTCCCCTACCCTTTCTATTTTGCCATGACTTTGTGATGTCGATGAGACATCTCACAAAGGACCCCAAAGTATTATCGATAGCCATCAGACCTGTCGTTGTGACACAAGAATGTCCCATACCAATGTGCCCATATCATTTCATTCATAGTCGCCAGGACAAAAGAAGATTCACATCGAGATGCATAATTTGTTTCACCTGCTTCGCTATAGCTTTTAGATATCAGGGAAACCTTATGTAGATCACTTTAAGTTTCACCGAGAATCTTCATCTATTATGTATGTCACCGTGACACTTCGTATGTTACCCCAAAGTCAAAGAGTATTCTTTTATTCCTTTATGTTTTGTTGTGACCTCGAGGAGTTAGGGAAACATCATGTAGATAGCAGAATGCTACATCAAAATGTATTTCTTCACATGTTTTCATTCGTTGAGACACAAGATATCTCTCACCAATGATCTCCTTTGGTTTTTTTCACAATTGCCGTAATATTCCGACATCAGCAAGACCTCTTGTAGATTACTATGTTTCACTGAAAGTCTTCAACCATCCCTGAGTCACTGTGACAAAAGAAAACTCTTGCCGAGAAGCATCTTTTGTTGGCTCACTGTCGCTCAGACATATCACACTCGGGGAGACCTTATAGAGATTTCCCAAGTTATACCAAGAGCTCTCAACCAAACATATTGGTCACCGAGACATAGCCAATATCTTGCCGAAAGCTATTCAATAGAAACCCTTTAGTAACCCATCGGTGAGACACATATACTTCGCTATGACCTCCTACTGCAAACTTCAACTCTTACCAAAAGGTATATGAGAGGAAAACCATGTGTAAGGTCGGCTAGATCGAAGGTCACTTGCTAAGACCTTACAATGATAGCAATATCTCCCACCGAAACTCATTTGGAAAAATCTTATGTGCTCCATCAGTGAGACAAATGATACTCACCAAGACTCACCGTCGATAACCCATAACATTTGTCAATGAACCACCACAAGCATAGTTGGGGAGACATATTGAATTCGGTGAGATACCACCCCAACAGCCACAACCTATGCCAATAGATGTCTCTGTTGTCGCCAAAATAGCATGGATGCTATGCCAATAGCCAACCACGGATGAATGCCCATCGCAGTAACAAGGAACATGTCTTCCCGAAACACCTGCAACAAACAAATGTTAACTCACAAGCAACATGGGTCGGGGGGACAGTAAAGGACCTATGCTGATAGATTCAATAAGATGGAAAATGCACAACCTGATGGGTTCCATAGGGAAATATGGGCAAAGTACAAGTAAAAACACCACGAGATGAGAAAAATTTCCTATAGAGGGACTCATATGGAGACTCAGGGGGTATGAAAGGTATGCAAAAATCATCAAATTTTGATATCTCCAACAAAGTGTTCCTATTTTAACCAAAAATGAAAGCAAAAAAAACCCTACAAGAAAAAAAATTAGTAGTTTTGAAAGATAAAGTTTTCTTCCAACACATGCCACACGTTGCAAACAAGATATTAGTAACCTAAAAACCATTTAATGATAACAAAAATTAAAAATAGCGATACATTTTCCAAATATTAATGAAATTTAAATCTGTAAAATATTTTGGAAAGATAAAGTTGAGTTCTATAAAACTCAAAAACTATTCTACAAAATTGTGCATGAAAAAAATTGTTATAGATGAAAGAAAACATGGATTTTAAGAGGTTAACAACTGAATTAGAAAAAAGAGTAGTGGAATTAAAATAGAAATAAATTTCTCAAATTTGAACGAAATTTAAAACCGTAAAATGCTATGGAAATCTTAGATATAGGTCCACAAAACCTAGAAACCTTTATACAAAATTCAACACACAAATTATTTTATAGTTGAGAGAATATCACATATTTTAATCAAGTTTTTACACTCTAATTTGCAAAAAAATTCCTTACAAACACTCAGAAGATTAGTTCATTTAAGGTCCACCATTTGTAACATGGAAAAATTAGAATTAACATCAAATAAGAAATGAATTAACGTAGCAACCACAAATTTATGATCCAATGCTAAACTATATTTCCAAATTACTCAATATGAACAAGCAACATACAAGAAATATATTTGAATAAATGATATTTTTACCATCATCATGTCGTCTTGAATTGCCTCCATTATTCTTCTTCATTTTCTTTGATATAATTTTAAGTGTGCACTTCTCTGCTTCAAGCTCAAGACTATGATATGATTGTAATGATAGCAAAATTTGAATTTTCATGGTTAGTCCAAAAATGGAGAAAGAATGTTGAATTTATAGAAGATTTGGTAGAAAAGTGATGATCAAGATTGAAAAGAAAAATGAATGGATGATATTATGAGAAGGAATGGGAAAGTTACAATTTTAACTGAAGAAAGGATAATATTGAATTATCTAATTAAAAGGGTAGATAATGGTGCACACGAAGTTTCCATTTTGAAGATTGAGTTGACTGGTGGATGAAGAAGATGTTTGCAAAATGAAGGAAAGTTAATGATTTATGAAAGATTTAGACTCTAAAATTGAAGAAAGAGTTAACTGATAATTCAAAAATGGAAATTACGTGTAATAAATAAATAAAATTTATTTATTTGCAGCCACATGATTAATTAATTAAATAAAAATATTTATTTAACTATAGAAGAATTTAGGAATTACTTAGTTAAATAAATAAATGATTTATTTAATTATGAAGAATATTAGATGTTTCCAATTTGAAGAATTAGTTGACTGATGAGGGAAGAAAAGGTTGACTGAAGAAATGAGATTGGAAATTATTTGAAAATTGGAATCAACTCACATTTAATTAAATAATAAAATATTATTTAATTAAATGGATAAATAGAAATGATGGCATAATTAAATAAATATGATTTATTTAATTAGTGAGGAAGGGTAAATTAAAATGAATTAATTAAATAACATAGTGTTAATTAATTAATAGTAGAATATGACATTTGGTAATAATTAAATAATGAAGTATTGTTTAACCATTAGGGGAAAATGATAATTAGTGTTAAAATGCTAGTTCACAGGCTAGGACAAATTTAGGTATCTATAGCTGCTCATAAGAACTTCAAGGTATATCAAATGGATGTCAAGTCAACTTTCCTAAATGGTGATCTAGAAGAAGAGGTATACATTGAGCAACTTGTTGACTTCCAGTTATCAAAAGATCCAAACATGGTTTGTAGAATCAATAAATCTCTATATGGTCTCAAGAAAGCTCCTAGAGCTTGGTATGCACGACTAGATAAGTATATACTTCAACAAGGATTCAAGAAGGGTAATGCAGGCATTAATCTATATATTAAATTTTAGGAAGACAAGTTGTTGATTACAATTTTGTATGTTGATGATATCATCTTTGGTGGAGATGATAATATGTGCAAAAATCTTGCAAAGGAGATACAAAAAGAATTTGAAATGTTAATGATCAACAAGTTATCCTACTTTCTTGGTCTTCAGATGGTGGTATTTTCATTGCTCAGGCCAAATATGTAAAGGAAATGCTAGAGAAGTTTGGAATGGAAGATTCTAAACCTGTGGGTACTCCTATGGTGATTGGATGTCACCTAAGTAAATCAAATGGGTCTCTAAAGGTTGATTAGACTCTCTACAAGCCTATGATTAGAGGATTAATATAATTAACTACTTCTAGACCTGATATCATGCATGTGGTATGTTTAGTTGTTATATTTCAATCCAATCCTAAGCAATCTCATGAGAAAGTTGTGAAAATAATTTTTAGATAAGGGAAGGGAACTCTAGATTATGGCCTATGGTATAAAAAGGATCAAAATTTATCTATGAGTGCCTATACTGATGTTGATTAGGTAGGTTGTGTTGATGACCAGAGGAGAACAAGTGGAAGCTCTTTCTTTTTGGGAGATAATCTGGTCTCATGGTTTAGTAAAAAGAAGGATTTAATGTATTTGTCCACAAAAAAGCATAATATATTGTTGCAACATCTTGTTGCAACCAAGTGCTTTAGATGAAGCAAACCTTAAAGCATGTAAAGGTGGTGTATGATGAAACTATTCCAATATTGTGTGATAATACAAGTGCTATTAACATTTCTAAGAATTTGGTAATGCATTCAAGGACTAAACACATCTCAATCCACTACCATTTTTTGAGAGAGAAAGTTGCAAAACATGAAGTCAAAATGGAGTATGTGCCTGCAAAGGATTAGATTGCAAATATCTTTGCAAAGGTTCTTTCAAAGGATACCTTTGACTATCTAAGGAAAAATCTAGGGGTCATTTCCCCTCCTTGTTCTAATTAGATGTAAAAATGATGCATCTATCTAGGGGGAGAAATTCATGTCATATCCTTTCTCTTGGATTGATGGGTGCTACCCTTCAGGGGGAGCTGGTAGTAAGGGGGAGTCTTGAAACAATTATGCAGTTGTTGTATATGTGTAAAAAAAAGGTGTTTCTGGTCAAAGGGGGAGCATGTGTTGTTGCTTCAATAGAAAATATTTTTTCCCTTGTCTCCTAAAGGCAGAAAAAGTCTTGTTGGCCTATGTAGAAGTGTTTGGCCCTTTGTCCTTGATGTCAAGAGGGAGAGTGAGTAGTGTGTTGCTATTAATGCCAAAGGAGATTGTTGGTAGTTTTCGTCATTGATGTCAACACTAAGAGTTATGTTGTCATTGATTTCAACATTGGTGGTTCTCATTGATGGAGATTGTTGGCACCTGAGTAATATGTTGTTAGTCCTTGGCATATTCAGTTTGGGCTTACATTGGTTGGAAGTAATGCCTTATCAAAGAAGAGAAGAGTTGAAAGAGATCATGGTTGGATGTCATGTCTTATCAAAGAAGAGAAGTGTTGAAGAACTTCATGGTTGGATGAAGAGAAGAGTTGAATAAGTTCTTGTTGGGATGTCATGTCTTATCAAAGAAGAGAAATGTTGAAGAAATTCATGGTTGGATGTCATGACAAGTGTCAAGGAAGTATTGCTGATATTCATTTAATGCATTATTACTGTTAGTAGAATATTTCATGATAATATATTAAGATGAAGATTAGAAGCATGAATAATGTTGGTGATATGATCTAAAGTCAATCTCTTTCTCTCTTGATGTTCCTAATAATATATGTGTTGCTAAAAGGAAGTTCTAGTCTCAACAAGTAGCATAAATATTTATGGTTCAAGAAGCTGCATCTGTCTGGGAGAATGCTTTGCATTCCTTCACTATTGCATTTTTAGTCTTGTGGTTTGGTATTCAATGTTAGTGCTCTATGTACATTGCACTCCTATCTTTTCAAGTCACTTCTATTTTTGAGGAGGTTCCTGTGAATTGTAGAAGGTTGGCAGTGTGTGAGTTGTTTGGACTGATCCGAGAAATGCTCCACATTGATGTATCTACTCATGTGGCTTGGTGAATGTGTTCACAACATCTATGCAATGTCTCAGTTCCAATCTCATATGATGATGTGTTCCACAAGTTTTTCTACAAATGTTACATCATCTAGTTATGTATTATGTGTTTCTTGAATAGAGTTTTTTGTACCTTTTTGGTTTGTAGTGGATGTTGATGGCATGATAGTATGAAATAAGTATATGGAAGTGATGTTGGATGCTTAAGGAATGTCACTATGTGATTTGCATGTTTCTAATTGTCCGCTTTGGTTCCACATTATGTCTTGAGTTGGATTTTTGGGTTATTTGTAGATATTTGGCCAACAAAGCATGTTCCTTTGCTTGGACCGTGTGCTTGGGAGGCTGCACCAACAATGGAATATGTGTCATGATAGATTTGGGTCTTGACCTATCTTTTTTAGGGCCACATCAAGTAAATTCAATTGAAATACTGTCTATGGGTCAACTAGTTATGTGCTTCAATGTCTCATCCACATGTTTCCTTGATGTTGGTTTAGGTTGATATGTGCTTGTGTGTAAATCATTTTGTATCACATTGAAATAAGTGTTTTTGATAAGTTAAGTAGCATTTATAGGGTGATGTACCCTTTACATGAGGAGCTCATAGGGCCAAAAAGGAACCTGTTGTGCAGTTCTTGCACACACGCCCCACTTGGAGTAGGGACCCCCTTTTTTTGGTGTCTTTGACCTTTGATTTTATTGGATTTATCATTTTAGGCTCTTGACATGTTGGTCTTCCTGGCCCTGCCCTTGCCCTGAGGTTGGAATTGATTTAAATTGAGCTTTGGGCCAGGTTCGGATTTTCACTTGGATCCGGGATTTTCCACCTCTGGCGGATTCTTCCGGGCTCTGGTTCCTTGTCTGTTTCTGGCAGGATTCTCCGATTCTGGGTTTCTGCCTGACTTCGGGATTTTCTGGTCCTATCGGATTTTCCCAGATTCTGTCAAAATCCCGGTCTTCCTCATTTCCCCGGTTTCTGCATTTCCGTGAAATTTGTGTTTCCACGCATTATGGGATTTTCCAAAATTCCGCTTGGGGCTCGGGTTTCCGGACTTGTCAGAAACGTCTTTTCGCGCATTAATGGTTGAGGTACCTTTGCTCAAACGGGTATAAGGTCAAATTTAGGGCATTTTCTAATTCATTCCAACTTCATTGCTCCCTTGCTGACTGCTCTGGCGATTGAGATTTTCATTTGGGCTTTGAGGGATTGATCTTGGTTTGTTTGCGCGGGGATTTCTTGAGTGTTGCTGCCGATTTCTCTTTGCTTGGGCGTGCTTGCCGCGTGGTCAATTTTCTGGGCTCGATTTCCACTCGCTTTGATCCATGGTATGTATCCATTACTCTTTCGTTTGCTTATGGGATGATTTGGGGTTTTCTTGCACCGGGTATTGTTAAATTTGGGGTCACCCCATGATTTGATTTTCACTTTGTATTTATAGAGTCAAGGTCCGTCCCGTTTTTATTATGGAACTCCATTATCCGTGCCCTGTGATCTCCATTTGTCCATTGGATTGCATATTTATCCTTTGGGTGGCATTTTGGGTCGGATTGCTTGTTTGTTGCGGGCGCTAAATGTGTTATCATGTGAAATTAGGGTTTCCCTTAGTGTTCAGCCTGGAACGATGATTTTATTTTATGCTTGAGTAACTTTCATCCCGTGTTATGTTGGCTTCCCGTCCTATGAGTATTAGAGGGCTTTTAGGTAATCTTGAACCGATATTTTTAACCCTAAAGCTTGCTCTGGTTTTAATGGCAGGAATTCGATCGTTTGATTTAGGGCATCATCGTTTTAGCACGGGGGTTCCTTCTTTTGAGGGCTTTTGGGAGTTGGGTCCTTTGCATTGCTTGAGATTGTTGATTATCGTCGGTTTTAGGATTATTCGAGCTCAAGTAGTGGAGATCCCATGGTCGTTCGGGTCTTGGTGCGTGTTTTGCCATTTTTCGGGTTTCGAGGACCATTGCGGAATTTCGTTGCTCCCGGATTTTCCCGGTTTGGGCTTATTCCGCGGACAGGGTTAATTTCTGGTGCATTTGATGCTGTCCGCAAAAATCCGTTCCATCTGGATTTTTCTGGATTTCCTGTCTGGTTGCGTTCTTTTGTATATTTCGATGATAGGATTGATGGAATGATCGTTTATGCTTATTTCCTGTTGCTAATGAGTAATTTTTAATGATTATCCTTTGATTTACCGAGCGTATTAATGATTTATATGTCTAATAATGCCTTGGCAGCAGGAATCCGTCTGGGTCAGATTTCTTCGAAATTCCGCCCCGACGGTATTTTCCTGGTTTACTCAATTTTCTCGGATTATTGGATTTCTCCGGATCTCGAAAGATTGGCAATTAGCAATGGATTTTAATGGATTTATATGATGTGTGCTAAGCCTTTGGATTGATATGGGCTCAATAATTGAATTCTAATAATAATTCTTGAATGTGCAGGCCGAATCAAGCAGGGCTGCTGCTGGGAAGCCCAAGGGTGGTGCAGGGGCATCTTCAGTTTTTGAGACAAAGAGATTGAGATTGGACATGAAGAGTCAGGTTCTAGAAAGTAAGATATCTTCCGTGTGGGCTGAGATATCTGACACCAACGTTGGCACGTGGCGGTACGAGGAGTTCAAACAAAGAACAGCTGAGAAGGACCAATCAGCCTTGAGGCAAGGAATGATGAATTCAGGATTGGCGCATGTGGCAGGGTTCCCTCCAGCGGTCCAGTGCTACGAGTTGATTTTGGAGTGTGCTAGACAGTACGCTTTTGATACACAGATGGTGGTCAGCACTGAGGGACAAGTCTTGGCAAACTTCAGTCCTGCCTCCATTGCCCGGGCCTTCAGCATGCCGGATCTCCCCTTGGTCTGTGCCTTAAACATTGACACAGCTCGAACATATTATGAGAACGAGCCAGTTAAGGCTCAACAGATCATTAATTCATGGCTGGAGAAGCCAAAATCCCACCACTCCAAGTTACCTAAACAGTTGCATAGGGTGAAATTCAGGCCGGATATCTATGATGCCATCACACTGTTGAGCAGGGTGGCCGGACTTAAAACTGCCGGAGTATTGGAGAGTTGGATGGTCCACGTGATCACCAAGATGAGTCAGGGAACAAATTATCACTGGGCAGGTCTCATCAGTGCGGAAATAGACAAACAACTGAGGAATGTCTTGGAGTTGAAGAAGTTCACCATGTCCTCCTATATCATGTATGTACTGGCCATCTCCTATCCTTACAAGGGACTGACTTCGGTGGGAACTATCGGGCAGGATATCATCTACGAAGTCTATCCGGAGCTACATTTGGGACACAGAGATTATAGGAGGGCCAATGATGCCTTTACAATGCACATTATCCGGACCCTTCAGAATGCAGAACATATCAGATTATCCGATGGGGCTAAGGGGTTGATCAAGAATTACGGGGCATGGTTTATCCAGTTCCCCACCTTCACTTATCTCCAGATTGATGGATGCCCTGTTGCACCCTACAGATTGCCCAGGTATCCCACTGACCGCATAGTGCTACTGGAGGTCATAAGACAAATTTGTGAGTTTGATGTAGTGGTGAAGAGGGAGAAACATAAGACTAGCTTTGGAGGTGACTTCCCCCTTGGGATTGGCGTGGGGGAAATGTGCCCGTCCATCCAATCGGCTCACACTGCAGGTGAGGAGTTAGCCGCATATGGATTCTCTTTCCATTCAAAGAGAACGAACTTTGATATAACCGGAGAGGCACAGAAAAGGGCTACCCGGGAATACAGGCATAAGGAGGATTTGGAGGACTACTGGGTCAACATCAAGGATGACCTTGATGCGAGGAAGAAAAGGTATTCCCGGCTGCCTGTAGAGGCCATTAGACAGTATAATGTGAAGCTGATTCCGGATCAGCTGGATGACGATGGAAAACTAGTCCAAGACCATGTTTATGAGCCCATTAAGGACAGGTCAGTGGCAGACATTGATTGGAATGAGCCTGAGGTAACAGAGTTGGAAGACTTGATGGCTCCAGTGCTAAGATTTACTTTTTCTTGGATTAAGCATAAGGTCTGGATGTTGGAGAATGCTAATGTGCCTTGTACTTTTGATTTGATGGGGAATCTCGACCCCATGTCCACCTCTGAAGAATCTGGGGAAGAGGACCCCAAAGGGAAACCAACCAAAACCTCACCCTTCAAGATCAAAGTCAGAGGTCCTAAGGGAACTGAGCCTGTAACAAAGAGGAAACCAATTGGAAAACGCAGGTGGAAGACTCTGACAATCAGCAAGTCCTCGGATGAGGAAGAAGCAGAGAAAGCTGAAGGAGAGGATGCTCCTCCACCACCAAAGAAAACCAGAACTACAAGGGTGGCTAAGAAGAAAGACCAAACTGCTTCGGAGGGTGAACCTCCAGTTGTTGATGTGGAGAGCTCCGGGGGGGAAAAGACCAAGGTGTAGACCAGAAAATATAGAACTCCTTCCCCAAAGGATGCTCCACAGCTGAAAGATTCTTCTCCAATATTGCTAGCTGAAGAACAGGACAAGCCTGTTTCTCCTCCACAGAGCGTACTAGAACCGGAGAATCCAGATGAGTAGGAAATCAGCGGAGAGGCAGAACCATTCAAAGAGGGAACATTGTTCGGTGAGGCTGCCGAGCTTGAGGTAGAGATGGAGGAAAGACACACTTCTCCCTTGGTACAATACGAAGATTCCTCGGAGAGTGAGAAAGGCCGCAGATCACCGAAACCGGAGGAAAGCCTACCTGCTCAGACTCCATCACCGGTGCATCCAGAATTGGGACTTGAGGAGGCTGGTCAAAGTGAGAAAACTCCGGAGAAGGAAGGGGACAAGGTAACAGCTGAGGAGGAGGTCGAGGTGACAGCTGTGGAAGGGGAGAAAGCCATAGAAGGTCCGGGAGAAACTAGAACAGAGGAAATCCGGACGGGCCCCGTAGCCCCGGACTGGCTGGAGAAAGAAATTGCAAAGAAGAAACAAGTGATCGTAGAGGACACTCCTCTTGACTGGGATGAAATGTTATCTCAGATTGGCAAAGGGAAGAAGAAGAAGGCTGCAAGGGTGATTTCCCAGGTGGAAAGGGATGAGGTGCATAACCGGGTAGTTCACATCGCCACCCCTGCTACAGATAAAACAAGAGATGAGGCAACAGGCCAGGATTACAACATCTAAACTATTAACCTTGGGCCGGCCTCCCTTGAGCAGGATATTGAGGAGTTTGAGGGGTCAAGTGTCGTAATTGTTGACAGACTGAAGAAGGAGACCCAGTCAAAACGAGAGCTAAAAAGAGAAAATGAAAGGTTGAGGAAGAGTTTAGAAGAGGTCATGAAACCTCTACAGTCTCTCCATCCGTCCTCCTCTACTACTCCGGGATTTCTGCCCAAGGAAACAATTTCCGGAATTGAAAAGATGAAGGCCTCTACTCAAGCTGCCATAGACTGGTTAATGGGTGTCCAGACACAAGGAGATGAAGCTATCAAGGAGATCCTGTCTGTTGGCAAGGATGCAATCCAGGGAAAGGAGCTGTTAGAGAGTATCCTCTCTCAAGATAAGAATGACATTGACCTCCTGCTGCAAAAGTCAAGGATTATTGTAGGACATAGCAAGGAGTAGCTGGGCAAAGAAGGAATCCTTCCCTCTGCCAGATTGGATGAACCATGGGAATGGTTCGAGGCGTTGCAGATCAGGCAGGGAGGCCTTAAAAAGATACAAAAATGAAGGAAATCAATTGAGGCTGACCTCACTGCAATTTATGATGGTTGCATTGCCTTCTTTGAGGTGATGACAGGGAGAAAGAAAATAGCTCCCAAATATCTGAGCTTAGATCAACTAAAGGAATGGTGGCATGAGGTTTATGCCCGAGAATCTGATGGAGATGTCACCTCCCATTTGCTTGATGATGCAGCTACCTACTTGGTAGTAATTGACAGGTACATGACCAGCATGAAGGATTGGAAGAAAACCATTGAGCGGTCCAATGAGGGAATTGATTCGATTAAATGCTGGCTCAGGGTTTTGCCGTTGCCACCTATTGCTGAGCTGGAGGGGATATTCTCGAAGGTCCAAGGGTCACCAGCACAGAGGAAGGACAAAGGAAGCAGCAGTTAATGCCTATCTCGAGATTTGTGCTTCCCTATTATCATAGGGCATGTATTGGACCGGACTTCCTTGGGGACTGTGCCTTGGCTGACTTGGATGATGGCATTAAATGTGTGCCTTAGTTTGTTTCCTTGGCCGACCTATTTTGGTGGTTTTTGATTATTTTGTAAAAATGTTTGGCTGGGCCGACATGTTTTGGGGGGGGGGAAATTTGATAAATAGGCATTCTTGCCTCATTGTAAGGGTGAGACATTGGATATAGACATAGCAAGACAGTAATAGAGCATTTGAAGTTTCTTGAAGCAAACATTACATTCAGAACAATTGAATTATTGCAGCATTTTCTGGTGATTAATACAATTGAAGGCATTGTGGTTATTCCTGGTGAAATACTTTGTGTTATCTCATCTTGCATGGTTCTTTTGTTCTATCTTTTAAATTGCTTGAAGCTCTAGGGTTTAATATTCAAAAATAAATCAGTTTAGTTGGATAAATGGTGTATGTGATTTCATATTTGGAATGTTTGTAGCTATCTCAGGTCTATACTCCCAGTAACTATCTGATTGTAGTAGGCTGGTGAAGTCAACCTGGACCGTATATTCAAATGTGCTTAAGTTCAGTTGTAGATGCAAGTCTATGATTTGAAAATCTGTATTCCTCAGAAGATTGCACTGTTCTTGTAAGATTGCCTTGTGGGTCAAACAGGAATCGGTTATTTGAGATAGGTCCATTCCAGATATATGTTATTTACACTACTTGTCCTTTCAGTAATTTAGATTTTATCACTTCCTTGCATCCCTATATTTTGCTGTTTCTTTATTATTCAGTTAGGTTTAGGATTTTAAGATCATCATATTGTCAGATCTGATAAATTGAAAAGATACAGTTTGCTTGTAGTAAGGTCCGATTGTGATTACCAGCATTTCACATTTTATCTGAGTTGTTTTATGCATTGTTATGACCTAACACCCGAGAGACCTTGGGGTAATTTTTAGTAATTTATTGTTGAGAATAACCTTTCAAGAGAGATAGAATATTGCATTCTGTCTGAGTTGTTGCTGTGCAGAAAACACCATCAACAGAACCAAGTTTAGCAAAAAATTAAGAAACCAAACTAAAAACAACAAAAAAGGACATAAATTACACACTAATAGCAAAGACCCAACAAAAACAACCAGCCAAAACCACTAATTGGCCACACCTTCCCATTTCTAATGAGGAGATTTAAAACATCATCCCTAATCTTGTTGGGGCCTTCACCCTTGGTAGTCCTATCAACCTCCTCCTTGATGACTTCAGAAAGAGTGACCACAAATTTGTGAATAATTTTAATAGTGAAACCAACCATCCTATTGAATTTCCTTTCAAGATTCACCACCCATTCACATAGCTTATTGATGTCCTCATCCATATCGTTCTTCCATTGGGTCTTCTCCTCCTTAATAACTCTAGGATTCGAAGAGTGGGTAGAGTCATCTTTGAGCATTTTTTTCATATATGAGAAATGGCTAGAACCCTCCACAAATTCCTCTTCTATCTCCTCAATAGTGTCTTTCTTGCCTTCATCTCCTCCACTAGTCCGCTCCGAGTCACTTGAAATATCATCCACCGGGACCCCTTTTTTGTTCTTAGCCAGTCTATGGGAACTTCAAACACTAGTTTGTTCAGTCCCCATATCCATAGTAGCAGCCACAAATTGTGTCACCTTTGGAGTCTTTTTCCTCAACACTTTTTCCCTCACTATCAGTGGCCAACAACTCCACCTAGCATGCAGTGTCTTTTTTCCCCTTTTTCTTAGTTGTAGGTCTATTGTCCATCTTGGTGGGTTTGTTCTTTAGTTTGAATAATCCAGATGTAGCCTTGGACTGGGCCAACCCAACCTCCCCCTTCTTTTTTGATGGGGTTTTAGGCTTAGGTTCAGTAGAGGGTTCATTTTCAATCGGGGGGGTTTTTCTCTTAGGACCCATTGAAGCAGCATGGGACAGTTTATCAGAGGCAAGGTCATGAGGTTCTGATTCTTCCACGTGCATAATCAAGATGGGTTTAGGGGGCACATGGCCAAATGGAAGTGATAGAGCCTAAGGATGAGGCCCCGATGTAGAGGCAGAGGAGCCAAAAAGTTTGGGTTAAGAGTAGCAGTATCATGGGGTTCCTTGATCAATATTTCAAGGAAGGTCAAGATTTAAGATTGTTTTTGGTCCTCTATTTCGTTAAGATACAACTGCATCATGCTTTGGTGGCCAACTAGTTGAATTTATTGTTTATTCTCTTCTTGTCCAACCTAATTGTTTAGAATCAAAGTGTTGCAATGGATATAAATGCAAGATAATTTTGCATGCAACTAAATGATGTAGTGTACAACTATGAAAAAGTGTGTGAATGAGATGCATTGAATATCCAGTAGAGATAGTGCTAAAGATTGTGAAAGGAAAGATAAATTGTACTTGATAGGAAAGATTCTCTTGGAGTTGGTTGGTACTTTAGTGATGCAAGTCCTTTTTGTATCTTTTTCTAAGACAGTGAGCCTTCTTGCAAGTCTTTTGGTAGTAAGCATTATATTGTGAGTTAAATCTCATTATGGTTTTTCCCTCATCGGGTTTTCCATATAAATATAGTGTCTCTTTGTGTATGTGTGTTCTTTCTATCTCTTTTTATTTTTTTTGGATCTGATTACTACCATAGATTTCATTGGTAAAGTTTCTTGAAGGTGTTAACGATTCAAATTGCTATATTCTTCTTTGTTACTGCTCTACTTAAAGTTCTATCTTTATCTGATAAAGGTGTTTGAGTTGTGCTGAAAGTTTCAAGTTTCAGAAGGGGATAATTTTTGTGTAGACTAATTCAACCCCCTCTAGAAGTGTTCAACAAGTTTTAATGCCTCATGGTGTCCTCCAATGGCATCGACAGTGCATGTAGATTGTTGCTCGACAAAGACACCTATCGACGACAACTTTTCCTTCTTCAATTGACAATCATTTTGTTATTCCAATGATGATTTTTGTTTTTATTAGGCAGTCAAAGTTTTCAAGTTAGTTTTAGGTTGGTGGATCTAATTTTTTGACAACAAGAATCTCATCAAATATTCCGTTTTTATGCCAAATATGCCAACAAATCTTCATTTTTTTCGGGCCAGATTTTTTTTCCAACTAAGGGGAATATTCTCAAAATATTTCATTGATGTCAACATTATGTCAATGGTATGGATGCTCAATAGGCCCCCTATAAGCCCCCATTTGACTTAAGAGAGTAGTTATTTTCTTTTCGCCATAACTTCCATGAACACAATATTGCCAAAAAGCTAGTTCCGTGTACTTTCTAGTGGTGTGGGTCTCATCACCATTGTTTGCTAGTGGTACATTCTAGAACCTATCAAAGTTAGATATGTTGCTTTCACTTTTGAGCTCACAAATTTTGACCATTTTATCTCTTTTTTTGTGATTCCTGTGGCATTGGAATGGTCTTTCAGAGCTCTTAATAGCTATCCATTTAATTTTTCCAAAATTTTCTCTAAGTACATTATATTCAATTTTTTGTGTTATTACATTCTGGTGAATTACTTGGATGTTTTGGCTTCTGGAAACTTTTTTTTACATGGGATGACTTGTTTTTAGCTATTTTACTTGTGTTTCTAGTATTTTTTCCAATTTGGACATTGTAGACATATTTTGTATGCACTTTATTTTTTTGTAGATGCACCAAGATAAAGTGCCACTTTAGTGTATCTTTTTTGGAGATTTCACACATCTTGTTGTGAATTTTGTACACACTATGTTATAAAGTGTTATGAGGGGTTGTTTAGTGCCTTTTTTTTTCCATCACACCTTTTTCAAGTGAGTGTCCCTTCCACAACAACATTGAATCCTAGTGATTCTTGTCTCATACATGTGTGCCTTGTTTGCACACCCTTTTCTAGTTGTAGGTACTTTTATGTGCACCTTTAGATTTTCTTTGTTCTCCTTCATGCACTTCTTGGTGGCACACAGTTTCAATGCACTTGTCAAGGCTCTCCCTTGTACACATTATGGGGGTTTTCAAATGTTTGTGCTAATGCTTCCTTGGTTTCATTTTGGGGTGATCTATGTATCTAGTTCTTGTTCCTATGTACTAGGAAAATGCAATGTATTTTAGTGAGATGGAGAACTTACCATATGATTGCTCTTGCATTACTATTTCTAGAGGTGACCTATTTTCACTTCATCAATGTTCTTGACACTATTAGTACCTATATTTTTTACTTGCATCTTGCATGGTTGAGTAGTGTTGTTGGGGTTCACTCGTGTAGATTCATGTGCCATCTATATCCTTGAATACCAAATGTTTTCCTTTGTATGCCATATTATTTGAGTAATGTCATTGGGGGCACTCATGCATATTCTTGTCTTCTTGATCATGATCATCATCTATTTTAGAGGAGGTTCTTCATTTTAACACTTTATCAATAATCATTTGATAGATTTATATAGATTCTTTGTGTTTCAATGATGTTCTTCATGTTCCTATTTTTTGGGACACTATTTTGGAGGCTTCTTAGTCCATTTTCCTTTCTCTCTTTTGGAGAGGATTTTTCCTATGTGTTTTTCTCCTTTTTACTAGTTTTGAGAGATTAGATTGTTTGTGCAAGGGTACCTCATCAACCCTTATTTTTTGGGATTCATTCATGCATTATTTATTTTTTATGCATCCACTTTTTAGGGTTTTTAATTACTCATTAAGTTTTCACTTAAGTGGGGGTGTTAGCGTAATCATTCATTAGCTAATAATTGATTAATCTGTGATTAACTATTAGTCTAATTTCACTTTATGCACTTAAGCTAAATTTAGGAGTGTTTTTTAATTTATTAGTTTGAACTATAATTAGATCATTTTATCTCATCACATGTGATGTTGACACTTTTCATGATCTAATCCATTTATCATTTAGGGTTTTCTCTAATAAGCACTCTCCTTCATTGTAATTCTTAGCAATCTTTTCATTATGTTAGTTATTTTTTTTTGAGAAAATAACAAATCATTATTTGCAATTCTCATGCATGGAAGACATCCTCGTTTGCTATTTGATCTTTCTTTGTGTGTTTTTTTCATAAATTTAACACTAGGAACACAATGACTTGATGGCCTTGATACATTTCTCAATTTTCTTGTAGGATTTTGACTCCTTTTGACTTATGTGTTCAAGATTTATAGTTCACTATATGTTTTTATCCTTTTCCTAAGATTTTTCTACATAATTGACCCATTATTGTGCAAATTTTCTTGTTTCTTTCATTTTCAATCATGGTTTAGTGCACCCATTTCCCAATTTAGCATTTCTATCCTCTCATGGCGTATCCATTCCACAAATTGGTGCCTCCATACTTACACCAAATTTATTGTTTGTTGTTATTTTGGGACTAACATTCTCCTACATTTTTATTTCTTTGTAGTCCCTAAAAATCCTAACACAATTTTATGTCCATTTGATCATTTTAGTGCAATTTAACCCTTGATTTTTGCAATTCCATTGGTATTGTGTCGTCCCTTGCAACGAATTGGTGCATTTATTCATATATCAACGTTTTTGCACTCCCATGGAGTTTGTGTCCTGTTATTTGGAATTTTTGTCTCAACCCTAAACTTGAATTTTATATTATTTTAGTCATTTATCTTTCTATTTTTATACTTTTTATTAGTTTCCTAACTCACTGCACTACTATTTTCATGATTGCGAGCTCTCTATTTATAGATATTTGTTGTTTTCTTATTAATTTTATTACTTTTAATCATTAAGTTGTGTATGTATAAGTTTTAGTGCCTCAATTATACTTCATTGTTTGCATTTATAGATCAAAATTCTTTCCCACACTAATTATTTCATCTATAGATAATGACTAGAAAACATAGAATTTGTGTTTTGATATTTCTATAGTTTCTTTAACATATATGTTATGGGATTGGTGTTTCTATATTTTTTCAATGTTTCATCTTGTTAGTAATATCATTTTTGAGTGTTGTGCTAATCCTTGTGTGAAACTTGGTGGTGCTAACCTTAATTTGTAGCTTATCAATTGTCCAAGACATTTGAGAAACTACTAATTCTTTGTTATAGATTCACTTGTCGAAGGAACCGTCTTTTTTCACTAGTTTATTTGCATATTTATATGCCAAGGAAATGAAAATGTATTTTAATTTCTTGTGAGGACATTTTGGTGTGTATCCTCTCTTCTTCCACCAAAAGGTTATCTTGAAGACCAAAATAACCATCTCATTCTCTTTTGTTTAGTTTAAATTCCAAGTGATTAAGTCATGTATTCTTTTCCCTCATGCCACAAGGTTTTCTTGGAAATCAAAAGTGCTTGATCATCTTTTTTTTAAAGGGAATTCTCTTAAATTTCATTATAGGACAACTTGAACCCACATGTTTTGGCATGGTATATAAATTGAGGGTAGAATAAAAACTTACCCCAAAAGAGGGATATCATGTTTGACATATATTGGTTGTCCAATTGAGGGGATAATATGAAATAGAAGGGATTGAATATAACCACATGCTTGTAGATAGATATCCCACTCTCCAAATCTAGCCTCACATACCTTTGGGTACATAAAGGAAATCCTCTAGTTTCTTGTAAATCCTAGATAGGACTTATCAATCATGTGTGGTGATTCATTTGGAAACAGTTAGACCCAAGAAGTTATTCATCTTATGCCCCTAGAAATGGGTTTGTAGGTCCTGTATGCTCTCCCCTTGCACCTTTGAGTGATCTTGGGTGATGAAAAATAGTTAGTGCCTCATTATGGGGCTTACATTCTAGGCTTAGAAAAGACGTGTTAGTGGTCTCACAATCACATACATACACACCTACTTGAATATAATAGGTTGTTTGTGTGCATGGTGTGTCTTCTTATGTGAAACATTAATCATCTCTTTAAATCTAAAATATTTGCAACATCGACCCCAAATCCAAAATTGAACTTTGAATAGATGACAACAAAATCCTCTCGTAAAGGTTGGAATCCAACACCCAAATGCAAAATCGATCATCCTAATCGTAAACCATAATCCAAAATCCAAATCCAAAATCAAACTCCAAGTCTAAATCCTAACACACCTCCATATCATAAACCATAATTCAATATTTGAATCCCAACCTTAAACCAAATCTAATCATCACCTTAATCAAAATTTCAAACCAACCACATCCACCCAAATTAAAACCAAAATTAACATCAAGACCTTAATCCAAACCCAACTATTATAATTAACCTTTGATAACTTAATAACTTTACCTATCTTAAGTAGCAAATCTAACAATAACTTAGATTATTTAAGGACCCACCTATCTGGTGCAGTCAAGGATGGAGGGTCCAGGAATAGGACTATTTGACCTTGCAACAAGAGTAAACACAACAAAAACTCAAAGAATTGGAATAAAAATCCCACATGGATATATAGATAATGATCAATTATTCATAGGCAACATGCCCTGCCTTCAGGCTTACAGATTACAAAATGATATGGCACTAAGCCTGGAATTACAATGCGGTTTGAAGCCCTTATCTCCAATATCTTCCTACTTCTCTATAACTCTATCACTACTATCACTACTATCTAATGCAACTACACAATTCCTATATGTATCAATTCCCAGCTATGGAAAAGGTCTGCGTCGGCCTCAAGAGGTCTCAAACTCCAAAGTTGATGAAACGTGTGAAGGTCGGCCAAAACATATGATTCTCCTTTGCTCCTTGGATAAAAATGATGTAGATCAAAACAAAGGATCCTTGATGAATGTGCATCCTTATGAAATGGTTTTCTAAGCTTTGCAAGTCATGGGATAGGTCCGCACACTTGAAAAGTCAAGACTGGTCAGTGAATGCTCTTTGTCCAATTACAATTGATATTCTATTAGTGATATCTTCGTACTGGGATCTCTAAGACACTTGAATTTTGGATATGATGTAGATGTTGTAATGAAGATCATATATCCCAGTTTGTGAGATCTGATGTTACAATGCGGTATAATGTGGTATGAAATACTGAGACAGGGTCCTGACAGTTAACTACTGAAATGTACAAAAACATGAATGCAAATATTTTTGGTTGATGCAAGATTGCTTGAAACCTGGGATTCTCCCGCATCAGACATCTGAGGTTGAAGAAAAGTGAGCCTCTCACTTTCCTGGGGCTAGAGGAAAACCAATGTAGTCCACTTGAAATCCATGATGAATCTTCCTCTGGTCTTCCTTTCCATTTGACTAGATATTCCTTGTATTTCCTTCCTCTGGTACTATGTCTAAATATGCTATCTAAAATTTCCTCAATTTCCTTTGAATGATGTGCTATCTGGTCTGGAAAACCAACTTCTTTGTCCTCCAGTGACACTCCTTAATGATATTGGTATAGGTCTGCAATGTTGAATATAGGTGATTTTCCAAATTGCTCTGGTTGTTCCACTTCATATAAATTTCCAGAATCAAACTTCCTAATGATCTTACAAGGTACAAACTTCTTCATCTTCAACTTATTGTATGTCCCAACTATAAATATCTATTTTCTCATATATACCATTACTTTTCTCTTCGACTGCAAACTCCTTATGTCTTCTCTTCTTATCTGCTTTCTCCTTGTAGGTATTGTTCATCTTCTCTAGATTCTCCTTAACTTGAGTATGCATTATTTATTGTATGTCCCAACTATAAATATCTATTTTCTCAAATATACCATTACTTTCTCTTAAACTACAAACTCCTTATGTCTTCTCTTCTTATCTACTTTCTCCTTGTAGGTATTATTCATCTTCTCCAGTTGCTCCTTAACTTGAGTATGCGTTATTTCCATGAATCCTATAAATTATTCTACCTCCACACTCCTTTTATTCTCCATATTAATATCTCTTAATTCTTCTACTCCCTTGGGTTGTTGTCCCATCACAATTTCAAATGGTGTCTTCCCTATGCTCCAGTTTACTAAATTTTTGTATACAAATTCTACTTGTGGTAGTATTAAGTCCCAATTTCCTACTTTACCTTTAGTCAAACACCTCAACAAGTTTCCCAAACTCCTATTTACCACTTCTATTTTTCCATCTATCTGTGGGTGAAACGTTGAACTATACTTCAAATCTATCTTAATCTTCTTCCATAATGTTTTCTAGAAATATACAATGAATCTAACGTCTCTATCTGAAACTATGCTCTTTGGTAGTCCATGTAACCTCACAATATCTTTGAAAAATAGGTTTGCAACATGTACTGCATCACTAGTTTTCTTACAAGGTATGAAATGCACCATCTTAGAAAATCTATACACAACCACAAATACATAGTCAAATCCTCTCAGTGTCTTCCCATGCTAATGTATTCCCATGGTTTCTCCAGTACTATCAATGGTGTATACATTCTAGTGTTTTGACTGTTTCCTTTTGCAACTTGACAAATCCTACAACTTTGAACACATTTCTTGACATCCTTATACAACTGTGGCCAAAAATAGTTCTCACTCACCAATGCTATGGTCTTATCAATCCCAAAATGTCTTGCTAATCCTCTGCAATGCTTTTCCTTGATCAAATTCTCTCATTGAACTTCTAGGGATACATAACTAGTTGTTCTTGAATAGCATACCTTCCTGAATGAAATAATCCAACCATTTGCTTCTATCTATCTCTATAGGTGCCTTATAAGCCTTCCATGCCTCAACAAAATCAATGTCATCCTCGTACATATGCTTCCATTCTTCAAAACATAATACTTCAATTCTCATCTCTATCAACAAACTTCTTTGCTTGCTCAATGCATTGCAACATTGTTTGACTTTCCACTCTGGTGCTTCAACACAAATGTGTAGCTCTGTAAGAACTTTACCCATTTCATATGTCTTTGGTTCAACTTCCCTTGATTATTCAAATATTGTAAATCTTGATGATCCATATACAACACAAATTCCTTAGGTAACAAGTAATGTCTCCACTTCTTCAAGGCCTATATTATTGCATAGAATTCCTGATCATAAACTGAATATCTTCTCCTATAATCATTCAATTCTTCACTAAAGTAGGCTACTGGTCTCCCTTCCTGACTTAACATAGGTCCTATTGCACTTCCACTACCATCAAAATCTACTTGGAATACCTTATCAAAGTCTGATAGTGCTAACATAGGTTGTTCTGTCACCTTTTGCTTCAACAACTCAAAACCCTTTTGTGCTCCTGATGTCCATTTGAATTCCTTTCGATCACCCCTCATTGTCTCTATCATAGGTGTGAAAACACTGCTAAAATTTTTGATGAACTTCTGGGAAAAGCTTGCTAATCCATGAAATGATCTTACCTCTCCAATGTTTATAGGTGTAGGCCATTCAACTATTGCTCTAACCTTCTCAAGTTCCATCTTCAATCCTTTTGCATATATCACAAACCCCAAATATACTAGTTCTTCCTTCATGAAACTACACTTCTTGATGTTTATCAACAACTTCTCTTCCCTTAGCCTCTGAAATACTTGTCTGATGTGCTCCAAATGTTCTTCCTTAGTCTTACTAAGAAAACATAATATCATCCAAATAAACAATGAAATTTTTTCCCAAGAATTTCTTCAAGATTTCATTCATCAGCCTTATAAATGTACTAGGTGCATTAGTTAGTCCAAATGGCATGAACAACCACTCATATAATCCCTCATTTTTCTTGAAAGCGGTCTTCCATTCATCTCCCTCTCTGATATTGATTTGATGGTATCCACTCTTTAGGTCTATCTTGGTGAAATACTTTGCTCCACTCAGACTATCCATGATGTCATCCATCCTAGGTAATGAGAATCTATAGTTCATTGTGATCTTATTGATAGCCCTTGAATCTATACACATCCTCCATTCTCTGTATTTCTTAGGTGCAAGTACAGTCAGTACCACACATGGGTGCATACTTTCTCTAATCAATCCTTTATTCAATAGTTCCTATTGTTGGATGTTGTTGATATATGGTTTTCATTGATTTCAACACTATTGGGCTTAAATACAATAGAGGATGTATATGTCAAGAATATTGAGAAAATTGTAATAAAATAAGTTGCAGGTTGTTAGTGGTCTAGTGAAGTTTAGTATGGTGGCTAGCTCAGTATATTGATGATAAGATGTTGTGGACCAAAGGGTTTGTTTTCAAGTATATCTAGTTCATCCACATGAAGTTTCAGAGGTTTGCATGAAGATTTGATCAAGTTATGAGTATCTGTGTTTTGACAGTTGTTCAACTATTCTTGTTGGTGTTCCTGAAAGAAGATGATGTGATTATATTAATGTGAAGTGTTGCAGATACTTTTGTAGTGTTTCATGATGCTTGTGGATGTTTCTAGATCATTCTCTATTTGTGTTGTTGATCCACATTGATTGTTGTGCTCATGATTCATGATTTTCTTTTTTGTGTTCATTTTTTTCATGTTCATGGCCGACAGGGTGATTGTAGCATGTTGTGGATCTTCGAGGAATAATTTTTGAAGGTGTTTCATGTTCAAGGATGTTATTTTGAGTCCTTACTATATTGTGTCTTACGTTGTTTGATTCACATTGAAAATTGCTTATGATTTGGGCTGACATGTAGATGATGCTATCCTTGGTTGCAGATATATATGATCAATTGTTTATACCATTTGGCAGCATGAGAAGCGAAGTGTGCTATGTTCTATGTGTGAATAATGTTCTAATATTTTGAGAGTAGAAGTGAAGTTTGGAGAAGAGTGAGAAAATATTTATGTGCTTAATCAGAACTGTAATTAGGCATTAGCATATGCTATTTTCTTAGCTCAAAATCTTGCGGATCTAATCCGAATGTTTCTGTAAGACAGTGAGTCTTCCCTGGGCAGTAATCCTCTTTGTATTTGAGCAGTGTGCTCTAGGCAATGTGCCTGAATGCATGTGCATTCCCCATTTATTATTTATACTTCTAACAAGGTATAATCTTGTGGACTAACCTCCACCATGGTTTTTCCCCTAATAGGGTTTCCACATAAAAAATCTTGCTGTTATGTGTGTTTCTGATGTTTTGATGATTTATGCTTTCATGTTTATTTATCATATATGAGAATAAGTTTAATAAGTATAATTTCTATGACAATTGATTCACCCCCCCTCTTAGTTTCCTACCCTTGTGTTTCCAACAATTGGTATTAGAGTAGGTTCCTTGGAAGAATTTTAATAGCTTGAGGTGATCCAAAATGGTGACATATAAGAAGGATAGTTCAAGATTTCATTGAACAAATTATTCTGTGTGGAAGACTCAAATGGAGTGTCATTTGAGATGCATTGGTGTACCTTTTTGGAACATTAAAAAGAATAGGTATATCATCCCACAAAATGGTCCTTCTATTGTAGGAGAGATTAAAGATGCCGATTACAATATGAGGGCTAAGGAAGCACTGTTGAGTGCTTTGACTGATTCCAAGATGTCAAATGTGATGGATTTGAAGACTGCTTATGAGATTTGGAAAAAGTTGGAAACTTTGTATGAAGGTGATACCCATGTGAAGATTGCTAAGCTGTAATCTTGAAAGGGAAATATGAAGCATTGAGAATGGGTGAAGATTAGAACATCACTTCTTTTATGCAGAGAGTGAATAAATTTTTGTGTAATATTAGATGTGTTGGTGGAACATTGGATGAATTAGAAATTGTTGCTAAAGTGATCAGATCACTGCCTATTACATACAAACACAAAGTTGCTACTATTGAGGATATTCAGACTATGACAAATGTAACTAGAGACATGTTCATTGGTAAGATTTTTGCATTTGAGTTAAGTGAGTTTGGTGATGCTCTTCCTAAGATAGAATCTACATTCAAAGCTACTATCTCTAGAAAAGATAAGCAGAGATATGATCTAGGAGAAAGTTCTTCTAGAAAGGGTTCAAGTATGAGGAGGAAATGAGAGAGATTGAAGAATAGAGAAAACTAGATGAACTTGAAGCACTTATTGTCAAGAGAGTACCCGGAGGATAAGGTAAGTATAAAGGGAAAATGCCTCTTAAATGTTTTTCTTGCAATAAGATAGATCATTTTGCCTCAAGGTGTCCAAAAAGAGTTCCTAAGTCAAAACCTAACAAGCCTAGATTCCAAAGAAAGCATTATTATGTTGCAAATGAAGGTGTGACAGATGATGAATTTGATAAAGGGAATGTAAGTGAGGATGAATGGGTATTTATTTCTATCAAATAAAATGATCCAATACCTACTGAATTTGGTAGTTGCATTAATGTGGAGAAAGCTCTAGCTGCTAGAGTTGAAGAAAAAGATGAATGGGTGATTGATAGTGGATGATCTCATCACATGACAAGTGATAAAAGTAAATTTGTGAGTTTTGAAAAGTATGATGGTGGTGTTGTAAGATTTGGTGATGACAAAGCTAGTGTAATCAGTGGTAGAGGATCCATTTCTCTTGATGGTAAGAATAATACTAATAATGTTCTATATGTGGAAGGTTTGAAGCATAATCTCTTAAGTGTTGGGAAAATGGTTGACAAGGGATACAATCTTCAATTCAAGGATGGAAAGTGTAGAATATTAGGGAGTTTAGAAAATGTGATTGCATCTGGTACAAAAACAAAAGGTAACATCTTTCACTTAAATGCTGCTAGTGAAAGTTGTTTGATTGCTCAAGTTGATGAAAGTTGGTTGTGGCATAGGAGATTGTGTCATGTAGAATTTGACAATATTATCAAGATAAGTTCTACTTAGGTAGTGAGAGATCTTCCTAAGTTGGTAAAGCCTACTAATACTATATGTAAGGAATTTCAATTAGGGAAGAAAACTAGAGTTTCATTTTGGAGAAAACAACATTGTTTGAATGAAGTGTTGGAGCTAGTGCATACTGATCTATGTGGTTCTTCTAGTGTTAGAAGTTTACAAGGAGATAGGTATTTCATGTTACTTATTGATGATTATTCTAGATTGATGTGGGTTGCTTTGTTAAGGGAAAAATCTGAAGCTCTAGAGAAATTCAAGATCTTTAAGGCTATGGTTGAGATAGAGACAAGTTTGAAGATTAAATGTCTGAGATCAGATAGAGGTGGTGAATTCACCTCCCATGAGTTTAATTATTTTTTGTGAAGAGCATGGGATAAAGAGATAATTATCTACCCCACAGACCCCCTCGAAAAAATGAAGTTGTGGAAAGGAAGAACAAGACAATTCAAGAAGCTGCTAGAACTATGATGTTGGAAGGAAATGTTCCTCATATGTACTAGAGAGAAGCTGTGAGTACTATCGTTTATACTCTCAATCGGGTACATATGAAAGGTGATATCGGTAAGAACCCTCATGAGATATGGTTTGGTCATAAGCCTACTATTATATATTTCAAAATATTTGGGAGTAAATGCTATATCAAAAGAGATGAAGATATAGAAAAGTTTGATGCTAGAAGTGATGAAGGAATCTTTCTTGGTTATTCTACAAAAAGTAAAGCCTACCGGTGCTTCAATAAGAGATTAAGGAAATTCGTTGAAAGTGATAATGTAAAGGTTGATGAAGACACAGTTAGACCATCTAGAACTTATGGATATGATTCAGATGATCAAAATGACAGTTTAGTTCAAACTCAAAATCAAGTGCACATCATTCCAGAGGAAGAAACTAGTGAAAGTACATAAGTGAGATCACAAGAGCCTAAAGTTCAAGAATATCCTAAGACTCCAAGGTATGTAAGACTAAATAATTTAGAAGATAAAATTATAGGTGATAAGAACAAAGGTGTTCAAACTAAGAGAAGAATTGTAGAAGAATACTCTTTGATTTCAAAGACTAAGCGTAATAATGTCAATAAAGCATGCAAAGATGAACATTGGTTGGAAGAAATGAAAGAACTACAAAAAATTGAGAAGAATGATACATGGATTGTTGCTTCTAGACCTAAGGACAAAAATGTAATTGGAACAAATGGGTCTTTTGGAACAAACTGAATGAGCAAGGTGAAGTTGTTAGAAACAAAGCAAGACTTGTGTGTAAAGGATATTCTCAGATGGAAGGAATTGAATTTGAAGAAACTTTTTCCTTTGTTGCTAGGATTGAAGCTGTGAGACTATTTCTTGCTTATGTTTCTTACAAAAACTTCAAGGTTTATCAGATGGATGTCAAGTCAACATTTTTAAATGGTGAATTGGAAGAAGAAGTGTATATTGAGCAACTTGATGTATTTCAATTGACTGATTAGGGAGACATGGTTTGTCAGTTGAAAAAAGTATTGTATGGACTTAAGCAAGCCCCAAGAGCATGGTATGCCAAATTGGACAAGTATTTGTTGTAGCTTGGATTTAATAAAGGTACTATTGATAGTAATCTATATTTCAAGATTGATCATTGTAAAGATTTGATTGTTGAAGTCTTTGTTGATGATATCATTTTTGGAGGAGATTATAGTTTGTGCATGAAGTTTTTTGATGAGATGCATAGTGAGTTTGAGATGTCTATGATTGGAGAAATGAAATTATTTTTGGGATTACAAATTACTCAGCTAGATAAAGGGATCTTTATATCTTAGTCCAAGTATGTGAAAGAATTGCTAAAGAAGTTTGGTATGGAAGATTCAAAGCCAGTTGGTACACCTATGATGATAGGATGTAAGTTGACACAAGATGATGATTCTCCTAAAGCAAATCAGACTAGATACATATCCATGATTGGTGGATTTTTGTATTTGACACAAACTAGACCTGATATCATGAATGTTGTGCATTGTTGCAAGATTTCAAGATGATCCTATCTCATGTGATAGCTATGAAGAGGATTTTTAGATATTTGAAGGGGATAGTTGATTTTTTCCTATGGTATCCTAAAGAAGATGACCTTACTTTGAGTGCTTATATTGATGTTGATTGGGAGGATATGTGGATGATAAAAAAAGTACCAGTGGTGGTGCATTTTTCTTGGGAAAGAAGCTGATTTGATGGTCAAGTAAGAAGCAAAATGCCATTTCTTTATCTACTACAGAGGTAGAATACATTACTGCTGCTAACAATTGTACTTAAGTATCATGGATGAAGAAGATGTTGAAAGATATCAGAGTTGTGTATAATGAACCTATTGATATATTCTATGATAATTCAAGTGTAATTAACATTTCTAAAAATTGGGTGCTACATTAAAAAAAAGCATATATCTATCAAGCTTCACTTTTTGAGACAGAAGGTGAGTGAGAAGGAAGTCAGATTGGAGTATGTTCCCACTAAGGAACATAATGCAGATATATTTATTCGAACTTCATTTGCTACAAGATCAACCCTTTGGAAATAGTTTGCAATATCTTCACCTTCATCCATTTTCAGATTCTCATATCTACACTTTGCCATAAACTTCTTTATCAATTTTTCTCTATCATTTCCTTCATAAAGATCTTCCAATTTCTTCCAAACTTCATAAGCAATGCCCAAAGAAATAGCTTTAGTTCGCTCTATCTTAGATAAAGCACTATAGATCACATACCTCACTTTTTCATTCTCCTCATAAGAAGAAACTTCATTTGTAGTAGTAGGACCACTTGCCAGTGCAAAACACTTTATCTCAATAGCTTTCCAATTCTTGTAACCAAAAAATATTATGTAACCTCTCACCTGCACTTTCCAGTCACTGTAGTTAGATCCATCAAACATAGGGATTGCCAATTTGTGCCATCAGATCTACCTCAAGTGGTTAATCTCTTCACTAAGGAACCAAAGCTATGATACTAATTGTTGAAAGGTGCAAGACAACTGAGAGGGGGGGTGAATCAATTTTCACCAAACTCAAATTCCAATCACAACCACTTATCAATTTATTATCCACTTAATTATGTTATTAAGTATGAACATAAAATGTAGATAACAGAAAGCAATATTATCACAAGAAACACCAGACCCAATGAGGGAAAAACCACAGTGAGGATTAACTCACAATATAAAGTAATAGAAAAACCAAATTCAAGAGGCTCACTGCCAAGGGTTCACTACCTACAGAAAGGACTATCCAATAGGGAGGCTCATTTCCTACAGATATAAAATATTACAGAAAAGATCCACCACAATAGGTTACACACACTCACAGCCTTGATCAGAAGAATTATAGACATTGCCAGCTCACTACTTTCAGGAATCTAACACATTAAAGTATTGCTACCTCAATTCACTTTCACATAACTCTACTCTTCTTCTTGATTCAATACTCCCTTATTCATAACATCTTGACTTGCATTTATACCATCTTCAACCTTAGAAACTTTCTCCAAGGTTGGCTACATACGCTTCATTTCATAAATTTAAATTAGGTCAGAAATTCAACATTCCCACAGTGGAAAGGAATGAGAGTGGACCACACCAATACTTAACTACGACCCAAAACAACATCTTGAATCAATTACATGCTTCCTTAATTAAAACTTATCCTTTGTATGAAGTGTAAACACTAGGTCGACCAAACCTAATGAAAACACAAATGAACATTAAAGTGCATACTTCCCAACAAGAAGATAATATGTGAATGACATAACACACTCCATCATGCATGAGAACTCATCTCAAATACCTTTAGATACATCCACATCATCTGCAACAACCTTTAAATCTTGAACAGTTCTCACCAGTCCATCCAGATAGCACAAATACACACAATAATATTGAAACTCATCTTTTGGAGCACCACATAACACACATCTTTTCCAAAACACAAAGAACACCATTACAAGACATATTCCAGATTTGTAAGACCTGGAACAAAATAGTGGAGGACTCTGGAGCAAAGAAATTTCTCCCAGTCCACAGACAAAAAACTCTATCAAATCAGTTCACATACCAATGAACACAACCTTCACATTCTATCAAACCAAAAGCTACAAACTAGGAGATGTCACCAACAGATGCCCAAAAAAATCCCTTTAGATCTACACAAGCATAGGATCAACATAGAAGAAATGTGGAGCACATACCAAAGCACATTCTGAACACATACATAACTTTGACTTCACTTTTATTAATTTTCTCAAAATCACTTGGTAACCCATCATATCAGCATATCTACAACATCATAAAGATGATCCATGTACTAACAACATCTCAACAACATCTCAACTATACATGTACAATCTACAACATCATGTACTATGTTGACATCAATGACAACATTAATGACAACAACACCAAACTTTCTCATACTTGCAACATGCCTATGGTTAGTAGTTGAAAATTGAACAAGAATGATGGGTCCCCTAAGGCTGATTAGAGAAAATACAGATCTATGATTGGTGGACTACTAGATTAGATATCATGCATGCAATTTGTCTTGTGGCCAGATTTCAAGAAGATCCTAGAGAGTCACATATTACAACAGTGAATAGGATATTCAAATACCTAAAGGACACTCCAAATCATGGCTTATGGCATCCAAAAGATATTAATTTCACATTGAGTGCTTACATAGATGTAGATTGGGTTAGTTGTGTGGATGAAATAAAAAGTACAAGTGGTGGTGCATTCTTTCTTGGATGTAGATTGGTGTCATAGCTAAGTAAGAAAAAAGATTCAGTTTCTTTATCTACTGCTGAGGATGAATACATTGTAGCAACATTTTGTTGCACACAAGTGTTGTGGATGAGGAAAACATTGAAGGATATCAAATTTGTGTATGATGATCCTAATTCTATCTTTTGTAACATTACAAGTGCAATAAAAATTTCAAAAAATCTAGTGATGCATTCAAGGACAAAAAAATATTTCAATTAGATATCACTTTCTAAGAGAGAAGGCTGTGGAGAATGAAGTAAATATTGAATATATACATACAAAGGATAAATTTAATGACATATTCACTAAGTCTCTCTCTAAGGATACTTTTGAATATCTCCAGGAGAAGTTGGGGGTCATTACCCCTCCTCTGAACTAGATGCATAAGAATATGCATCAATCTAGTGGATCTCATGATCTATGCTTTATTCTAGATTGATGTTGGTGGCTACCTTTCAAGGGGAGTAGGTAGTGATATTGCAGATTGTTGCATATTGGTGTGTGCTCCTAAGTGGGAGTATTCAGAGCAATAATTGAAAAGAGTATTTAGAGTAGTTGAAAGTAGGTTGTGCAATGTCAAAGGGGAGAACAATGTAAAATATTTTTTCCTTTACCATTGATGTCAAAGGGGGAGAGAGAATCATTTAAAAAGAAAAAGTTGAAAGGGGGAGAGACAAATGTTGTGTAGGTTTTCTAATCATTGAAAAAAATGGAGAGTTGTCTTGGATGGTTTTTCACATCTTGTGTTGCCGTCAATGAAAAGGGGGAGATTATTGCAAGTATGAAAGTGTTTTCATTGATGTCAACAATCTTGTGTTTCCATTGGTGTCAAATATGTAGTGGTTGAGATAGATTGTTGTTGTATGTGCTAAATATGTTGTGGATATTGAGAAATTTGATAAAAAGAGGAAACAGTGTGTTGCAGTATTATTTTGTGTTGCAAAGGTGTGTTCTAGTTTTGCTCCAAATTTCTTCTAGGTGGAAGTTGTTGTAAAGGATTTTGATGGAATTCAGAGTGTTGGAGGAATATTATATATTGTGTTCAATCCTAGAGTGTGGTTCAAAATTTGTCTTTGATTTTGATAAAGAATGTACTTAATTGATTAATGGTGTTTACATGGGTAATGGTTGACCTGGTGTTTAAACTACATGTGAAGGATAAATATTGTTTAAGGTATTATGTGGCTAAGTGTTGTTGATTTGGGTCCCAATTAAGTTTTGATGTGGTCTACATTCACTTCTATCTACCATGAAAGTGTTTTGGCAATAACCTAATTTGGATTTCCACATTTAAGGTGCATTTCCAAACTTGGAGAGGGTTTCAAGGTTGAGGATGATATAAGTAGTAGTTGAATTATTGTAGGAGGTGAAGATAGATGCAAGATATATGAATATGTGAAGTGTATGATGTGAGTGATGCAAAATTGAGTAGATCAATGTGAAATTTCAATTGCTAGATTACTAGATGTAGTGAGTAGAAGGTGTCTACAATCATTCAAATAGACTATAAAGGTGTTGGAGCTATTGTGGTGAAATCTTTGTTGAATTGAGATCACGGTCTCTGTGTAATATTTCTTCTCTAACTTCTTTTTTACTTTGACAGTGAACCTTTGTTGTGAGCCTTTCTAGATAGTGTGTCCTATTCTAGCAGTGGGCCCTTGTACTAGTTTTTCTATTACTTATATTTTGAGCTAATCCTCATCATGGTTTTTCCTTTCTTTGATTTTCCATGTAAATATAGTGTTCTATTGTGCTTGGTATTGAGTTTTTTAAGTTTATGTTATTTGATTTTCATGCTAAAACTTCATAGTAGATTAAGGGTTTTATGAACGCATGTGGATTTGAAGCTTAATGAGGGTTTTGATGTTTTTATAAGATACATTTTATTCACCCCTTCTCTTAGTTGTCTTGTTAATTCAATAGATAGTCACCACAAGAATCTATGTAGATAGAGGTTTGGAAGGGCAACAATAGATAATTAATAGACTATGAAGTTGAAGATCTAAACTTGATTGATAGTCATAAAGGACTGTAATGAATTTGACTAGGTTTTGGCAGCCATAGGAGAGTAGTTTCAAGTTAAAGTATTTTATGAAAGAATCATTCCAAAAGGATAATAATTTAAAAGAAAGGGAGGTCTTTGATAGTTTAGAAGAACAATTTTCAAAGGATAGAGAGTTAAATCAACATTCAAGGAAAGACACTACATGATGCACAAATTGTATGATTGTGAAATTTGAGGGCTATAATATTATTCATGAGTAAAGGACAAAATTGAATAGATGATAGTCCATAGGAGATGGAATTTGAAATTATGACAAGGATAGATAAACCATGATAGTCACCATTTACAATAGAAGTGAGAATACAATCACATGTATGACTTTGTGAATTCAAGATACAATGAGAGTTGCAAATATAATAATACATAAGGGTAAGAAGCACTGTTACCTTAAAATTGAAGAGGACAATCCTTAACAATATGATTTTCCTAAGATCCAACAAAGTATATTGCAAGGGTTTGAAGATAGTAGGAATGATGAAAAAATTGTCATCAACAAGGGGTAGTCACCATTAGAGGAGGCTATCAAGATCAATTTCAAGATATTTATTGCATAAATGGATGATTATAGTATGAATGAAGATAACAGTTTCAAAGGAAAAAAGTAAGATTGGGTAATAAAATGAATATCTTATCAAGATTGCTTGATGAAGATCCTATATAAGAGAAACATTTTGTTTTAATTAGCTTTACATGTATTTATACAACATTTATTATCAATAAATGACCACCTTAAAGTATATTCAACATGATGAAGGACATTAAGGCTAGTCCTTATCATGTAGAGGTCAGTCATTATAGTTGATAGCATTCTATAGTCTTGTGATTGTAATAAAATATTTTAATTTTTGTATGGTAGTTTTTCCTCATTACAAACATGGTGGGATTATAAGAGTTCTAACTCCCTTAAGAGGATAGGTTAAATAAAGGGCAGGGGTAGATTGATAGACTATGAGGTTACAAGTAGTGAAAGATCATATACAAGAAGAACAATAGTTAGGATTTCATAGAGGGTTACAAGGATACAAACACTTAGATGAAAATCCTTATCAATTAATGCATGAATGATGTCATTGAAGTAGTTTTTATTGAGGTAGTCTTTCTCTAGAAAGAGACAAAGTTGAAGTGCTTTGCAGGTTTCTTACATAGTTCATTCAAGAACTTTGAGAGATGATACACAAGGATATTGATGTGATTCAATGCTACTAGTAGGGTATTGATCTACCAACAAAAAAAACTAACAACTTGGATGGAATTAGGCATATATCATGATAATATTAAAATTATAAAGATGCAAAGAAAAAACCTATTTCAATGCATGACATCAAGTCAAATGATAAAAGGCACAAACCTATGGTAATGAAATTTTGATGTTTTTGGATGCGATTCAAAGGAAAAAGGATCCTAGTAGTAAGAAAATCTCTATAACTATAGGGATATTCACTATGTATTACTATGAAAGTCTAATTGGATTTGATGTGATAGTGGTAAAGAAGCATGAATTTTCATCTATAGTCAAGTTAAGGACAATCACCTCCAAATGTTTAATGAAAGTCAAGGAAATAAAAACAATTATAGGGTTCATTAAAAAGGGGATACATGAGATAAAAATCCACAATAACTTCAAGGACAAGGGATTCAAGCATGTGACAATGAATGAAACTCAATCTCAAAAGACCAAGGATAGATTGGTGGTTAGTAAAGTAGTAAATTCTATGCAAAGAGTTATAGTCCTATGGAACAATTAGATGCATCAACAAAAAAAGACAATCATCATGAGATCTAAGAGGACAATGCTTATAGGGGATGAAAATGTGCAGGAGGATTCAAAGAGACAGAGGGGTAGTGTATTATTTTCAATTGGAAGGATGGTCAAGGAAATAACAAGGTAAGAATGCATGGTTTAATGAAAGTCTCAAAACACATTAAAGTCATATGAAAGGACAGTCACGAATAGCTTATGTACAATAGTTTAGGGAGAAAAGTTTGGCAGTCACACATAAAGAGTTTGAAGTGAGATGACAAAGGTTTATAGTTATTTTTTATGTGTTTTAATGACTATCATCAATAGGCATGAAATAAACATGGAAATTCATATAACCTAAGGACTGTGCAAAAAAAGTGTTGAACAATGACAGTGATCAAGTGAAATGATAAAGAAAAATCATTATACTTACAATAAATGCAAGGTGTAAACACCTTATGGTAGTATGCATGGATGAAATCCATGGTGTCAAATGAAACAAAATCACTTCACACAAAGATACCATTCAACTTTTTTCAATAAAGGTGGTGTAGTCACGAATGGAAGGTCCAAAAAGGGTTGTCCAACCATGCAACTTTGAGTTCAACACAATGGAAATAAAAAAAGAAATTCTCAACAAACATGAATTATCATTGATTCAATGAATTGATGTCTTACATGTATCATATGCCTCGTATGCAGAATGACTAGGGATCAGAAGCCTACCACAAGGGAATTATAGGTTATTAGAATTGACACAAGGCCTTATTACAATCTAAAACCTTGAAGCATGGATCTAATTACTAAGTACAAACAAATGATTAGACTACTAAACTAACTTCTTTCCAATGGATTAAAAATTATCTTAAATATGAATCTATAGCTCCAATTATGATCTTTGTCAACCTCAAGGGTTTACAAACACCAATACAAGATAAAACATGTAGGTCAACCAAGAAAATGAAAAGATAACCCATTGGGAGATGAAAATGATTGTGGATCTCCAAGAAAGTTCCTCTTCAACCTAAAATTCCTTGAATGATATTCCATTAAGTTTTGCATGTTTTGAAAATGGTCCACACAACAAAAATGAGCTAGGTTGGCCCTGAATGCTCTAATTGAGAAATGATAGTGAATTTTTGAGAGTGATAACTTTCTACAAATGAGTGAAAATCACTTGAAATTTAGATGTTGTAGATGACCTATGTTGGAAACAAGCTACACTGAGAGGGGGGGTGAATCAGTGTTCTGTAAAAATTGACTTTATTATTTTGATTATTAACCAACTTAAAATATTCAACCAAGAGAAATATGCAGACATAAAAAGAAAATAACCACAACACCATAACACAAGGATTTTTATGTGGAAACCCTATTAGGGGAAAAACTATGGTGGATTGCCAATCCACAATATAATGAGTATACTCAAAAAGTTTACAATATGGGAATTCACTTGCATTCAAGCACACTACCTAGATCTCATTGCTCAAAATAGGAAGGAACACTACCTTACAAAGATTTGGATTAGATCCAAGAGAATGAATTGAAATAATAACATCTACAAATGCTTGATTACAGTTCTAGTTAGGCTTAGATGTCCATCTTTTGTCCTTTTGACTAATACTGAACTTCTGCTCTGCTCTGCTCTGACTCGCTTCACAAAATCTTTATGCACAAGTGAAACTATGAATAAAATTTCTCTAACACTCTTCTAATATTTGCAATACACATTGACACACCACACACATATATCAAAATGATATAAGAGATCATACATATATATCCATGAATAACAATTTAATCGCAATAAGTTGGCTTCAATAAGACTTAAAAAATATTAGCAATTGTCAGCTTAAATCATAAGAGTTATGCAATGCGCATCCACAATGGTCGGCCACAACTTAGCTCATACCCAAATCAAGATGAGAAAACACAAAAATATTCAAATAAACATTTCCTAAATATCCACAACACATTTTATCGATTAAGTCGGCTCCAAAATACTGATAAATAGAGGAGTATCAACTGGATCTCTAAACTCATACAAGTCTTAATACGATGCACTATGATTTCTAGAAAACACATTAGATGTATTGATAAACCTCCCATGAGGTCCACAACTCAAAATAACAATTGGAAATCTGTAAGTGAATCAATAAACACCAAATTTTTGGATGCTATGTTCTTCCTAAATGTCCTCAATCTGACTACCAGTATAAGCAAATTATGTCATGTGGATTTGTCACTGCCTAGGGTTGCCATCAATGACAACACCAAAAATCATTTTTATTGTCTCTTGCCAACAATCTCCCCCTTTGGCATTGATGGAAACACTTAGTGAAAAATGACTAAGTGTCAGATCAAAACCAACATGAGTTACATTGCCTTTACAAAACTCCAAAAATAAACTTCAATCTTGGGAAAACAACTCCCCCTACATTGACTATACATTTTTCACTATACACTTCTCCCCCTTTGACATCAATGGAAAAAACAAAAGGCATTCACAATGTCTCTTGCCAACAACCTCATGTAGAAGATATATCTTTCTTTGTGAGCTAAGAAATGATAATGCAGTAAAACATGGAGGAAACTATTTAGATAGCTATAGATTGAACTGTAAAGAAAAGAAATGCTTTTGGTTGATATAGGATTGCTTTACAACTAGAGATGCTCCTACATCAAACATTGAAGGTTGGAAGAAAAGTGAGTCCTTCACTTTCCAGGGGCTAGAGGAAAACCAAAGTGGTCCACCTCAACCTGAGAAATCCATGATGAATCCTCCATTGGTCTACCATTCCACTTTACTAGGTACTCCTTGTACTACTTGTTCCTAGTGCTCCTTCCATTTTTGATGTCCAATATCTACTCAATCTGCTCTGGTGGTTGATGTGGTAACTACTCCAAACCAACTTCTTTGTTACTACCACTTGACTGTCCTTCATGATACTCATAGATGTCTACAACATTTAAAATAGGTGAAATATGAAGTGTCTCTAGTAACTCCACTTCACATGTATTTCCTGAATCAAACTTATTGAGAATCGTACATTGTCTAATATTCCTCATCTTCAACTTATTGTATGTTCCTACTAGAAACCTTTCCTTCCTGAGATATACTATAACTTCATCCCCAACAAAAATTCCTTATGCCTTATTTTCTCATTTTCCTTCTCCTTGTACTTGTTATTCATGTCCTCCAAGTGTTTCTAGATCTGACTATGCATTGTCTCCATGAATTCTATAAATTCTTCTACTTCTGCACTCTTATTATCCATACTGATGTCTTTGAGCTTTAAAACTCCTTTGGGATGTACTATCATAATCTCAAATGGTGTCTTCCCTATGCTCCAATTTACTAAATTATTGTATGCAAAGTCTTCTTGTGGTAGAACTATATCCCAATTTCCTACCTTATCTCCAACTAAAAATCTTAATAAGTTACCTAAAATCCTATTTACAACCTCTATTTTTCCATCTGTTTGTGTTTGATATGCTATATTGGACTTCAGGTCTATCTTTGTCTTCTTCCATAATGTCCTCCAAAATTACCTAATGAACTTGGAATTTGTTGGTGGTTTTTCTAGTGCACTTCAAGAAAATTCTAAGAAATAGCCAATTCCTATATTCAAGGCTCCTAAAAATGACTAGTCAACTGACAAGATCTAGTCATAGAATGAGATCTTCTGCACTTTAGGCTCTGTGGGACCTAGGAGGGTGTTCCTATTGGTGTTCATTTGATATTGTACTTGACAGAACACATAATTTTCATAGATCATTTTAACTAAAAGGAAAATATGCAAAGCTTACTATGAAATTGGCTAGTTTCTAAGTAACTTGCTACCATTTCATTAAATTCCCTCACATATGACAACTGCATGTAAGATTTGTATAAAGATTTTGGAAATTTTAAAATAAATTCAAATTCTGACTCTAGGTTGGCCACCCTAGAATAATTTGATTAACCCATTAGGAGAATCTCTCAAGGAAACATATTAGTGCCTTATCCATTGGGCTATGGAGTCATACACACAATACCGATAATACAAAAATGATCTCAAATCCTAATGGAAAAGACTACCCACATAAAAAATTTGCATTATGAGACTCAAGATTCATGATGCACAACTTCTTATCATATCCCAAGCAGATAATTATAAATCTATAACTCTATTTGAGCATTTAATTGATTACTTGAATCAAGGAAAAAAATAGAGATATACATTTGAATTGAAGTTCAAATGAAGAATGAATATGTTATTGACAATTCCATCCCATATTTACTCAAACCCATACAAGGAGAGAAAATGCATCATAGATAAAGTTTCATTTATATTCATGGATCAAGTCTACACAACAATTTAAGATAATATGTATGTATTTGTTCAAAATAACTCAAAACAGGCATGCTCCTCCATTCCTATCACTATAATCATATAAGGACTGGCCTAGACTTAACCCGATACTTCTTTATTATCTATCCCTTTCTTCTCTTCTCTTTTCTCTCTCTCCTTTTTTCTCCCCTTGCATTTGAGTCTTGAATTCCCTTTATATCAACAGGGAGCAACAAGCTTTAGAATCAATTGTAGTTACAATGTAAAATCATCATTTCACCAAAATTTTAGCTGAATTTGATTTGAATTTCAACAAAACACATGCTGAAATTGCAAAAGCCAGTATAACAAGAGAAAGCCTAAAATATAACCGCTGCCGAGGAAGAGAATGCAAAGTACTACAAAAACTTCCCTTGTTGCCACTCGAGCATCATGAACTAGGCAACCAAAATGCCACGAAGGTGCATGATCGATGTCAAATCATCAAATTTTTTTCCATGAATGCAAAACAGAAGGCCACCATAGTGAAATTCACAAACACCAGCAAAAAGACGATTTAAAACACAACAAATTCATTTTCCACTCACACTACTATGACCAAAGTCATGTCCATGGTATACCTGACCACTTCTTGTCATTGCAAGAGGGAGAGAAGAGACCTTAGCTTCCTCCTCCTTTCCTTTTCTAGATGCACTCCTAGTATGCTCGGTTGGGGTTTTGACTACCAACGGAAACAAATAGATCACCTCCTCATCTGAGGGTAATCCCCCATTTAGTAGTTCCAAGTATCGAGCATAATAAGAATCACTCTCTGAATCACCATTGCCAAAGGAGGTGCTCATAAGGTTGATGGGAGAGTGTTGGCATCTATAGGAGCTATGCCCATACCTCACTTTCTTCTTTGACCCAGTCAGAGATTGCACTGGACATTTTCCTTTGTTGCCCTCTTCTTCGAAAACACCACCCTAGAATTGTAGTCGGTGACTGCATCTACTTGGAACCAATATGGGCTTAGAAGAAGTACCCACTTCCATAGTAGGAGCAACTTCCTGCGAGTCCAGGCTAAACTTTTGTGAACTCAAACAGAGTGACTTTCTTACTGGTTCACTCATTTTCTCAATTGATAATTGCTTACACTAGAAAACGTCTAACTTTTGAGTGATAATGATGCAAATAATAACCACCTCCATTGTATTTATCAAGTGAAACAATGGTAACCACACTTAGTGTTCATCAAATGTGTACCCCTGGCATCTCATTGTTAGATGTATTGGTTTCATTTAATTCCCATTTGCATGGAAATATGTTGATTATTCTTCATGATTATCTACATTTGCATCTTCACATGAGTTGAGATCAAATCAATCACTCTACAAAGTAGAAACGACCATCATGTGTCACTTTCCAGCTTTGAATATGATCCGTCAATCTCCTATCTTGATGGATGATCGGACGACCATCTTGTGTTTGACCTCCTTTGATTTCTAGTGGTTCTTCATTGAAATATTTCCAACCAATTGTTCCTATCCATGTCAGATGAAATCTTCATTGTATGTGGGATCCACAACCTGAGCGAGTGAGGGATAGGTGTTGAGATCTTGCTAATCTCACTAGTTTTAACCATCAATCACTTTCATTCAGCGAGCCAGTAGGGAACGATGAGGATTGTTCTACCTAGTTCATCTCGACCAGTTGTTGAAGATGCTGGGACATGAAATTGATAGTGGGGAGTGGGTCTCATGTTGTACCTAGGACATGTATTAGCTTCTTGCTAACCTCATTGCATTTATCTAGTGTGCACTTAACTCTTGTGGGCTGGTGGGTTATGGTTCAGATCTTATCCTTGATCTTTGAATCTTGAAAACTACACAATAAGTGACATTAGCATTAAATGGACAAGAATTGGCCCAACCGATGGTGATATGACCATAGGGTTAGTGACTTAATCCTTAAGTCACTGGGTTAAAATTTGAAACCCAACTCTAGGAAAGATTTGGCAGGGTGGGAAAAAGATGACTGGTTGCTTAGGCAAATGGGGCTAGTAATGAAATGTGCCAGATGGCTCAAAGGATCACTTAAGAAACTAATGACTGACTGAACAGGTCAACATGAAAATACAACATTTGCACACTTTCTTGATTAAAAACCATACTCACTTGGGGACAAGGGTTTAGAAAGGAAGTTAGGCTCATGAAAATTGAGCTGAAATTCTTCAAAATTTCACAAGCTTCATCAGCGGCTCATGCTCGGGGATGCATACCCCTGGTGGGTATGGCCATAAAATAATCTTTGGTTGAAGCAAACCAGGGTGCAGGATCAAAAACCAAAGGACTTACCCAGACTAGGAAAGCATACCCAACAAAAAGAAAACACACCAGACCAACATATTTACAATACTCACAAAATGTAATTTTTTTCTTTTACAAAGCAGAGCCTTCAGGCTCCAGGATTTCAGGAACAAATTTCCCTCTATCAAAAAATTTAGCCTGTTTTCCCTGCAATGAATGCATATGAGTAGTATGTGATATCAGATCATTAGTATTACATTGAACAATACCATTTATATCATCTAGGGCAACATTGCTAACTTTGTCCCTTTCTATGAAAGGTTCCTCAAATTGAATCAAGAAAGTGAAACTTTCATATTCCACATCACCATGAAGTACACGATCATCATGAATTTGTTCATAAAATTTGAAGGCCTCATAGGTACTCTGACTTTGACTAAGCCATTCCTCACTGCATTTAGGAAATAAAGCATAACTAGGTCTATTATCAACTTTCCCCCATAAATCTTAACCCCTTGAGGTGATAGAAGTTCCATAATTAAATCCATTAGATATGGAGTATCTATAAAAAATTTCACTATAGCTTCATATTGTCCCATATGATCCTCACAATCACCAATGTCTATTAATTTATTTTCACTTAAATGAGAGGGTACTGAAATATCAGCATTCTCAATAGAGTCAGTGTAATTCCATCTTCTCAACATAGGGAAATGTTATGAGATTATTTCTGCAACCATCCTGTAGATCATGAATATCTAACTTTCCAACTGTTCCTTCAAATATGTAATTCTTCTCCACAGGGAAGTTAATGCGAGCATATTCATCTCTATGAGTTCCCTCATTACATCCAAAACTGATATCATACTTAAGGGTTTCCTCATTGGTATCTATATCTCCACACCTCTCATACAGTTTAGCACTTGGCACATCAAAAGTAGCATCTTTATGGATAAGACTACCCACCTTAGCATTATTTTTATCATCATTCATAAAACTAGCCTAATATTTGTTAGTAATATCCTCAAAAAGAGGATTAATCCTACCCCAATAAGGACTGCCATTTGTAACTTCATCATCCGAAACATCTCCATCAAATAAAATATTTTTCCATGCATTAATTGGATGTATCTCATCATCTTTAACATTAGGATACAAGCAATTCAGAGAACCAATGTACTCACAATCAGTACAACCATTTGAAGAACACAGAGAAGAAATTATAACGTTTAGAAAATGTAGAAGAAACTGATCAGAGCAAACATACAATGCAATCTAAGTCATATCAACAAAGTACAAAGGAATTCAAAACATAAATAAAGAAAAAATCTCACCCAATCTACATTCTTCCATGATTTATCTCCGTTGTCCTTCTCCGTTTCACTTGTAGTAGCTTTCTTGCCCTCAAATTTTTAGTAATTTGTGCAAGGATAGCCAAAGTATTGTGATAAAGATGAAACATCGAAGATTCAAGATAGTTTCTCTAAAAGTCATATGATTTCGAGAGAGATTGGAATGAAGAATGACAGAACAATTTATAGAAAATTGATTATTCGAATGACAGGTTAGGATCAAAAGATCAACAAATGGTTGAGATCAACATAATAGACATGCATTATGATATCTGTCAGTATTGACATGAGTGATAAAAATTAGAAATAGAATTGAAGATTAAAAAAATGATCTAATCTTCAAGTTTGGTATTCAAAAACAAAAGAATTATCTTTGCATGACAAAGATAAAGATTGATTAAAGCAACACTTGTTCGAATGCACGCACAAGGTTCAATTAATTAAACAAGATCCATCTCTTTCACCCTCAATTCCTACCACTCCTAGGGTTGAGATCCAAGAAAAGGGTCATGGAGAGTATTACATGAATACATCTTATTGTGTTAGCCATTTGATTCCTCCTAAGTCATACAGTTTACCTACATCAGATAGGAGACAATCTATGATCATTATACATGTTCCTCCCACAACAACTTTCACTAAATGGGGAGAATTAAGCAAAGAGACCATAAGTACAGAGGATGTCACCTCCTGGCTGTATAGAGAAGATGATGAAGAACCTCTCTTGCTTGCTCACATTCCTACAGATCTATATGGAAAGGGTTTCACAATCATGCAGAGCAAGGGATATAATGGACATAGTGGTTTAGGCTTAAATCAAGATGGAAGGATTGAACCAATCTTTGTTTCTTAGTGGCCAAAAGGTGTAGGGCTTGGGTTTCAACCAATTCAAATTGGCATTCCTAGTACCACATCACCCTTAATTGATGAAGTGCTTCATAAGATATTGAGACATCTCAGAAAAATTTGGAAATTTGGAAATGTAGACACCGAAATCTGGTTTAAGCCTGCAACTTCGATATGTTTAATAATTCATATTTCTTCCACAGTCATGATTAAATAATGTCAATTATTTAGTTATTCACTTTAACTTTAATTCTTCTATTAATTAAATAATCTTAATTATTTAATTGATTCACATTTTCTTTATTCCATCTCATTAATTAAATAAATGCTTTTTATTTAATTATGTTACTAATTAACCTTATCCTTCTTGTCAAATTAAATAAAATCTTATTTAATTTACTCTTTATCATACTTCAACTATAATTAAATAAATTTTTTATTTATTTAATCATTCATTTAATCCTTTCCTCATTTAATTATTCTTCAACTATCAAATCTTGAATTAAATGAGTTATTTAATTCATAAATTCTATTTTAACACATTCCTCTATATTTAGATAAATTGTGTGAGTTATCTAAGTATTCACTTTGACTCGACTCAACATCTATTATAATTGCTTAGTTGACTCTTGATTTAATGTCTGGGTGGCTTTCTCGAGTAATCTCTTCATCAAATCATTCAATTGTCCAGTGCTAACTCAATTGCATGTACACGTGGATTAATTAAATATTCTTATTTAATTAATTAAACCTTGTGCATGCATTCAAACAACAGTTGCTTTAATCAATATTTATCTTTGTCATGCAAAGATAATTCTTCTATTTTTGAATACCAAACTTGAAGATTAAATAATTTATTTAATCTTTAATTCTATTTCTAATTTGTATCACTCATGTTGATACTGATAGTTATCATAATGCATGTCTAATATGTCGATCTCAACCATCCGTTGATCTTTTGATCCTGACTTGTCATTCAAATAATCAATTTTCTATAAATAGATATGTCATTCTTCATTCCAATCTCTCTCGAAGTCATATGACTTTTAGAGAAACTATCTTGAATCTTCGATGTTTCATCTTTATCACAATACTTAGGCTATCCTTGCACGAATTACTGAAAATCTAAGGGAAAGAAAGCTACTACAAGAAAAATGGAGAAGGCCAACAGAGATAAATCATGGAAGAATGTAGATTGGGTGAGATTGTTTCTTTATTTACATTTTGAATTCCTTTGTACTTTGTTGATATGACTTAGATTGCATTTAGAGTTTTTGGACTGCATTGCACATTTGCTCTAATTAGTTTTTTTTTGCATTTTCTAGACGTTACATTTGGTGACCTTGACGTGAAGACACCACCTTTGCGAATCTGTAAACTTTTATTTCATTTTGTAGGTATTTTACGGAATGACACATCTGCTTGACGAAATGCCGCAATTGACATTCAAAGACGCATCAGTGTGACGAAGTGATGCAATTGACTTTCTGAACCACATCTAACAAATTCTGACACATCTATCATTTTCTGAGCCACAATTGACTGGTGAAATACAGAGATGCATTTGATAGAGAAAACGATGCATCCGACTGGTACATTTTAGGAATAGATTTTCAATTTATAGTTTCCTTTTCATGGTTTTATTTTCACTAATATTTTTGTTTTAGTGTGTGTATTGAGGAGTTAACGAGTTTTTGCATGATGATTGACGAAGAAAATATTGAAAATTACTAATGAATCTTCCCGTAGAATGCATGTCGAAGATCCTAGTTAATTCTTTGAAAAAAATTGTTTGGTAGTGTAGCAAATTTTTCATTTGGTTTAAAATTAACAAGTGTCTACTATGTTTGGTGTGAAAGAACAGCTGTGTAATTACCCTCACGACTTGGTACATCAAATTATCCTCTCACCTTATGCATCTGTGTGATCCTGGGTGTAAGAGAAAAGGTTAACAACTCTAGAACTTGGGCCTGTTATGGTGGGAAAAAGTACTCACCCCATGACAACTCAGACCAGTAGCACCTTGAACCCGAGGGAGTTCCAGCTGGTATATAAAAGTGGATTCTTAGGGAAAACCCAAGAATCATGCATATGGTTCCAACGAGATGGATCTGAAAGGGGACTCTTGCTACATGGATCATGCCGTATGAACAAAATGCCCATATTAAACACCTTTTGTTTTAGAGACCAACCATTTTTTTGATTGTTGCTTCGTATAGTGCAGGGTATAGTATCATGCATGAAGACACTCACTACTGATCCCCTTGAGTAGAGATAGTAATTCTTGGGAAGTCATTACCCAAAGAATCTAAATTTTGTGTGCTCGAATGACGTTAATGAGCCATGGAGGGGAGCCAATGCCACCAAACTTCTATTCTATCCACTCTTGAGAAGGAAAGGTGTTTATCACCAATCCAGGGTATATCGGTGGGCTATACCAAGTATACAAACCCTTGGCCTATTGGCCTATTAGGATTGTACTTGTCTGTTGTCAAATTACACATTCTTTGAGTCCAAAATCAAACTAAAAACACTTCGTCTTATGATTGTCTTTGTTTTCTAGAACTTGATCATAGAAAACAACGTTAGTTTTATATCTCCATTCACTAAAAATACAAACAGAGTTGCAATTGTTCACCAGAAGGTCACAATTGATTTTAGAGTCGCATCTGTTTAAATTTGGGTCACATCTATCATTTTCAGTTGCATTTGTTTAGCGTAGAGTCATATCTGCCAAATTAGCTAGCATTTTCTTTGCAAAAAACCACATATGTTATATTCTGAGTCGCAACTATCATTACAAGTTGCATCTAAAATAAAATTAACTACATTTGCTAGATTCAGACACTAAACATTTACCAGAAACTCACAATTGATTATTAGAAAACTGCAACTATGAAACTTAACCGCATATTTGAAATCCTGTGATGCATTTGCTTGATTAGAAAACCTAAATTAATGGTCAATGTCTAGTCAACATAGTTATACCAGTCTTTTAGTTGTTCATCCACAAGTAGACCTTGAATTGAAACCTGAAATGATTTGATCAACTTTGCATCCTTTAGGTATCATTTAGTCATAACTATAGTCGTCCTCCTTTCCAGTTTTAGTTTCATCTTAGAGTATATACTACATTTAGATCAAACTTTTAGGAAGGTCAGTTTTACAAAATTTAGGATAGGTTTACCATCTACACTCTAGAAAAATCATAGCATCAACAAAATCTATCATTAAACCTTGTCCTATCATCTTATCATTTGTCCTACAGAGAGTCCTCCTAGCTCATCAGTCTAGTTAGGAAACTCACCTTTTCTTTGATCCTCATCCTACATTGGTTCCTTGACTTAATTAAATTGACGCCTTGGTTAGACTTTAGGTAGTTGGAACCCTCGTCTCAGGTTTACATAATTGATTACCTTAGAAGTTTTCTTAGATTTTACATCTTTGGATATTGTCATTTTAGACTAGCGTCATCCTAGATCATTCCTTATTTTGCATTCAGAAAATCCCAAAAACATAGACTAGAGTCATACTATCCATAGACGTAGTTTTGCATTCCTTGCATATTGAGCTAATCATACATCGTTGAAACTAGGTCTAAGAGAATAGAGAGAAAAGATGTTGAACCTAAACAAATTTATCAATCCATTTTCCTCAAGACCTCACAAGACTTTACTAGACAAATTCACCACTAGAAACACTCAAGGGCACATTATGACATAAGACATCGAGGCTGTCGCACAAGACCCTGAATTTTCCTCTTTTGTAGATGAGTACATAACGAATGATCATCAATGATACTTAGCCAAATTGCTAGCTGAAGGTGCTACCTTACCCACATGATTTGATATTAGCACCTTACAAACTCAACCTATGCAAGGGAAAAATACAATGACTTCTAGTACTACTATACCTCAGGTAAATACAACCATACCATCTGGCATACCTATAAAGAGTACAATAGTACATACATCTCCATTTGGTACGTCTGGTACGACATCATGTTTTAACTTCAATGTAGGGGCATCATTGTCCACTCCCTTCAGTCCTCTTGTTGGGAGTAAAAGATCTAAAACATCATCTTATACACCAAATGTCAGTGTCATGAGTACCATACCTAGTGTTCATGTCATAGGTACCATACCTCAGTCAACGACCATACCTAGTGTTCAAACCACTAGTACTATACCATAGATTACACAAACAGGAGGAATTCCTTCATTCTAGTATGGCAATCAGAATCCATCTTCCCAGATCGACAGTCAGAATATATTCACATAGATTCCAAATCAGAATCCATTCTCCTAGATGGATAATCAAAACCCATTCTCACATATCCCAAGTCAACATCACTTTATGCAGATTTCAGACCATAACACATTTACCAACATTTCGAATCCAAACCCACCTCAAATACCAACATTCAATCAAAACCCATTATGAGACCTTGGATTTAAGAATACATACACAAATCCGCATAATCCACCCAACACATTATTGACCTAGGTTGACGTCTTGCAAACAAAAATGCATGCACTACAAACACAAATGGACAACGTGGCAGTGTCAACTAAGAAATCCTTTTCGAAAAAGGACATATGCCCATTTCCCTCACAAGTATGTCATACCAAATATCCCTAAGTACAATGGAAAATAGAATCCAATAGAACATATAAGGGAATTTTCTACCATATGCATAGATGTCTCTTATGACCCCACGTATCTTATGAGACTATTTCCAAGTAGTCTTGTATGGATTGCACTAGAGTGGTTTTCAGGTCTAGACTATGGCATCAGATCTTGGGGTGAACTAGCTGAGAAGTTTGTTGAGCAATTTTCCTTCAACATAGACCACAAGATAAATATAGCAACCTTGTGTCATACAACACAAGAAAAAGGTGAAACATTTATCACTTTCTTCCAAAGATGGAGGACTATAGCTAGCCGATGTCCTGTCGAGATACTTGAAAAACAAAAAGTTACTATGTTCCAGGAAAACCTTCATGCAAAACTAAGGAGTAACTTAAGTGTACATTGTTGTACATCTTTTACAGAACTAATGGAAAAAGGGGTTATAATATAAAATGATCTCATTGAAAAAGGTGAACTTAAGACATCAACATCCAATAGAAATCCAACTGTGCAAAACACCCCTAATGGTAGAAACAAAATTTGGTCTCACAAAAAAAACATCACCAATGATGGGGTGGTCGATGCTAAAACTATACAAGCAGGACCAATAATCACATTACAAGGACCTCACACTTCTACCAACATGCTTAATGCTGTCAATCAACCTCCCAACATGGTCCAAAATACTCAATGTCTGCAACAACAAAGGAGGTTTCAAAAACGTGATTTCACTCCCTTAGGGGAACCCATAGAGTCCGTATTCAAGCAACTGTTACAACATAATCTTATACAGATGCAAGAACCAAGACAATACGATCCAAGACAATTTAAACCAAGTTGGTGGGATGACAATGCCTTTTGTGATTATCATAGAACTAAGGGACATAACCTACAAAATTTTTTCCAACTAAAAAATATCATACAAGATCTTGTCGAAAGGAGAATAATTGAAGTTGGTGGACAGAAGCAAAAGTCATCAAACACTGATCATTAAGTCTTTTCTGATCCGCTACATGACCATGGGAAAGGAATTGTTCCCAATTCAAGTACTAAGACCAATATGTCAGCCAATTATGCGAGTATCAAGCATGATTATAATGGTGGCAAAACCATTCATCACCTTCACGCCACTGATGAGAATATCAATACCATTACTATCAATACAAATCCCGAGTGTGCGGTCAATACTCACTATACTACGATCACTATCCAAGGCCCTCCATCGCAGCAAACACCACAACCTTCCAAGTTACAATATAACCTACTTGACCAATTGGGAAAGACCCCAGCACAAATCTCAATCTTGGAGCTGTGTTGCATATTTCCCCTGAGCATCGATCTATTCTAGATAAGGGTTTATAGAACACCATGGTCCCTAATGATCTGGATGTCAATCATTTCTAGGAAATGGTGAGCTACTTGACCAATAATCATCATGCCACATTTTCTAAACAAGACTATGCAACTAAAATGATGAACCGTAATGACCCTTTACATCTAGAAGTCCTTGTTGATGACACCAAAGTTAGATGAGTTTTGGTAGATGGAGGAGCAAGGTTAAATCTGTGCACTTTGAAATTCATTAAGGCATTAGGTTTCTCAAAATCATGCATAGACACAACTAAAAGTATTGTTATTAAAGCTTATGATGATGAGGAATGAAAGTCAAAGGGGGTGGTAACACTTCCGATTAGAATTCATCCTGCAATAATGGAGACAAAGTTCCAGGTCTTGGATCTCACCCTTCCTTATAACCTTCTACTAGGCAGACCATGGATTCATGCCATGAAGTTGGTCCCTTCTACATATCATCAGTGTCTCAAATTCCCTTACAATGGCACTGAAATAACTATAGATGGTGACCCAGATCCGTTGCAATATTGTACCAATCTAAAAGAGATACCCCAACACCAAGTGCCAGTAAACCAAGAGGCTTCATCATCTAATCCATCTTCCTATGTTGATCCATCTACACTCACTCAAACATCTATTTCACCCTCAATTCCTACCACTCCTAGGGTTGAGATCCAAGACAAGGGTTATGGAGAGTATTACATGAAGACATCTTATTGTATTAGCCATTTGATTCCTCCTAAGTCATACGGTTTACCTACATCAGATAGAAGATAATCTATGGTCACTATACATGTTCCTCCCACAACAACTTTCACTAAATGGGGAGAATTAAGCAAAGAGGCCATAAGTAAAGAGGATGTCACCTCCTGGCCATATAGAGAAAATGATGAAGAACCTCTCTCACTTGCTGACATTCCTACAAATCTATATGGAAAGGGTTTCACAATCATGCAAAGGAAGGGATATAATGGACAAAGTGGTTTAGGCTTAAATCAAGATAGGAGGATTGAACCAATCTTTGTTTCTTAGTGGCCAAAAGGCATAGGGCTTGGGTTTCAACCGATTCAGATTGGCGTTCCTAGTACCACATCACTCTTAATTGAGGAAGTAAGTGCTTCAGAAGATATTGAGACATCTCAGAAAAATTTGGAAATTTGGAAATGTAGACACCGAAATCTGGTTTAAGCCTGCGACTTCGATATGTTTAATAATTCATATTTTTTCCATGGTCATGATTAAATAATGTCAATTATTTAGTTATTCACTTTAACTTTAATTCTTCTATTAATTAAATAATCTTAATTATTTAATTGATTCACATTTTCTTTATTCCATCTCATTAATTAAATAAACACTTTTTATTTAATTATGTTACTAATTAACCTTATTCTTCTTGTCAAATTAAATAAAATCTTATTTAATTTACTCTTTATCATACTTCAACTATAATTAAATAAATTATTTATTTATTTAGTCATTCATTTAATCCTTTCGTCACTTAATTAAATAAATCTTATTTATTTAATTATTCTTCAACTATCAAATCTTGAATTAAATCAGTTATTTAATTCATAAATTCTATTTTAACGCATTCCTCTATATTTAGATAAATTGTGTGAGTTATCTAAGTATTCACTTTGTCTTGACTCAACATTTATTTTAATTGCTCAGTTGACTCTTTATTTAATGTCTAAGTGGCTTTCTTAAGTAATCTCTTTGTCAAATCATTCAATCATCCAGTGCTAACTCAATTGTGTGTACATGCGGATTAATTAAATATTCTTATTTAATTAATTAAACCTTGTGTGTGCATTCAAACAAGAGTTGCTTTAATCAATATTTATCTTTGTCATGCAAAGATAATTCTTCTGTTTTCAAATACCAAACTTGAAGATTAAATCATTTATTTAATCTTTAATTCTATTTCTAATTTGTATCACTCATGTTGATACTGATAGTTATCATAATGCATGTCTAATCTGTCGATCTCAACCGTCCGTTGATCTTTTGATCCTAACCTGTTGTTCAAATAATTAATTTTCTATAAATAGATCTATCATTCTTCATTCCAATCTCTCTCGAAATCATATGACTTTTAGAGAAACTATATTGAATCTTTGATGTTTCGTCTTTATCACAATACTTAGGCTATCCTTGGATGAATTACTAAAAATATGAGGGCAAGAAATCTACTACAAGCAAAATTGAGAAGGACAATAGAGATAAATCATGGAAGAATGTAGATTGGGTGAGATTGTTTCTTTATTTACGTTTTTAATTCATTTGTACTTTGTTGATATGACTTAGATTATATTTAGAGTTTTTGGATTGCATTGCACATTTGCTCTAATCAATTTCTTTTGCATTTTCTAGACGTTACATTTGGTGACCCCGACGTGAAGACACCATCTTCGCGAATTTGTAAACTTTTATTTCATTTTGTATTTTGTTGTATGGAATGACACATCTTCTTTATGAAATGCTGCAATTGAAATTCAAAGACACATTAGTGTGACGAAGTGATGCAATTGACTTTCTAAACCAAATCTAACATAAGAAATAACACATCTGACAAATTCTAATGCATCTGTCATTTTTTGAGCTGCAATTGACTAGTAAAATACCGAGACACATTTGACAGAGAAAACAACGCATCCGACTGGTATATTTTAGTAATAGATTTTCAATTTACAGTTTCCTTTTCATGGTTTTATTTTTGCTAATCTTTTTTTTTCAGCATGTGTATTGAGGAGTTAACGAGTTTTTGTAGGATGATTGAAAAAGACAATATTAAATATTACTAATGAATCTTTCTACAGAATGCATGTTGAAGACCCTAGTTAATTCTTTGAAATAGATTGTTTGGTAGTGTAGCAAATTTTTTTGTTTGGTTTAAAATTAACAAGTGTCTACTGTGTTTGGTGTGAAAGCACAACTATGTAATTACCCTCACGACTTGGTGCATCGAAGTATCCTCTCCCCTTGCACATCTGTATGATTCTGGGTGTAAGAGAATCGATTACCAACTCTAGAACTTGGGCCTGTTCTAGTGGAAAAAATTACTCACCCCAGGATGACTCAAACCAGTAGCACCCTGAACCCGAGGGAGTTCTAGCCGGTATATAAAAGTGGATTCTTGGGGAAAACCCAAGAATCACGCATATGGTTCTGATGAGATGGATTCGAAAGGGGACTCTCGCCACATGGATCATGCGCTATGAATGGAATGCTCGTATTAAACACCTTTTGTTTTAGAGACTAACCATTTTTTGGCCATTGCTTGGTATAGTGCAGGGTACAGTATCATGCCCAAAGACACTCACTACTGATCCCCTTGAGTAGAGATAGTAATTCTTTGGAAGTCATTACCCAAAGAATTTGAAGTTGGTGTGCTCGAATGACATTAATGAGCCATGGAGGGGATCCAATGCCACCAAAATTCTAAGCTATCCGCTCTCAAGAAGGAAAGGTGTTTATCACCAATCCAGGGTATATTGGTGGGCTATACCAAGTATACAAACCCTTGGCCTATTGACCTATTAGGATTGTACTTGTTTGTTGTCAAATTACACATTCTTTGAGTCTAAAATCAAACTGAAAACACATTGTCTTATGATTGTCTTTGTTTTCCAAAACTTGATCATAGAAAATAGTGTCAGTTTTATATCTCAATTCACTGAAAATACAAACAGAGTCGCAACTATTCACCAGAAGGTCACATATGTTTAACTTTGGGTCACATTTTTCATTTTCAGTTGCATCTGTTTAGCATAGTCGCATTTGCCAGATTAGCTCACATTTGCTTTGTGAAAAACTTCATATGTTATATTCTGAGTCACAACTGTCATTATGAGTCGCATCTAAAATAAACTTAACCACATCTGCCAGATTTAGATACTGCACATTTACCAGAAACTTCCAATTGATCATAAAAAAACTACAAATGTGAAACTTAACTGCAACTGGTAAAATTAACTGCATATGTGAAATTCTGTGATGCATTTTCTTGATTAGAAAACCTGAATTCATGGTCACTATCTAGTCAACATAGTTATACCAGTCTTTCAGTTGTTCATCCACAAGTAGACCTTCAACTGAAACCTAAAATTATTTTCTCAACTTTGCATTCTTTAGGTATCATTTAGTCATAACTATAGTCATCCTCCTTTCTAGTTTTAGTTTCATCTTAGAGTATATAGTACCTTTAGATCAAACTTTTAGGAAGGTCAATTTTACAAACTTTAGGATAGGTTTATCATCTACACTCTAGAAAAATTATAGTGTTAATGAAATCTATCATTGAACCTTGTCCTATCATCTTATCCTTTTTCCTACAGAGAGTACTCCTAGCTCATCAGTCTAGTTAGGAAACTCAACTTGTCTTTGATCCTTGTCCTACATCAGTTCCTTGACTTAACTAAATTGACATCTTGGTTAGACTTTAGGTAGTTGGAACCCTCCTCTCAGGTTTATAGAATTGATTACCTTAGAAGTTTTCTTAGATTTTACATCTTTGGATATTGTCATTTTAGACTAGCATCATCCTAAATCATTCCTTATTTTGCATTCAGAAAATACCAAAAACATAGACTAGATTCATACTATCCATAGATGTAGTTTTGCATTCCTTGCATATTGAGCTAATCTTACATGGTTGAAACTAGGTCTAAGAGAAGAGAGAGAGAAAAGATGTCGAACCCAAAAAAAATCATCAATTTATTTTCCTCAAGACCTTACAAGACTTTACTAGAAAAATTCACCACTAGAAACACTCAAGGCCACATTATGACAGAAGACATTGAGGATGCTACACAAGACCCTAAATTTTCCTCTTTTGTAGATGAGTACCTAGCAAATGATCATCAATGATAGCCAAATTGCTAGTGAAGGCACTACCTTACCCACAGGATTTGATATTAGCACCTTATAAACTCAACCTACGCAAGGGACAAATATAGTGACTTTCGGTACTACTATACCTCATGTAAATACAACCATACCATCTAGCATACCTACACAGAGTATGAAAGTCCATACATCTCCATTTGGTACTTCTGGCATGACATCATGATTTAACTTCATTGTAGGGCCATCATCATCCACTCCCTTTAGTCCTCTTGTTGGGAGTAAAAGATCTAAAACATCAGCTTATACACCAAAAGTCAGTGTCACGAGTACCATACCACAGTCAATAGCCATACCTAGTGTTCACGTCATAGGTACCATACCTCAGTCAATGACTATACCTAGTGTTCAAACCACTGGTACTATAACACAAATTACAAAAATAGGAGGCATTCCCTCATTCCACTATGGCAATCAGAATCCATCTTCCTAGACCAGCAATCAAAATATATTTACACAGATTCCAAATCAGAATCCATTCTCCCAGATGGATAATTAGAACCTATTCTCCCATATTCCAAGTCAACAACAATTTACATAGATTCTGAATCAGAATCCCTTCTCCTAGAGCAGTACTCATAATCAGTTCACACAGATCCCAAGTCAACACCACTTTATGCATATTCCAAACCAGAACACGTTTACTAACATTTTGAATCCAAACCCGCCTCAAATACCAATGTTCAATTGAAACCCATCACGAGACCTTGAATTTCAGAATACATACACAAATCCGCATAATCCACCCAATACATCGTTGACCCAGGTTGACGTCTTGCAAACACAATTTCATGAACTACAAACACAAATGGACAACATGGCAATGTCAACTAAGAAACCCTTTTCGACAAAGGACATATGCCAATTTCCCTTTGATATATCATTATACATGACCCCTTTCCCTCATGGGTATGTCATACCGAATCTCCCTAAGTACAATGGCAAACAAAATCCAATAGAACATATAAGGGAATTTTCTATCATATGCATAGATGTCTCTTATGACCCCACATATCTTATGAGACTATTTCCAAGAATTCTTGTAGGGATTGCACTAGAGTGGTTTTCAGGTCTAGACTATGGCATCAGATCTTGGGGTGAACTAGTTGAGAAGTTTGTTGAGCAATTTTCCTTCAACATAGACCATGAGATAAATATAGCAACCTTGTGTCATACAACACAAGACGAAGGTGAAACATTTATCACTTTCTTCCAAAGATGGAGGACTATAGCTAGCCGGTGTCCTGTCGAGATACTTGAAAAACAAAAAGTTACTATGTTCCAGGAAAACCTTCATGCAAAACTGAGTAACTTAAGGGTACATTGTTGTACATATTTTTTGGAACTAGTGGAAAAAGGGTTTATAATATAAAAGGATCTCATTGAAAAAGGTGAACTTAAGACATTAACATCCAATAGAAATCCAATCATGCAAAACACCCCCAATGGCAGAAATAGATTCTGGTCTCGCAACAAAAACATCACCAATGATGGGGTGGTCGATGCTAAAACTATACAAGTAGGACCAATAATCACATTACAAGGACCTCACACTTCCGCCAACACGATTAATGTTGTCAATCAACCTCCCAACATGGTCCAAAATACTCAACGTCTACAACAACGAAGGATGTTTCAAAAAATTGAGTTCACTCCCTTAGGGGAACCCATATAGTCCATATTCAAGCAATTGTTACAACATAATCTTATACAGCTGCAGGAACCAAGACAATACGATCTAGGAAAATTTAAACCAGGTTGGTGGGATGACAATTCCTTTTGTGATTATCATAGAACTAAGGGACATAACCTACAAAATTTTTGCCAACTAAAAAATATCACAGAGGATCTTGTCGAAAGGAGAATAGTTGAAGTTGGTGGACAGAAACAAAGGTCATCAAACACTAATCATCAAGTCTTTTTTGATCCGCTACATGACCATGGGAAAGGAATTGTTCCCAGTTCAAGTACTAAGACCAATATGTCAGCCAATTATGTGAGTATCAAGCATGATTATAATGGTGGCAAAACCATTCATCACCTTTGCGCCGCTGATGAGAATATCAATACCATTACTATCAATACAAATCCTGAGTGCACGGTCAATACTCATCATACTACGATCACTATCCAAGGCCCTCCATCGTAGTAAACACCACAGCCTTCCAAGTTACAATATAATCTACTTGACCAGTTGGGGAAGACCCCAGCCCAAATAACAATCTTGGAACTATTGCATATTTCCCCTGAGCATCGATCTATTCTAGATAAGGGTTTATAGAACACCATGGTCCCTAATGATCTGGATGTCAATCATTTCTAGGAAATGGTGGGCTACTTGACCAATAATCATCATGCCACATTTTCTGAACAAGACTATGCAACTAAAGAGATGAACTATAACAACCCTTTACATCTAGAAGTCCTTGTTGATGAGACCAAAGTTAGATGAGTTTTGGTAGACGGAGGAGCAAGGTTAAATCTATGCACTTTAAAATTGATTAAGGCATTAGGTTTCTTAGAAGCATGTGTAGACACAACTAGAAGTATTGTTATTAAAGCTTATGATGATGAGGAATGAAAGTCAAAGGGGGTGGTAACACTTCCTATCAGAATTGGTCCTGCAATTATGGAGACAAAGTTCCAGGTCTTGGATCTCAACCTTCCTTATAACCTTTTGATAGGAAGACCATGGATTCATGTCATGAAGGTGGTCCCTTCTACATATTATCAGTGTCTCAAATTCCCTTACAATGGCACTGAAATAACTATAGATGGTGACCTAGATCCATTCCAATATTTCACCAATCTAAAAGAGGTACCCCAATGCCAAGTGCTAGTAAACCAAGAGGCTTCATCGTCTAATCCATCTTCCTAGGTTGATCCATCTACACTCACTCAAACATCTATTTCACCCTCAATTCCTACCACTCCTAGGGTTGAGATCTAAGGCAAGGGTTGTGGAGTGTATTACATGAAGACATCTTATTGTGTTAGCCATTTGATTCCTCCTAAGTCATATGGTTTACCTACATCGGATATGAGACAATCATGGTCACTATACACGTTCCTCCCACAACAACTTTCACTAAATGGGGAGAATTAGGCAAAGAGGATGTAAGTACAAAGGATGTCACCTCTTGGCTATATAGAGAAGATGGTGAAGAACCTCTCTCGCTTGCTCACATTCCTACAGATCTATATGGAAAGGGTTTCATAATCATGTAGAGCAAGGGATATAATGGATAGAGTGGTTTAGGCTTAAATCAAGATGGGAGGATTGAACCAATCTTTGTTTCTCAGTGGCCAAAAGGTGCAGGGCTTGGGTTTCAACCGATTTAGATTTGCATTCCTAGTACCACATCACCCTTAATTGAGGAAGTAAGTGCTTCAGAAGATATTGAGACATCTCACGACCCATCAGACCAAATCACTGTGACTCTCCCAACTCCAATGACTATGAGTGGGACTCCCTATCCTCTACCTCTTCCATGGACCTTGAGAAGCTATTTGGAGAACTTGACTTAATGTTGAGATCCTCACCGAATCCATTGAATTCTTGTCCACCAAAGAATATGACAAAAGTGTAATGGTTTAAACACTACTATTGGGAATCACTTGATCCTACCTCTTGGCAACCTGATACATCTGTGTCAGATAATCAAACCTTGGCATTAGGCCAACCTCTCAATCCACCTAGATCTAAACCTAAGAGCAAACAAGATTTAGTACAAGACTTTTGTGACCATATGAATAACTTAGTCCTTACTTTGACCCCATTATACTTTGATAACTTTGACGATGACATGCCCCTAGTCTATCCCCAAATCATTGATTGGGACCAACAAGACACACCTATTTTAGACATTTTTGAGAATGACAAAGCAATTGCTAAGTTCCTGGGATTACAAGAAGGCATACCTAATGGTGATCACAAGGCTGGTTTTATGATTGACTTGGAAAAAAAATCATATTTTGCGGAATTTGTTCAACCTTCGAGTCTAAAAAATGAGAAAAAGAATAAGCAAGATAAAAAGGATGAGTCTCTAGGTGAAAACTAAAAGGCGCCTCTAGATGATGAAAAATTAAAAAGAAAGGACGCATCCGAAGGTGAAAACCTCTCAGAGGCACCTAAGGATGTAGTTTTGAACATTCTCCCCATTGCATAGGAAGATTCACCCATGATCATTGAAGAATCAGTAGAAGTCAACATAGGTACAAAAGAGAATCCTTGACTGTTTTATTTTGCAGCATCATTGACAATAAAAGAGCAGCCAAAATTCCACAACTTCTTTCTACAAAGATACATAAATTTTTCCTGGTCATATGAAAACATGCCTTGGTTGGAACCTGAACTTGTTCTACATCACTTACCCTTACAACTAGGTGTCAAACTAGTGAAACAGAAATTGAGAAAAATGCATCCACAAATTGCTTTACTAGTCAAGGAAGAACTCAAGAAATTGTTAGACGTTGGTTTCATTAGATCAATTGAATATGCAGATTGGATTTCCAATCTTGTACCAGTCACTAAACCAACTGAGGGAATCTGCATCTTCACTGATTTCAAAGATATCAGCAAGGCTTGTCCTAAGGTTGACTTCCCTTTGCCTAACATAGACATGATAGTAGACATGACAGTAGGTTATGAGATGTTGTTCCTTATGGATGGATTTTCAGGATATAATCAGATCAGAATTACAATTGAAGACCAACCTAAGAAAAATTTCACTTGTCCTTGGGGAACTTATTGGTGGAATGTTATGCCTTTTGGACTCAAAAATGCTAGAGCAACCTATCAATGTGCCATGACCATCTTTCATGATCTAGTACACACTCTTATGGAGGACTATGTTGATGACCTTATTGTTAAATCCAAGACAAGGGTAGAACATTTATAGGTTTTAGACAAGATATTTCAAAGGTTGGAGAAGTATAAAGTGAGACTCAATCCCAAGAAATGTGTGTTTGGAGTTAAGTCAGGAAAGCTTTTAGGCTATATCATTTCTAGATAAGGCATTGAAGTTGATCCGACCAAGGTGAAAGCAATCATAGACATGCCTCCGCCAACTAATCTCAGTTAGCTAAGGACATTACAAGGAAGACTGCAATCCATTATAAGATTTATAGTGCAATTAGTAGATAAAACACATCCTTTTCAATATCTACATAAGAAAGGGGTATCCTTTGCATGGACAACTAGGTGCGGAGAGGCTTTTCAATTGATTAAGGATTATTTACTCACACCACCAGTCTTAATGCCACCAATTGAAGGATGACCATTGATTCTTTATATTACAACAACCCATTCATTGCTCAGAGCATTGCTTGCATAGAATGATGATGAAGGTCATGAAAGGGTAGTCTATTATATCAGTTAGACTTTGGTAGGTTATGAGCTCAACTATAGTACCATTGTACGTGCCTATCTTGCAGTAGTATTAGCTACCCAAAAACTAAGGCACTATATGCTAAACCATCAAATGATGTTGATTGCTAAAATAGATCCTCTAAAATATCTTCTAAGCAAGGCAGCATTAACAGGGCGACTGGCCAAATGGGTTATGATACTTAGTGAGTATGATATCCAGTATGCAAAAAGAAAGGCTATTAAAGGACAAGTCATTGCTGATCAGTTAGCCAATGCACCATTACAAGAAAATCATCCTTTAGTTGTAGATTTTCCTGATGGGTTTATATTTACAATTGACACAAACATAACATGGAAACTGTACTTTGATGGCTCACATACAAATCATGGCTCAGGGGCTGGTATACTATTTATCACACCACAGGGTGATTCCATCCCTAAGTCATTCAGGATTGCATTCCCATGTACTAACAAAATAGCAAAGTATGAAGCTCTAGTGATAGGGTTACGCATGGCAGTCAAGTGGAAAATTAAGAATCTACAGGTATATGGTGATTCTCAACTAGTAATCAAACAAGTAAATGATGATTATGAGACTAAGGATGAGAAGCTTGCTCCATACAAACACATGGCTGATAGCTTTAAAGATTACTTTGACAAAGTCAAATTTCATTAGATACCTCATGTTTTAAATAGGGAAACAAATGCTATGGCTACAATTGCATCACTTCTAGACATTCCTATTAATGTGCCTAAGTTTGAGTTTTTGGTAGAACAACTTTTGGTCCCAGCCTACGATATCCTAGATTCTGAAATGGTATGTGACATTGTTGGTCCTGATTCCCCATGGTACAAAGAAATCTATGACTACCTTCATGCCGAAATCCTACCCACTAGCCTCTCAAACAACCAACGTAGGACATTCCTTTGAAAGTCAGCCAAATATACCATCGTCAGAGACACCCTATATAGACATGCCTTAGATAATACCCTACTGAGATGTCTTGATTCTATTGAAGCACAAGAAACCTTGTGTGGGGTGCATGAGGATATATGTGGTTCCCATTCTAGTGGTCCTACCTTAGCCAAAAATATTATGAGACTGGGTTATTACTTTCCTACTATGGAAAAGGACTCATATGTCTTTGTAACAAAATGTCGCCAATGCCAAGTTCATTCTGACTTGATACATGCACTAGCATAGGAGCTTCGTCCTATAACATCACCATGGCCCTTCATCCAATGGGGAGTCAACCTCATAGGTAAGATCCACCCCACATCATCTAATGGCCACAAATTCATTATCACTGCCACTGAGTACTTTACAAAGTGGATCGAAGCTATACCTATGACATACATTACCGGCACATAAATCTCTAAGTTTATCCTGAACTATATCATCTATCGGTATGGTGTCCCTCAGTCCATAATCATAGATAATGGTTGCCCATTTAAGAATCAAGAATTTCTCCATCTTTGTGATGAATTTCATATTCAACATCACTTTTCCACTCCATAATACTCACAAGGTAATAGCCAAGCAGAGGCATCTAACAAAACCATCATTAGAATCCTCAAGAAAACTATCAATGATGCTGGTCATGATTGGCATTTACAACTTAATCCCACCTTTTGGGCTTATCACACAAGTATCCATACTCCCACTGGTGCCACTCCCTATTCACTAGTATTTGGTTCTGAAGCCATTCTTCCTATTGAGGTCGAGATTCCTTCCCTAAGGGTATCCTTGAAATGCCACATTGATGATGAAGAGTACCGAGTATCGAGACTCCATGAGCTAGAATTCCTGGATGAGTGAAGACATAAGGAATTAGACCATATCCAAGCATATCAAAATCACCTTCATCGTAGCTATAACAGGAAGGTCTTGAACAAAAAATTTGACATTGGTGACCTGGTTTTAATGGAGAACCCAAAGAATCAAGTAGAAAGAGAAAAACTAGGAAAGTTTGAACCAAACTGGTTAGGACCTTATATTGTTATAGAAGCCTTTGGATCAGGAGTGTATCAACTTTCTACTCTTGAAGGGGAACCATTGTCCTCACCAATAAATAGTCTTATTTGAAGAAGTTCTACACATAGCTTCCGAGAGCGTTGTCTTAATTAGCAAAAATAAAAAAATTGTTACCAAGGTGAAAACCTGGCAAACAGGTGTCTTGGTAACACCAAAAAAATTAGATAATCCAGAAAATAGTAAAGACAAACAATTCGTCCAATAGTGAAAACCACTTTGGTGGTGCTATGGATAGGTACCATGGTGAAAACCTGGCAAACAGGTGCCATGTGTAGTTGACTCTGCTCCTTTGTCTACTATTATTCTAATCTAAGCATACTGTGTACATACTATCTATCCCTATACATAGTCCACTACCCTGTACATATCCCACTACCCTATGCATATCACGTATCTTTCCTATCTATCGCTTGTATATACCATTCGTAATAAGTGGCAGTCTTTCCCATAACTTGGAACGATTGACATCAACTGCATTTCATATCCCCCATTTTACCCTATTCATAATCAATTGGTCTTATACTCGACTAGGGGAAAACACTTGAAGTGTGTCATAATGGTTCTTACATTGGCTGTGTTGAAGACATAAAACCATGGAAAAATCTAAACACATCACAAAATGACCTGAGAAAACACAAAAACATCAAAAACCTTCAAAAGGACAAAAAAATCAAAACATGCCAAAAATCCAAAAATAGAGTCAGAGTCAGTCGCACTTGTCAGTCTTTGTCATTTGTCAAACTACGTTGCCTCTGCGACTGGACGTAGGCAACACCATCTGCCGATGTGCCCCTGAGGCATTAGGTTAGTCCATTTATGTTTGTCTATGTAAAAAAATGACTCAATCCATATGTCTATATGTCAAGGTCTTTGGTTGTGTCAAACTACGAGGTATCTACGTGTATAACATAATCAAGACCATCAATCGATGAGCCCCTGAGGCCACACTAGGTTAGTCCATTAGGGTTTGTCACATTCACTATCACACATGTCTTTTATTTGTAGTCAGTCTTGTCAGTCAAATTCAAGTTGAACTATGAGGTCTTTGCATGTGTAACGTAGGAAAGGCCATCAATTGATGAGCCCCCGAGGCCACACTAGGTCAGTCCTTTAGGGTTTGTCGTCACACGCAGTCGATTGTCAGCACATCATATCAAGTCATGCATCAATCTAGTGAACAAGTCAACAATGTCTCTAAGTCAAATGACACAACTTGTCAAAATCAACTTGTATCTTGTTCAAAATGAGTCCTTCCTGAATATAGATATCAGTAAAACAATCTTTGTCTTATATAGGATGAGTCCTTCCTGCATATTGACATTGTCAAACAATCAAACATAGCCTTACACAGGTTATCAAAACAATGGCATCTAACTCAACGTCGTATACGATACATGTCTTTCTGAAACTAGGATTTTTCATGCCTTTTATAGATAGTCATAACATCAAAACCAGACTCAAAGTCTTATCCAGTATGTGCATCTCCTGAAATCGGGCTTTATCAATCAATCCTTTTATCAATCAAAACAAATTCAACAAACAAATCAAGTTTTGTAAAATATTTTATTGGCTTTCTAACTTTATGGCTTATTTATTTTATCATTTTATTTGACTTGATGACTCAAAATTATGTTACTAGCTTTCTCAAGGATGTCCCATGAAGGATTTAGAGAAGTAATGATGTATCAAAATTCTATTTTCTTTGACTGTTGTTTGTCAACTGTCTTTTAATTTGATTTTGAGTCATGTTACTAGTTTCCTCAAGGATGTCCCATGAAGGATTTAGAGGAGCGATGACGTCTCATGACCCATCTTTTACTTTGTTTGCTGTTTGTGGTTTTTCTTGACAAAAAGACTGGGGCAACTTGTGCCCTTAGTATGAGTTAATGACAATCCTTGTTTGCGATTGTCTATTGTTAGCAAGTGGATGACCTTGCACACCTTGATCTATGCCATATCATGGTGTTTTTCTCCATTTGTATTAGTCCTGCCCAATGATGATAAAGTGCAATACCTTTTGTGATACAACGAAACATCAAAGATTGCTAATACTAACATCCATCTCATTTCTTTTATTATTTATCAATCTTTCTTTCGGCACTAACAGTTCTTTTTTGCATTATGATGGAGTCCTGTGACACACAACAATATAAGTCTCCTACATACATATACATGTTAGAAGATTACATAAATATAGGAATTTATCATATCTAGGACATCATGGCATAATAGACATTCATCATCATACAACACATATCATAAGCATTCCATGTACATAACAAATGTAAATACCTGTATCACATTACATCTGTATAACATCATAGGTAGAAAGCATTGTACATATAACATCATATTGCATCTCATAACTATAAAATGCATACATCATATAGAATCATCATCACATAGAATCAACATCATCTCATAGGTTGCATAAACACATCATAAAGTAGATATGATCATCCATCATATGGCATATCATATAAACATCACATGTACAAATAAATGACTGCATGATCAATAAATAGAAATGCATATAATGAGAATCACTACCAAAATCATATATATATATATATATCCCTCAACAGTGTCACATCACAATGTCATAATGTATCAATAAACATGGAAGTCTGCAGGCTAAAGGATCATAATACAATGTCTCGATACATATCAATAGTTGTCCCTATCCTGAATTTCCACTGCTATCACGACTAGAGTGTGCAGATGACTAATGTTGAGAACCCGATGACCTGTGACCTGAGTGGGGCCTGTCATATGGAATTGATCTGCGTGGCTGCTCCACACCCTCTATGCTTATTGTCCTGGAGTGGGTCCTAGTCTGAGACCTCTCAATGCATGCCTCTAAAAACTCAGATCCCATCTCTCTAGAGGAACTATTATCTCATATAAATCCTTGTAATAGGTGGCCCTCTCTCTGGCTCTTACTAAATCTATGGCAAAAGCAGTTGCTGGCCCAGTACACAAAATTTTAATCTCTGTGAATCTTTGCTTAGTCTCATGCCTTCAAGCTATGGCCTAATCTTTGTCCATGATGGCCCTGTCCCTCTCCATCTATACCAAATCCCTCTTAGACATCATCACCCTCATCTACTCCTCCAAGGATGCAATCTGAGCCCAAAGTGTAGCAGTGTCGAAATCAACTGCCTTTGTATCAACCTGTCTGACCCTCGACACACCATCCTCCTCATCCTCGAACTCCTCTAAATTTTTTTCCCAAATCTCTTGCTCATGATCATCATCATCCTCATCATCCTCCTGATAGGAACCCAACAAGCCCAAGGCATCAGTATCTGCCTCCTCTCTGTCTACTTCCTCCTCTGCAGGAACATCTGGAATGGCCTCCTCTCTAGGCTACTCCTCCTCTCTGTTGATCTCAACATGAACCTCCTCTCCACCTTTGCTAATATCTGGCATGGCCACATCCTCCTCTCCTCATCCCTCCTCACGGATCAATGACAATGGTGGCCCTTGTCCCCTCCATCCATGTCTCCCTCTCCTACCACCTTGCCAACCACCTCCACCATCATCTCCATCATCACCAGGGCCTCCTCCACCTCTTCGCCCTCACTGCTCTATCGGTGCTAGCTGATTTGGATCTGTCAAGGGAATCAACCTATGCATAGCCCATCACTGATCATAATCCTCTGTGGTACTTGGGTTTTCCACACCATCTCTCCATCCCCAAGGAACTGTCTGTAATCCATCAATGTCTGCCTCAGCAGTAGCCACTAGAATCTCTAGACCCCACAAAGGGATCTCTCACGAAGACCTCGTGAACTTGGCCCATCCTCTTGACACATCCTATACCTCCCCAAATTTCCACAATACATGATTTGGCAAGTGACGCTCTATGATGTGGACATGTGAAACAATCCATCCAATCAAGTACTAAGTCTGGCGAAAAAAAGGAAAGTGATCATCCTCATCTGACCACTCTGCGCATCCCAAGTATCACCTCCATGTAAAATGAACCATAGTGTCTATGGCATGCCTGAAATACCTAGTATCTCCCATGTGGTGCTAAGTGTTTGCCCCTGCATAGAGGAAGGCATAGGGAGCTCCATGTTATACATTTGCTGTCATTGGTGGCTAGAAAATAGCAATGTATTCCCACGCCCATACCATCAATATTGTGGTACCACAACTCATATACTATGCCTCTCGATAGGAAATATCATGCAAATGAAAATACAACATGCCAAGGAGATAGGGACCCCATGCATATACCTCCTGCCATTCTAGCATCCCTTCTAGCATCTCCCCCCAACCCACGGGGAAACCATGACCTCGATGGTTAGGAAGCACTATACCACCTATCAAAGTACACACTAGATAGTCTAGCCGCTGATACCTCTATGCCAGAATACACCATCTAATCTCATAATGGTCAAACCCTAACTATCTCACATCCACATGTAGGTAGTATCTGCACATCTTGACAACACCCCTCTGGGTATCATACCTCACCTATGTTCCTTTGATAGGAAGTCTGAGGATCTTGTAGACATCCTCCAAAGTAATTGTAGCCTCTCCAGTAGGTAGGTGAAAGGAAGATGTCTCTGAGTGCCACTACTCGCACAATGTTGTCAATAAACCCCAGTTCGCTCGAATCTGGGGCATGTCTGTAACATGTAGCAAACCTAGGTGCCATAAGAAATATCGCTTTGCACTCTGTAAGCTGTCTCGGAAGTGAAAAGTCATGGGTCTTGACTCTTGCATATATATAGAGTCTAGCACAACTTGCAATGGCATTATACATACCTCATGTCAACATCAAACATCTATCCTAGTACAAAATGACTAAATTCACTGCTATTCAAATGCATCATTAATTTGCAAATGCGTCATTATTTTGAACATGAATTGTTATTTTACATATGCATTGCAAAAAAATCAAATGCGTCATTCAATTACATATATGCGTCACTCTTTGTCAAATGCGTAACTTTAAAATGCATATGTGTGCATAATAACAAAGGCATCTAGGAAAATTAACTATCATTTGCAACTGCGGAAATGAAATAACAAGTGCATCAAAATAAAATCAAATGCGTTGAACAATAAACATATGCGGCTAATTTAAATGCAAATGTGTTGTTCTTTATCACATATGTTGAAATAATTTACAAATGCGGTGAACCGCACAAAACCTATGCTAACCTATCTATGTGATATTTCAAATGCATTGATCCGCATGCAAATGCATCATTTGCGCATTCACATGCAGCATTTTAATAAATTGATGCATAACTAAAATTCAAATTAAATGCATAAAACACGCGCAAATTAAAAAATTTCAAAAGTCAAGTTTGAGGTACATACCGGGGGGTCCGCGTCGGCTAGCCACCTGAAGGTCCAGATCCTGTATGCTCGATGGTGAGTGTTTGACATGGGAGACATCGTCGTTGTGGGTGCAGAGAAAAATCCCAATTCTAAAGCTAGGTGGGTGAAAATGAATTGGTTTTTACCCCAATTTCTATTTATACCTAGGGTTTTGGTGGCATTCTTTTCTACTAGCCGCGTCAATTTCCAACTTCAATCAACCTGTACCTATCCTGAACATTTCCAACTTCAATTCCATCAACTCCACTACATTTTTGACCATCCAATGGACTAATCGAGTTCATTTCCAAATTTTTCTAAAGTTTTTCAAAAATTTGTCAATTTTCTTGAGGGGGCATACCTTCACCTGTTTACATTGGGAAATGACTGGGGCATATTTCTTATCAATTTTCTTTGACACAATGCCGAAATGACATTGTATCAAAGAGGGGAAAATGTAGACACTGAAATCTGGTTTAAGCCTGTGACTTCGATATGTTTAATAATTCGTATTTCTTCTATGGTCATGATTAAATAATGTCAATTATTTAGTTATTCACTTTAACTTTAATTCTTCTATTAATTAAATAATCTTAATTATTTAATTGATTCACATTTTCTTTATTCCATCTAATTAATTAAATAAACACTTTTTTATTTAATTATGTTACTAATTAACCTTATCCTTCTTGTCAAATTAAATAAAATCTTATTTAATTTACTCTTTATCATACTTCAACTATAATTAAATAAATTCTTTATTTATTTAGTCATTCATTTAATCCTTTCATCATTTAATTAAATAAATCTTATTTATTTAATTATTCTTCAACTATCAAATCTTGAATTAAATCAGTTATTTAATTCATAAATTCTATTTTAACGCATTCCTCTATATTTAGATAAATTGTGTGAGTTATCTAAGTATTCAATTTGACTCGACTCAACATCTATTTTAATTGCTCAGTTGACTCTTGATTTATTGTCTGAGTGGCTTTCTCGAGTAATCTCTTCATCAAATCATTCAATCATCCAGTGCTAACTCAATTGTGTGTACATGCAGATTAATTAAATATTCTTATTTAATTAATTAAACCTTTTTCGTGCATTCAAACAATAATTGCTTTAATCAATCTTTATCTTTGTCATGCAAAGATAATTCTTCTATTTTCGAATAGCAAACTTGAAGATTAAATCATTTATTTAATCTTTAATTCTATTTCTAATTTGTATCACTCATGTCAATACTAATAGATATCATAACGCATGTCTAATTTGTTGATCTCAACCGTCCGTTGATCTTTTGATCTTGAATTGTCATTCGAATAATCAATTTTCTATAAATTGATTTGTCATTCTTCATTCCAATCTCTCTCAAATTCATATGAATTTTAGAGAGATTGGAATGAAGAATGACAAATCAATTTGTCACCTTGCATTGAAGAAGAATAGAAGGAGAGCCTTTGCAGTAGAATTTTGAAGGAGTCAAGTGAATTTGGCGATGAATTCATCAGTTATTTCAGTTTGCAAAATTCTCACTTAATTTTGTGCTTGGAAGAAAAACTTGTTCGTTATGGAAAGAAAAATGAAGCACATCAAAGGAATTGTGAATTTGGATGAATATAGTAGTAGGAATATCAAATATGTAAGAAATATGTTTCCGGTTGATGATTTGAAGTGGCTTGAAGATGCAAAACATAAAAGTTTGGACATTTGGAATAAGTTTTCTTATTTTTTCAATGCGAAAGTTGTTAGGTTTATCTTGAACAAATTGAATGAGGACACTCTCACTCTAGATAAACCTTATCTCATTTCAAAAGAGGTGATAAAAAATTTAACTGGATGATGTAATGTCGGGGATATTCTGAAAAAGATGTAGATTTAGAATATTGAAGTTGAAACCCTAACCAGAGTAACAGGAGATCAAAGAGCTCTCATAATTTCAACAATCAAAGATCCAATAACAAGGTACATTGCACATGGAATTTCATACAAAATTTTCTTTTGAAACAGGGAAGGCACAACCTAGACAGGCACACTTTACATATCTCATAAAATGATAATGGAGGACCAAGACTTCGACCTGTGCAATTTGCTAAAAGAAAAATTGATGGAGAATGTGCAATTAACAAAGGATGGAAACTACCCCTTTAGGTTTGGTACTTTTATCATATGTGTCATGATGTATTTTTTGGATTTCTTGCCTCAGAATGATAATGTGATATGGAAGGAAAATAAACCGGTTTGTAAGAATTTTTTTGAACATTCTAAGACCCTAGAAAATTGTGAGCAAGTGTATGCAAATTTCTTTAGTGAATTGCTGGTAAAGTATGGAGTAGTTAGCATTTCCATTTTGGTAAAAGAACTTGAAGTTGGATCATCTTCCGGTAAGATGGAGAGGAAGTAGAAAAGGGCTCTAGAGTTTGCTAATGACACTCCTCTGGCGCACAAGTCTCCAAGATCTGAAGGAAAAGGAAAAAGAAAAATAATCATGAATATACTAGATGAGGAATCTAATGAGTATACTCCTAGGGATAAACCAGAATTAGTTGAACCGAATGTGTTGATGGAAGAAGGAAGTGAAGAAGATGATGCCTTATCCAAAGCTAAGATATTGCATCTTTTTCAAGAAAAATATGGGATGAAGAAAATTGTTGACTTATGGTTGGAGAGACCCTCATATGAGAAGGAACTGATTGAGAACATGTTGAGTTCTTACTTTGTGCACAATAATATTGGTTTGGAGAGTTTGTAGAATGTCTTTCCAAAAGAATTGATTGAATGTATCAAGGAAGCTATGGTATTAGAGTCCTCGGATAGGAAAGAGGAAGAAGTAATTCTACATCTGAAGGAGTATTTTAGGTTGTCCCTTACCAAACTGAAAAATAAAATGAATGAGTTGAGGCAATGCATTAATTCAGCTAACAACATCTACAACTATTGTCTTCGGTGGCCTCATGTTGTTGGGAGGTATAAGGAAAAGAGGGAGCATATTGAAGCTGAGTTGGTCAAAATTGGTCAGGATTACAACATGTCTCAGGACAGGGATGGTGTAGTAAAGGAAAAAATTCAAGAATTGTAGTACAAGCATGAAAAAATCCACTTCACTAGGAACAACCTTGTGGACACATTTTGGAAAGTCAAGGACCTGACTGAATGCAGGATGGAGCAGCTGATTGAGGTCTAGAAGAAAGGAGAGAAGTTAGAAGAGGCAATTATAATTCCAGAATCTCTCATTCAAATTATTAACAAGACATCTGAGAATAATAACATGATCTTAATCATTGGGATTTATGTAGAAGCATGGAAGAAATTTCTTCCGAAAATGAAAGATAAGTATAAAATCATTTTCTGACTTGTGCAATAGTTGTAGTTCTTCAAATTTTGATCTTATTTCTAATTAGCAAAGGGGGAGAGAGAAAGCATTGAAATTTTTTCATTGATGTCAAAGGGGGAGAGAGTGTTGTGAAAAATGCCTTGAAATTTTAAGGGGGAGCAGTGTTTTGAAAGTTTTGAAATTTTGGCAGTGTATCTCCGGTTTTGACACTTAATCATTTTTCACTAAGTGTTACCATCAATGCCAAAGGGGGAGATTTTTGGCATATGAATTGGGGAGATTGTTGGAATATGGCTTCTAGTGTTGTCATTGATGGCAACTAAAGTCATTATCCTGGTCCATAGATCATAATTTATTCATACCAGTAGGAAAAGTAGAGAACAATGTTCTACCGGCAGAAAAAAGAAAGAACAGGGTATCTGATTAGTTTGTTGATCTGTATGCTTCACTAGATCATCATTTTTTGTTGTGGATCCCCAAGATAGTTTTTTAAGCATATATGTTACCTTATTGGTAAGTTTGTGATGTTGCATTAATCGGTGTACAGGCTTGGAGATTCATAATGATATTTTTCTGTTTATTTCCTCATTGTGGCCGACCTAGTGAATGTAGCATGTTGCATGTATAAGGAGTAATTAATTAATTTTTTCTTGCGTTGGTTATTTTGTTTCAGGCCATAGCTATAGTCTAGCCAACTTTTGTGGGTACGCATCAAAGATTGCTCATGATTTGAGCCAACATGTGAAGAATATTTCATATTTTGTTGAAGCCGACTTGGAATAATTAAAATTTTGGTAGCAGGTATATAGATGAGATTGGTAATTCATTTTGCATAGAGTGGAGTGTGTATGAGTGTGTGAAAAGAGCAGAGTAGATGTATGTGTGAATATCAAAAGGGTGATTGAGTGAGTTATGCATAGTTTCACTTGTGCATTAAGATTTTGTGGAAGTGAGTTAGAGCAGAGTAGAGTGAAGTCCAGAAGGAGTCAGCAGGTCCAAAATATGATTTATGAGCTTAACCGGAACTGTATTTTGGCATATGTAGATGCTATACTCTCAATTAAACCTTTTGTTGTAATCACAAACATTTTGTAAGGCAGTGAGCCTTCCTTATTTTGAGTAGTGATCTCTAGGCAGTGTGCCTGAATGCATGTGCATTCCCTTTTTTTCATACTTTTAACATAGTCTAAATTATGGATTAATTTCCACCATGGTTTTTTGCCTAACAGGGTTTCCATGTAAACAATATATGCTATGGTGCTTTGATTATCTTGTTCATGTGCTTGCATCTTTATTTCTGTTTATGTGTTTTAAATGGTTTATGATCAGAATTCAAGATTAAATCTTGTTAATGATCCGGTGGACATTTTTCAGTGGAAATTGAAGTGTCTTTTTTTTCTCCAGAATCAGCACCATCAGAAAGAGCTCAGCGTCCTGATTCCAACGCAACTCGAACGGAGCGAAAAGGAGTCCGTTTGCACGAGTTATGACCAGTCAAACCTTTGGTCAAATCAGAATCAGGGGCATCCAGGAAGGCAAAAAAATGGTGTCGTCAAAAATCAACGGAATCGGCATCATCGCGAAGAGCTCGTCGAGATGATTCCGACGGCATTCATTTCGTCAAAATCCGACATCGGAGGCACAAGATACAGCTGGTCAAAGTTTTAGGTTTGACTTGTGGCCTGAAGGTACAGTGATGACGTCATCATCCGTACAGCTGACGTCAGCAGTCCATATGAAATCTGCAGTGGACCAATCGAAAGCTGACACGTGGCAGTCCGTACTGTCCGCACATGTCAACATGGCGTGATGACGTGGCAGGTGACGTCAGCAAGGTCGATGAATCAGACATTGACACGTGTCTTCCGTACGCATAGTCAGCATTTATGTGGCACACAGGTGGCAGTGACGTGTTTATCTCAGCCAATCATATTCTGCCACGTGGCAGTACAGTCAGCGTCTGTGTGGAAGTCGAGTCAGTTTGTCCAGCGAATCGTATCGTGACACGTCGTCCGAGTTGGCATTGACATCAGCATCCTAGTCAGTTTTATTGGTGAATTGAAGTCCGCCACGTGGCACCCTCTTAGCTCACCACGTGGCCTGTCTTCTCCTCTGCTTCCGCGCGGGTTAATTGTTAATCGTTTGATTTGTTCGTTTTGGTTGTTCAAAATGTTTGGCGAGCAGGCTCGAACCAGCAACGTGCTCCGTAACTGTCGGACCGCTAACCACTCCACCAGATTTCGCGCGGCTAATAGGAAATGAGAACCGGTGTTTTTTGTTATTTTAATTTGGCAAATGGTTATGTAAAAGCCAGCCGGCGGGGTTGGAACCCCGGACCAGCCGGCTAGCAAAAGGCAAGGCTATCGGTAAGCCATGCGGCGGCTTCGAAACAGATTTGACATCGGTTTATTTTAGCAACAATCAAAACCGAATACCCTAATAAAATAAAAACAACTCCCTAATACAAAAATTAAAACAAACAATAATCTTTTTTAAGATTAAAATCCAAACCCCCTAAACAATGAAAGCACGAGTATTGCTAAATTGAAGGGCATAGAATTTGTAGGGGATTTTAGTAAGGATTTTAAGGGAGGATTTTTAATATTTTTACTATGTAAAGGAGATTTTTATTGTATTTTGGAGAGATAAGGTGATTTGGAGAATATTTTGCAAATCAATTGGTTGAGAGCCAAATTGAGCAAATTATTTGTATAAAAAGGGGGCTTGAGGTGAGGATTGTAATCAAGTTTTCTTTTCAGGTGATGAAGTCCTAATGCTGAGACGTCAAAGGAGAGATCTTGTGGAGATTCTTTCAGATCATTCTCGCATATCAGAGCGTCGTTACGCTGCCGAAGTGCTTGGAGAATGATGGAGGTGCTTTTGTAATTGATTTGGAGATTAATCGGATCGGTCACACTCTATTGGAGTGGACCCGGAGACGTAGTCACATTTGTGACGAACTCCGAAATCAAACACTGTTTGCACCTCTCTTTTTCTCTCTTTTTGTTTCTCATTTCCTTCATTTCTGTTATAATCACCTTGTTAATTCTTTTCATTCTGTTATTTCCTTAAGTTAATTTCGATCTAATTAACTTGAAATAATCATTGTAAAAGAATTGTAAAAGTTAAACATTTCAATACTGCAATCTAGTCTAGATCCTATACAGATCAGTTAAACACTGATTCACCCCCCTCTCAGTGTTCCCTGAGTCCAACACTTTGATGTTGAGTTGCATTTCTCAAAACTCCACCACTATAGTGGACAATGTGTCACCCTCAACTTCAGAAATATCTTTAATTTTCCCTTTTCCTTACAACCTGTTGATGAGTGTTTTAGCACTTTCTCAACGCAGGTAGTGCATGGGCACACTATCTCTCTTGAAAGGCAATCTCCAACAACAAGTTGTTGAAAATCACCCCAAGGTCTCTCAGATGTCAGGTCATGACATGCATGGAATTTCTTAGTTGGTTCAATGTGATTTTTTTGGTAATCATAGGGAAGACTTACAAAGTTAAGCTAGAGGGAAGGTGAATCTTAAAATGGATTTCTTGAGATGGGGAGGTTGGTGTACAATTGTTGTAGGTTCAAACAACAGTCTTAAACTCCTATTTCAGCTTGATATTTGGCTTTACAATGTGAAATGAGCCTTAGCATAGGTCATTTCTACAAAAAAAGGAAAAGGGCAGGGAGGAGAAGAGGTTTCTAGATCTGAAATTCAGCAGTGAACAATGATCATGGAGGATTCTACTACAGACAACCTTCCCAAAATAGAACTTCACTTAACCAGATTATCTCATAGTCTAATGAAATTTCTGGAAGCTTCTAAGGATTGTAGATACTCAATCATTCATTCACCATATGCATGAAAAAATAATGGAAATTTAGAGAAAATTTCAATCTAAGTCCAGATTAACTTTTCACATCTTTCTACCATCAATAAACAAGAAAAAGTATGGACAAGAAAGGTTGCTAACACACAACAGAATGCTTCAAAATCAATGAACAATATCAACTAATCTACTAGAACAAGTTAAAACATTGAAAATAGCAAATAAAATCTACTCAAATTAACTATGGGAGAAGAACCATGTAACATGCATTTGAAACTAAAGAATCCACCAAAAGCATAAACTTCTATTAAAATTTCAGTAGAATGTCATTACAACAACTCAACTCTCTCTTGACAATGAGAGAAGACCCCCTATTTATAGTGTTCAAAAATCAAAATGAATGGCCAAGATTGATTTTCATTGTGTGGCCAAGATTCACTACAAACTAGGGTTTCACCTACCCCCAAATATATTACAATTTAAAATTAAATTCTTCTCTTTTTCCCAATTTTTTCCTTTTGTGGCAACACTGTAGCTTTTTTGTCTTTTGCTGATTTCCATTTTTTGTAGCTACACTATGAGGAATTCATCATCAATCACATGAATTCCTTCATTTCTCTTCATAGTGGCATATTCCAAAAACTTTCCGATCAATCCACGGAGCTTATCCCACTCCAATATATTTGATTGGATCACCTGAAAATTGAATCTCCTTAACTTGTTTGTGACAACATCCCATTCCTTGTCAAATTTCTATGCATTCTTAATTACCTACTTGGACTGAGTGAAGGCTCAAGCAACAAAGCCCATGAAATTTGGCATTAGCACATCCGTGATGCCATTTTCCATCTTCTTGTGTGAGTAGGGCTTTACCTTCTTTGGATTCAACTAGACTGTGGGCACATCAAAGTCTATCATCAACTTAATATATTATTTACAAACAGCCCAAACTTCCTTGATCCAATCTATTTTGATATCCACTTCATGGAGCACTTGTTCTAATACCTCTTTTTTGTGATCTAGGCCCAAATTCCATGTTTCTACAAGCCAATGGTCACCTTTTTCCAATGAAAATTCCTTTTCCCAAGATCCATCAGGTACCTTGAGGATAGCCTCAAGTTTGGGGTACATGATCTTGTATAGCTTAGGGAAGTTAGTACAAAACTTCCTTATTCCCTCAAGAACTCTTTGTAACACTAATAATTTGTTTGTTGTCCTAACCACGTGGCTGATGCTCATGTTGCCATTCTAGATGACCTGTTTGAACCAATCCTCCATGGCTTTTATCCAATTCTTTCTTTTCTCAAGCTGATCAATATGGTCCTTGGATAGTAATTGTAGTGATGTTGAGGATGTGGTGGGAATCTCTTGCACTGATGACCATTGTTGAATATAGGTTGTCAAATCAGCCACTTGTGTTTTTAGTTCCTCCTTTGAAATCTTATCTTTGTGCATCTGATGCACGATAGTGTCAATAGACCCTTGGATGTGGTTGATCTTCTGGTCTCTCGTGGCTATCCCTAGATCAAGGGTGGAAATGTTGTATCTTACCCCTTCTTCATTCACCACTGGGGTGGCTATTTGCATGGTTCTAGATCTAGAGGCATCCATTGTCAGCTGATATTTGACCTTAGGTTTCTTCTCTTTCTTCATGCTCATCTGGGCTCAGGCCAAGATGGCCTCTAGCCTTTCCCTTGGATCCTTTGAGCTTGAAGTTTTCTTTTCCAATTATTTCTCAAGCCACTCAGGCATCTGAGATTCCCCCTTTGGTGATTCATGACCACCTTCTTCCTCTTCATGGGTGTGTTGGATCTCAATTTCTTTATTTCCCAGAGCTTCTTGTTTTATCCTTCCTTCCTCCTCATCAAAATCATAAATAATCACTGTTTCCTTTTGTGGGGAGTCAAAACCGTGTGCTATTTGGGGCTTTCTTCCCCTTCAGCAGTTTTGTTTTCTTCTTCTTCATCATGTTCATGCTCCTCAAGTTGTTACGTTCCTGGGATTTTGTGTGTTTCATCCTCCTCTTGGGGTTTATCTTCTTCTTTCTTTTCCTCTTTCTCATGCTGAGGCAACATATTTTCATCATTCTTGAGGTTCTTTTCTTGCTCCTCTGAGAGAGATATTTCTTCATCATGCTCGAGGATTTTATCATGCTCCCTAGTTGGGGGTTCAGTATCTTCCCCCATTTCCACTTCTTCATTATTTTCTTCATCAAAGGGCTACCTTTCTACTTCCTCTCTGACATCTTTGACTTTTTGAGCCAACTCCTCTTTGAGGTCCACATCAAAGGTTTCCACAATATATTTGGTTCCAACATCTTCCTCATCACCCTCAGAGGATTCTATCTGTTCACCCTCATGCACCACCTCATCAATTGGCAAGTGTTGGAACTTGGGATGCTCATGGTAATCATTTGCTTCCTCCTAGATCTATTTTGTGGCTTCCTTCTCTTGTCGCTCCAACTCTTCTAATATTTCCATTGTGTATTTCATCTCTAGTGGTTCAATTGGAGGAGTGAAGGTGGGAATATTAGCAAGAATCTGCACCAAGGTAGCCTGAATAGTTGGGTTCTTTAGTACTCCTGACAACTCTGTGGGAATGTTTTGCATATGTCGGGAGAAGGCCTCTAGGAGTGAGAGTGTGGGAATTGACATTGTTTTTGTTGCTAGGGGAAGTGATGTTGTCAAATACATGGAGGCAGAGGAAAGCAAAGAGGTGGTGGTAGAAGAAGAGTCAATGGTTACAACTTGCACGGTGGGTGGAGAAGAGGCAAGGTGGACCGAGATATCCACCATAGGTGGAGAAGTACTAGCAACCATCACCTGAGAAGTAGGCAAAGGGTAGCAGTGGTTGTAATGGTAGTATCAGAGGTAGCAGATGGAGATTGTGGTTGTTCAACCTCTAGTTCCTCTCCTTCATGGAGAGGGTCCCCCTGGATGGTAGGAATCTCTATGAAACTGCTCAATTTCTTATGTTTCTTGGAAGGTTCACCTTCCAAAGACTTTCTCATATACACCTTAGGGTTGGGTTGTTGCTCAGTAGCTTCTTTTCTCTTCCTTGACCTAGTGGACAGGGGAGATTTTGAAGTCTCTTCCAATGGGGCAACAGTTGTCCCATTGTCTGTTTCACTTGCAGGCTCCTCCTCAAGCCCCTCATAGGTCAAGGTGACCCCTTGCTGCTTCAATTGGGAAATTTTCCCATCAATCCATTCTTTTTTTCCTGGCCTTGATGGCCTTCGTTAGAATATCGAGGTCTCAACCTCTTGCTCATCCCATTCAATCAGTGGTAGTCATAGGTTGGAAACTGCACTATACCGAGGATCCATCACTGTGTTCTCATCTTCTGCTACCTAATCTGGTACGAGGCACAAGTTGACCTTCTTTATAAAATATTATATCATTTGCATGTAGTTCCTCATTCATACTTCATTATAATCCTTGCAATTAGCCCAAAAATTCTCAACATTATGCCTATGAGCATATTCTGTCGCGACCATCTTTTTCAACTTACCATAGGGGTCCATTCATGGTCGGGCAGTGTGGAACCTTAGGTGATACTCTATGAGTTCCTTATCTATGTTGTTGGCACACTGGGATGTGTGGAGTTCATATAGCCCTTGGCCGAAGGAGAGGGGATAAGGAGTCCCCACCTTGTGTTTGCTACTTAGAAGGTCATGTGCATGTCGTAGTTGCTAAGAGAGTTCTAATAGTATTATCTGGTCATTGGGATATCAGGGCAGCTTGTATGGTTTTTCTAAAAAGCCTTCAGCATGAATGTATGTAAACTTTGGAAATTGATTGAATAAGAAAGAAAACTAGTGAAGGAAGGAATTATCCCTATGGGAGATTCTTCTTTCAAAGTCTCCCCTGAGCATTTTGATGATATGACCTATGAAAGCATCATTGACCCTACAATAATCCCTCTTGAAGTTCCTGAACTGTAATTGAGGGTACTTATCATAAAACTTTAGCTCCCTTCCTAGTTCTTCAGTTGGTACTCTAGATAAGCCTCTACATTGTATCCATTTATCTAATGAATAGACCAAGTAAGATGTCATGTAGAACTAGGAGGCCTTCTTTACAACCATAAATTTCTCGTGGAAGCAATCATTGATTATCCCTGCCCAATAGAACTTGGCTTCTCCATGAAGAATCTCTTCTACGAAGTACAACATCCATTCTTGGAAGTATGCAATAGTTGGAAGGCCCATTACTCTACTCAACAAGGTTACCAAGTCATGGTAATCCTCATAAAAGTCACTGCAGAAGACCTCCTGGGGAACCTTTGCAACACTGCCCCTCTTCTATTTTAACCAGTATTGATTTATAAGCCTTTTACACTTGAGGGGGTCTTGATCCCACATCACCATGCCATCATCCTTGGTTAGCACCTCCATCTCCCTAAAGGTAGGGATATGAAAAGTCCTTGTTATTGACTTGGGAGACATGTCAGCCAAAACATTCCCATCTCTATCTACTATGGTTCTGGTCTCCTCTTAGTATGCCTCTCTGCAAGCCATAACAAGCTCAGGGGTGATGAGGGCAGGAGGGAAACCTGTAGCTTTAGCCAACCCACTAATTCTAATATTTCTTGCATTCTCTGTTGTAGGGTTCATCCAAACCCTTTTCTTAAGTTTATCAATGGCTACATGTCCGATTTTTGTATTTGTGATCTCTTTCGAGGTTGTGGTGACCTTGGAGTTAAGAGGTTCCCCCTGGAACTTGTATTTCATCTAGTCTTTATCTTCTTTCCCAAAGGGTGCTTTGGTTGTTTTCTTTCCTTTGTCCTTCTCTATGGTCACCTCCGAGGGTGCTACACTTGATTCCATAAATCCTGTAGGTGAGAGAGAGGTAAGCACGTTCAAACAAAAAATATGGGAAAGTTAGCCAAATCCTACAAAATGACATTAAATTAGATAATCCATCTTCTAAGAACCCTAACATCACTTCCATATTGACAATATCCCTTTACAGTAGGGAGTTTCAACACTTTGGGTCTAGGGGATCAAACTTCCCTAGGCTAGTGGCTATTCTGGAGTAGCTACAGGAGGGATGACAGTCAAAGTAATACAGCCCACCTATCCTGATCTGCCTCCAAATTTGGTCTATCTGAGGGGGTCCATCAAGGAGGTTGCCCTATTTGGCATGTGGGTCAAAGTCATTTTGATGATTGGAGGGCGTTAAGATCATCATTTTAGCAATCAAACTCAGGAGGCAGCTTGGCTGTTAGGAGTCTGTCGTTAAAATGGCTCTAGGAAAATGACGGCCCGAGGAAGGAGTTTCATTGGGCAAGGCCTGATGTTTTGGAAGGTGGTCAATAAATCACTTTTATCAATTGGGAATTTCAGGTTGGAAAGGGCAGAAGGACGTCAGGTGATTTCTATTTTGGATGGTGAATGTCTTACAGCGGTTCGATAGGAGCAATCTGCCAAATCAGGTCTGAGCGGAGATGAGGCTTCTGTGCTTACTTCGTTATTCATTGGACAATTTGACGACAATGAGGAGACCAGGTCCTGAGAGGCGGAAGGACACAAATAGTTTTCCACTTGAGCATGGCAAAACTCTGATGAAGTTCTAATGGCGGACATCCACGGGAGATGACCCGCAATGGCTCATCAATTAATCACTTCACTTTGCATTTTGGAAGTTGTGATGGAGTCGAGTCTTGGAGGGAGGAAGGACATTCATCCAAGTTGTAATAGATGATGATCTTAGTGCGGTGGCCCATAGGGTGGGGCCAGAAAGGATGATGTCACTTGGCCATTTGGAGGGAAAAATGAAGGCAACCGACAAAGGAGGACTCGGGGTCCGAAGGTCGATCGGATAGGCCATCAAAGTCATTCGAGATGGTGAGGCGTGAATGAAACTACATCAATAGAAGTCCATAGCAAAGGATCCAGGATGGATTATGGTTTAGGGTTTTGTGAGAGTTTAAACTTTATGAGCAGTCAATAGGGCAGGACCCAGGCACTGGAAAGTCAGGGTCCGAAAGTTGTTTGAGGATAGCTAATCATGAGCAGTTCCCTAGGGACAAAATCTCATGGGGATGGACCTAAGTGGCTCATCAGATTTTCATTTTCACTTTGTGAGCTTCGACCAAGTTTCAAGTGGCTAAGGGGGGTCTTCCCGCTATAGCAGACCCGAGAAAAAGGTTTTTCATTGCAAAGTTTAACTTCATTTCAAAGGCTACCAGCGGTGATGGGAGGTAGTGGGCCCACAGAGCGTGAACACTCTGGTTTAAGAATGACACTAGGGATTCAAGGTTCTGTGATCATTATATTAGTTGATTTGGAGGGTTTTTCAAGTTTCTATGATGTGGGTTTTGTGCGCCTACGTTAACTCTAACTAGTTGTTTAAGTTTTCTCCATTTTAGATTTAACAATTCTTTAGAAATCAAAGAAAACACAATGGAAGGGACATAGGTAGAAACCATACCTCACAGATTTGATGAAGGAGGTGGAGGAGTGGTAGAGAAGATTCGGAAACAATGATCGAGAAATGCAAAAGTGATGGTGGCACTAGAAGCTGGTTTTGACTACTCTCTGCTCAAGCTGACAGTTGAAAATGACATCTCAAACTTGGTTATTTATAGAAAATAATGCATTAAATGCCCTACATTAATGATTGTACAATAGATACTAGGTTGGTGGGATTCCATTTGAAAATGGTGGTGGGATCGTTGGGACCCGCTAGGCGGGTGACTAATGGTCGTTTGATAGTTCGGTGGTGAACAGATGGTGACAGGAGCTCCAAGTTTCGATGGGTGGAAAGCCACTAGAGGAAGGTTGTTGAGAATGACGATTAGGTGAAAAAAACCTGAGAGGGGCGGCCTGGCAGGGTGGACCCGATGGGCCCCAAGGACGCTAGCTTTGAAGAGCTAAGGCAAACAACCAATGGAATCCCACAAAGACTTAGAACTTTGAAAATTTGAGGGGACAAAAACATGGTCAACTTGAGTTGACTTCCCTAAAGCTCACTGACCATTTTGAACACAAAACAAGGGGCTAGAAAAATGAGGCGACAACCAAATGTGACCCAGAGAGGCAAAGGAAAGAGAGGGTCCATGTTCCGAACGGGGCGTGTGTACTGAAGGCACAACACAACCCAATCAAACAAATGATCTTTAGCTTGTGAAGCCTTGTCACAACTGTCCCTAATTTCCAGCTGAGAACATGTTGCTTTATCTTTCGAGACCCAAAGTCTGCCAAGATTCTTCTTATTACTTCTTGGAACTCTTCTTTCTCGCTTACAAATTCTCTTATTTTGGTTTTACCATTTGCATTTGCAAGTATCTTTAAGTGTAGTTGGTGTAACTTGCACATTGCCTTTTGAAGTAGGCCAACATAAGTCAAGAGTAGGAATAATATGATAGTCACTTCCTACACATTGCCTTCATAGTCTCTTGGAAGAGTTTTTCCCCTCATTTTCCTTGAAAATATCCTTTTCTAGTTTGAAAAATAAGGAAAAGTTATTCCTAACATTACAGGTTGCTCCCCCATGGAGTTTTTCTCTATGTCCATACTGGCAAATGGTACCTTAAGAACTACATTGATGAGTACCACTTAAACAAGAGAAGAAGAGAAAAGAGCATGTGAAGTAACCATTGAAAATATAAAATGCATCCCAATCTAAAATGGGTAGCCGTCAAAATTTGATTTCTGACATTTTGCACTATGACTAAAATGAGTCAAGTAGCCTCTAGAAATGCTTTGGAAAATTGATCAAACGATCTCTAGCAACCATGAAAATACACCAACATGTTTAGTTATGACAAGGGAGTATGGTTGTCAAACAGATTGGCATGAAGTCTTTTGGATTGGAAACTGTTAACGTTCAAAGTTGCTCACTTAGTCATTTTCTAAAAACCGCCACTATCAAACTCAACTAAAACTCCCCAATTTTCCTTCTTGAAAAAATATCAGATCTAATTCTTAGAAGCTTCCATCTTGGGGATTAGTACATTTGGGTCACATGAACATGTAGGAAAAATGGTTTTTCTTCAATATTCTTCCTTTATGAAATATCAAGCATCAAAGTTGACCTTTTTGCAAATGTTTTGGAAATGCAGTCTTCAAACTAGGTAAAAATCCATTTGGTTTTGGTTTTAAAAAAATACCAAATGAGATGTTAGGACCCTAAAAATTGGCATGAAAGAACATTAAGGTGGGAAGAATCTGAGACATGAATCAGTTTGTCATGACACTCTTTCAATTGCTTAATATTGTCCTCCAAAGTTGACCCTTTTGGTAGTTTTAACACTGTGTAAACAACAGACCTTCCTAGAACCCTTCAACTTGACTTTTTGAATCTTTGTCAAATCTGATTTTTTACAAATGCATTTTTGAGTGTTGAAATCCAATTTTTTGTTATAGGAACCTAAAATTTTGCAAAAAATGGTTGGAAATTTTAGGTTTCAACATCCTGAATCACCTCTTCATGCATCAAAGCTCTTCTCATTACTAATGACTCACCTTTCTCTAGTTTCCCAACTAAACTAGGGGATCTCTAATAGGTTCTTCATCAAAATAGGTTGATCTTCTAGTATTCTCATTCCTCTTGTTGGTACTTCCCTGATGACATTTAAATGATCTATGTCCTTCACCTCCACACTTGAAACAAGTTCCTTTGAATGGAAACTTCTCATATCTTCCTTCATTTATCCTATATCCATCATTCTGGTATGAATTATGAGCTCCTCTATCATTGTGGTAGAAGTTTCTATCATCTCTTTCTCTACGGTATGATTTATTATCCTTCTCTTCACTGTAGTAGGGTTTTCCATCCTTTTTTTTCCTGCACATATGATCTTATCTCTTTGGAATTTGATCAATTTCTCTAGAATATCTCTTTCACATCTCTATCTTTGTTGAAACTTCTTGTTCAACATTTCCTATACCTTTAGTGAAAATTGGTATGCTTCTTGAACTATTATCATATTCACCAGGATCAACTCTTCTTGGATGTTTGTTCTTAGTCCATTGATGTACCATACAACCTTTTCTTTTCTTGATTCACTATGTCCAACCTTGATGATCATCTCGTAGAACTTTTCATTATACTCCTTCAAACACTTCTCTTTTTTCCTTAGGTTCTACAATCTTTTAAACAATTCAAGCTCATAATCAACAGGCATAAATTGATTCTTTAACTTTATCACCATCCTATCCCATTTTGTGATTTTCTCCTTTCCTCTTCTATTCCTATCCAATTGAACTTTTTTCCACCAGATAGCATCATTTCCTTTCAACTTAGTTTTTGCAAATCTCACTCTTTTTGGATCTTCAATTTCTTCACAATTAAAGTATTCTTCCATATCATTGATCCAATCAATCATTTCCTCAAGGCTTAAATTTCCTACATAGTTTTAAATTTCAATTATAGGTCTCTTACCAATCTTGGAAATAACTTTCAAAATATTTACCTGATCTTCTTCTTCTTCTTCTAGGTTTTCTCCATTTTTATCTGCGACATGATCTAACTCGTCATCACTTTTATCCACATGTCTAGGGTTTAGACCTCTCCTTTCTTCTTCTACAATTATTGTCACTTGGAAATGCACCTTACTAAACATGGAGTTCATCCTTCTAGTGATACAATGGAAATAACCTTGAAGTGTGGGACCTTGCAAGTGAGGTTAAATCTCTAGAGAAGGTCAACTTCCTTTCTAAACTAGGTGTAGGGGAGGATGGTCTAACCCAATATCAATAAACTCTAAAACTAGTGACTTGTAGGGGGAAAGGGAGGAGGAGAAATGCATAAAAATAATGGAAAGGTGATGCACCTGATCTATAGTGTTTCTTCCTACTTTTTATTGCCCAAAGCATCAATAAAATCACTAGAAAGCTCACACAAATATTTATTTTACCAATTTTATGAGGGAAACACGAAGGCTATGGTTTTAAATATCTCAAAAGGGATGAAGATTATCCACAAATGACACCCACAATAGATTAGCACAATCATATAACCTATAAAAATGATGAAAAATAGTGCATGTAAAGAGGTATTAGATGTTACACAAAATACAAGCATGGAGAAAATATATATTAACAAAAATATATTAGGCAATTTCATAGTTGTAGAAAATACTAAAACAACATAAGTATTCTAGAAAAAATCCAAGGAATAAAACCATTAAAAAAGATACAAGTATTGCCTTTATAGTTCAGGAATAACTGAGTTTGACTCTTGACTAAACCCTAACCCTCGGCTAGGGTTAGTAAATAGGTGAGAAATCATCCTAAAACAAGATGCAATGACCATATCACAAAGATTAGGCTACAATATTCATGTAGAGCAGGGAGGAAAACTCAAAACAAACACAATTGAATTAGTCTCAAACAAACTTTTCAATCACCAAGCCCTCAACTTCACCTTATTTCATCATACCTTCACTATCTCCTTGTAGCATTACCAATTGAGAAAATCAGATATATCTTTTAGAGAAGGCCCTTTCAACATAGGACTAACACCTTTTTAGGTACCCATTAGGGCATTCAAAAACATATCTCAAAAAACTCAATAGGTCACTTTGGACCAACTCCTCCAAAATTAGACTTCTACACTATCCTCTTTGGCCAATTAGGCCACATTTACAAAACAACCCTTATGTAAACACACCACCAACCCAAAAAATAAATTGTAATACTCTCACTAGGTATCAAAACCTATGATTCCACAAATTTTACTTAGAGACACAAGTTCCAAGACACCTAACCATGAAACCCTCACCTTTAACAATTTACAAGTGGTTTTATTAAAAGTTAGCCTTCCAGACCCCTAGCAAATTTTCCAACACTTCAAACATGCCCCATTATGTCTGTAAATGCTTGAAACACCTTCACCCAACCTTTTCCACCACTTTCTAATTAGATTTCATCTCTTCACCATCAATCTTCAAGCAAAACTCACAAAATTCATCTAGGGCAACCTCCTAAACTCCATCAAACCCAACTCCCTACTCAAATAAACCATATAACATCTAAACCTACTAATTTTTACCCCTTACACCTAGATATATAAGTCATAGTCAATGGAATGGTCCTTTAAAATATTTTAAAGGCTCTTAAACCCTTAAATAGGGTATTACAGACCTACTATAGTAAAATGATTCAAGCTTCCACCAAATCCAATACCAAACTCTCAAACCAAGTGTACAATGAAGTTAATTCATGCCTCTAATGAGTTCACAAGATTTTAGAACAATATACTGTAGTAAGAAACTGCACTAGGTCTAGGAACAATGAGGTTACACATAAATTTAGAAGAAAACAGAGATATTCTATTAGATTTCACTTCAAAAACCACCAAGAGAGTTTTACAATGAGATCCCAAATGTATTTAAACCTTCCCCACCTAAGAACCAACTGACTCAACTGATACAAACTAATTTTTGAGCTTCTGACCATTGGCATTCCAACTTGTACACTTTTTCAACTTTTTCCCAAGATGACAACTTTTTACAAATATGCCAAAATATGACAATGTGAACTTAGGGACCTCAAGTACATGACAAAATGACCTTATGCTATGAATCTAGACTCAAATCACACCAAAAGATGACATTAGACCCTTCACCTTCCAAATTTTGCACTTTTGACAACTTTTACAATCTTGCATTGTTTTACATTTTTACATCATTTTGACAATATTGCAACATTTACAAAAGTGAACCCCTAATACATGTCAAATGGTCTATTTAGACCTTATTTTCTTAACAAAAGACTTCAAAACCCTAAGACACCCTATAAAGGAACAAACTAGACCAAATTCATTTGAATTTAATTGGTGCTCTTACACCAAAGATGACCCTTGAATGTTATGACACACATGTCGTACCTCTACATTCAATGCTCTATGAGTGTAGAGTAGAGGAAATCCATGAAATCCCCATAAAAAGTGGTCTGCATAGATGAGAATTTTTCCTTAGACATAAAAAGGCATGGGCACCACCCTAGAATTTAATATGATGCGAAATACTAGGGAAGATCAACTCTACAATGAAGAAAACTGATCCAAGTAGCCATTGGTTGTTGAAAAGTAGATCTACCATTACTCTAGGGTCTCCTGTGAATTAGAGCATGTTTAGTCATTAGTGTTTGAAATATGGCTCTTAGATCCAGATGGACACCTGAGATTGAGCCCCTAACATGAATTTAAAACATGGTCATTGATTAGATCTCCTTTAAAAATCGACCATTGATCTTCATTGCATCCCATAAGCCTATCACTTATTTCCTAATGTGGAGTAATTGACAATAGTGATGTGAATTACTCACGTGATGCAATCAAGACTCACCATCTGTCACCTTGGACACCTATCACCACATTGCCCCATCACACTTTTCTCAAACTAGACCCATCATGCCTTTATATCGCATATCACAAACTTGCTTTATGCTCAATGAGATGAAAATGTGATGCACTAGAGGCCCATGATGAAAAATAAAGTGACAACTATCTAAGGAATATTCCTTTAATATGCCTCATACCTTGGCACTCATCATACATCATAGTTTACATTTGTTCTATTGAAATCAAAAATGTGATGCAAGGAATCCTTGTGATGAAACTCCATCCTAACATGTGTAGCACACCATTGTATATTGTGTTTTCACATATACCATAGAGAAGTGAAAATGTGATACATAAAAACCATGCACTACAACAACTACTTGCCACCTATGCCCCTTGATGTCACACTCCATTACCATCGTACATCCAAAAGACCCTAGTCCTCTTGAAACATAAATGTGATGCATTATAACCTTGCGATGCAAGCGAGAACTGATATATGGCAAGGAATATTCCTTCTAGGTCCTTCCTTCACACATCACATTTGTGAACTAGGCACTTGAAAGTGAAAATGTGATAAAAAGGAATATCATGATGCAATAAGGAGATGACACCTATCCACCAACCATAAAGCCATTACATGTCACATTTTTGAAATTGCTAGTGTAGACATGAATCATGTTGTGAAGACCTCTTGCAATGACCATTAGATCCTCCTTCCTTTCTCTACAATTGTTGATCTTTGAATATCGCACATCACATTTTCTTCCCATGTTGCTAGGAATGAAAATGTGATACAAAGGGATGCTACGATGGAATACAATGTTGAAACCTATCCACCGACCCAATAATACTGGAGCCATCACACATTGTGCAAAGGAAACTAGTAGTGAAAAGGAAAAACATGATGTGAAGAATGAATGCAATGGAATAGGGAGCTGCCATGTGGCACATGTAGGGCAGGGCCTAGGAACTTAAGTGAAGGAAATTTGTACATGCATAATATGTTCTTTTGAAAGGGGGCCAAGTCTAGGTATTTGAGTGCATGATATTTTAACAAAGGAAAGGATGTATTATTTTTGGAAAAAGAAAAGGTTAGGAAAACCCATGTCAGCACCGACTAACGTTTTAAAAACTTTTTCAGTGACCGAAGGGGTTCTAATAACTAGTCAAATACCGACGAAGCCTTCATTTTCATTTCCTTTTAACACTATGATCAGTGAAAGATGAAGTTTTGATAACTTCTTCAGAGGTCGATGAAGTTATAGAACTTGTGAAAAGAATGAAAAAGTTAGCCCCACTAGCCAAAGATTGACAACTCCTGACTTAATCAAATTTTGAACATATTTGGATGTGTGGGCTCAAACAGTGAAAAGGAAGCAAGGGGTCAATGATAGAAAATAACTTAGACATGAGTTATAACTGAAGAGACTGGGAGTTGGCTATAAGGATTCAACACAAAATCACAACAAAAGTGCATGCTTAATCCCAGGCGTTAGGGTTTAACATGCAAGGGTTTTAGAAGGCAAAAACTTGCAAAAGTAGAAACACTAATTTGATACAATTGAGGAATTTCAAAACCTCTAAAATCATAGAACATCAAAAATAGCATGGATTTCAATAGGTTCTCTCTCATCATATATAAATGATGGGAATCAAGGGTGGCATGAAAATGACAACATTCTTGGTGAATTTCTAGGATAATTTCTTGCTAATCATAGAATTCATTAGCCTTATCAAATCCATTGGGCATAGAGTCATAACAATATTTACAACAACTGGGCTCAATTGAGGGGAAAAAAAATCAGGTGCACATTGTACTTGGAGAAAAATAGGAAACTAGAGCATACATTCCCTTAAGGAGAATGAAGGGGAGGAAAAGAACTTCATGGAAAGAAAATAAACCTAAACTAATATGTACAAAAAACTAGAAAAAATACCTCAAAAATAGCATTTGAGGTGAATCCCATTGACCATAATTGGAACTTCCTCCCCATCCATCTTTGACAATTGGAAGGCATTATGTTGCTTGCATTCACAAATGATGTAGGGATCACTCCACATGGCATCAAATTCTATGTACCTTAAGGGTCTGATCTTGAACTCATCCCATTTGAGGACTACATCCCCTTCCTTGAAGACTTTAGGAATTTCCTTTTTTTCTAAAGACCTCTTGATCTGATTTTGATGCTCCTCCATTGTCTTCTTTGCTTTATCTCCAAGTTTTTCTAACTCCATCAACTGAGCATATCTTACCATCATTGGTTCCTCCCCCTCTAACATCTCCAATTGATTATCCAATTCAAGATTTGGTAGTTCAATTGATAAGGGAAGCCTTTCCTCTTTTCCATATACTAGAATGTATGGGGAGTTTCCAATGGATCTCTTGGGAGTGATTCTATCTACCCACAGGGCAGATTTTAACTTGGTATGCCTAGATCTCTTATTATCTTCCATGGTCCTCTTGATGATCCTTATCAGGTTCTTGTTTGTTGACTCAACCAAACCATTCCCCTAAGGGTAATAGTTTTATAAAGTACTTAGATAGATGTCATTCCTGACATCCCATTCACTTAATCCTGTGCCCATAAAATGTAAAGAATTATCATAAATAATGGAATTAGGCACTCCAAATCTTATCACTACATCCTCATAAAAATTTAGGAAAAAAGTCTCATTAGCCTCCTTTAATGCTATAGCCTTAGTCCACTTGGTGAAATAATCAATAGCAATAAGGACCCATTTATGAAATACACTGGAAGGTGGGTTGATAGCTCCAATAAAATTAATGCCCCACTTTATAAAAGGCTACTCAACTTGGATGGGATGCAAAGGAAGAGAATCCAATATTTCTTTACCTAAGAAGAAGGCACACTTCTTACATTTTCTTATCCAATCATGGGCATATTTGAATAAAATAGGCCAATAGTAGCATTCCCTCTTGGTGCAAAATTTCCACCAATTGCCCATCATGGAACTCTTTAAGCACCCTATCAACTTGATCAACATCAATGCATCTAAGTAGCACACTATTGATATCCTTCCTAAAAATTATACAATTAAGAAGAACATATGGGATGGATTGCAACCTGAAATACCTTCTCTTAGCCCTATCCATTCCTTGTAGACACTCACTAGTTTGGAGGAAATGAACAATATTTTTCACCCAGCTTGTAGGGGAAGTATGTGCAACCACCTGGGACCATTCTTGGATGGCTAGGAAAGCCTCCATAACTTCTTCTTTGTTTCCTTTTGTATCACCAGCCAATTGCTTGCACAAAAATTTACCTCTTACAAGCTTTGTGATCTTGATTTCCACATCATACTCCATCACTTTGGTTATCTAACCCACCCTCTTTTCATTCAGATCCTTACTAAGAAGGAACTCTTTGAAACTAGGGTGAGCAACCATTAACTGAATCTTGTTGTTGGAAACCAAATGCCTAAATTTCTTCAGACTTCTAATAATAGCAAAAACATGTTTTTTAACAAAGCATATCTTTTCTCATAACCTTCTAGGCCTTGACTAAAAAAAGTTATTGGTTGCTCCAAATTTTCCTCATTTTTTCTACACTAGCATAGCTGAAATGGTATCCTTGTTTCCATAGGCATAGAGGATGAAATCCTTAGAAAATTTAGGATTTAAAAATGTAGGCATTGCTGCTATGGCTTCCTTAATGGCGTCAAAATTTTATTTTACTTCCTTAGTCCATTTGAAAACCATATTATTCTTTCACATATCTATTAGTGGCTTTAGAAAATCAACAATATCTAATATAAACCTTCTAACAAAGTTAATTCTACCTATGAAACTTTGTAAACCTTGTTACTAGGTAAATTTAGAGCTAAAATAGCACTCACCTTTTCAGGATCAATTGTAATACCATGTTCAGACACCACCTAGAAACAAGTAATTTACCTTCATGAACAACAAATATGCATTTCTTTGGATTGAGGGATACACCATAGTCCCTACATCTATCAATAATATACCTTAGATGAGAAAAATGTTTCTTTTCATCCTTTGAGAAAACAGTAATATCATCCAAATACACAAGGAAAATCTTGTTCATGAGCCCTTGAAAATACATATTCATTTCTCTTTGAAAATTTTCCCCAACATTGGATAATCCAAAAGGTATTTTCCTGTATGCCATGGTCCCCCATTTGGTATGAAATGTTGTCTTATATCATTCCTCCTCCTTAACCAAGTGTAAGAGTGGGGAACCAACCACGTCAAGGAACTAGGTCATAGAGGGCCAAGAGAAGAAGGATTCCCTAACTTACCTCACTCTAAAGGGGTGTTTGAAATAAGGGATGGGAATGAAGAGGACTATAATGCCCTTCAATCACTCTACAGACCTACAATCAGGATTGGGGCTAGGCTAGCTAGTTTTCAGGTTCAACATTGTACCTCAGGTAGCTCTCTACTTGAGGAAGGAAGTGTGGTTTTGGGATGATAGCGTGGCGCACCAGTGTCTCTCAGGTGCGCTAGCGTCCATATGACCAGAGGACCAAAAAGACAATACGAACTGCCGGAAAATGAGCTAATGGCCTAGCTAATCACTTCTAAAGGAACAAAACAAAACTATGAAGTAGGAAAGATACAAACGAATATGATAGAGTAAATATATGAAGGCTAAGGTGACAAAGATAATCTCACAAAGATGCTTGTTCGCCAGCTAGCTCCAAAAAGAACACCCACCTACACACAAGAAAGAGGGAAAATTTTTGGGGGTTGTATAGGGGTTTGCCTTAGTCAGACCCCCATTTTGGTGTTTCCACCTCCATGGAAAACCAAGATAGAAACAATAGAGAAATGTATGATAAAGAAGTACAAAAGGAGAAAAGCAAGTAACACTACAAAATAGAATTATGCTACTCAACCAAATTGTAAAGGAGAGGAGTGAAAATGTTACCACCTCCACCAAGAGCTCACTAGCTAATGGAGGAGAAAAGAGGACTTGAACAATCACCACAACCTCAATTGTGATCAAGGGAGGTGTTGCAAAAAATCAAGCCCCTACTACAATGGCTTGTTCAACACTTGCTTTACAGAGCTGATGGAGTGTTGTTGTTGCTACTATGAAGTGCTAGACTGCTATTGAGAATGGAGAATGCCAAGAGAATGGAGTTGAATGCTTGAGAATGCCAAAAGAGAGTCTGTAGAAGATGAAATTAATGAAGGAAGAGTTTTTTTGAAGGTGGAATGAGAGAATCTGCCATTTTCAAGGTCGGTTGGTCGAAGAGGGATGTTACAAACTAACCCCAATGGGAAATGTAACGCCTTTTCTAGCTTCAGATGCAGGAATCCATCGGGGACATAAGCATGATGTACGGATTTCTGCGTGTTGCACAGGCATCCCTAAGAAATATTCTTCTACTGACGCAAAGGATAGATGCCAAGTGGAACAAAGATAGCGAGCTAATGTGGAATTTTTCCTTCAAATTTGGTTTTCTAAGGTGAGGAAGTGTAAAATGGAAATTTATGTAAGGGGTGCAAATTCACAACTATACATTTTTCCCCCACTTTAGTGAGCACGAATACCAATGAGTGCTTCTATAAAATAGATCGAAGAGTGAATAGGGTTAGAAATTTATACCTGAATCATAGAGGAAGTAGACCGTGCTATGGAAAACTTGAGAGCATAGGACAAGTAAAGGAATTCATAGCCTCGTAGAACTATGAAGTTGTAGAAAGAAAGCGTCTTATAGGCCTGCAAACCTGCAAGGAGGCGAACCCTAAGATCTCTCACATGAAGGAAGCCCTGAGGAAAGCACCTTACATACCTGCAAACCTACAAGGAAGGTATCCCCCAAGATCTCTCACATGAAATATAAAAAAAAAATCACCATACAAACCCATAGACATGCAAGGAAGGTGTGCTAAAAGATCTCTCACATGAAGGAAACCCATTGAAGAAAGCACCCTATAGACCTGCAAACCTACAAGGAAGGTGTCCTCCAAGATCTCTCACATGAAGGAAACCCAAAGAAAGCACCCTACAAACCCATAGACCTGCAAGGAAGGTATCCTCCAAGATCTCTCACATGAAGAAAACCCAAAGAAAGCTCCCTAAAAACCCACAAACTTGAAGGGAAGGTATCCTCCAAGATCTCTCACATGAAGGAAACCCAGAAACCCGCAGACCTGCAGGGGAGTGACCCCCAAGATCTCTCGCATGGAGGAAGCTTAGAAGAAGCACCCTACATACTTGCAAACTTGCAGGGAGGTATCCCCCAATATCTCTCACATGGTGGAAACCCAAGGAAGGGGACTCTGCAAAGTTAGAAAGCAACTTCACAAGCACACCTACAAAGTGACATGTTTACTTGCAGATGGAACATGTCTGAAAGCGACCACGTAGGCAAGTAAGTAGATAGTCATGTAGAACATTGATAAATTGGAAAGCTTTCAAAGGGATCCCTCAGGAACCCAACATGAAGAAAGGGGTCCACACAAGGGAGGCACTGTTTGAAAGTACAAAAAGACATTTTTTCTAAAATCAAATTTTCATCAAGGAATCCTTTTGAAAGATGTTCACTTCATCAAGGAATTCGAAAGGAGGAAAAATGCCCCCTCATGAGGGGAAGATCAAAGCTTCTCCCACCTTGAATGAAGGTTCTCAAGTTCTTTCTTTATGAACCCATGATGAAGGAAACACGTTCCATTAGGGTTTCAAGTCAAGAATGTGATTCTTTGAAAAGGAGTTTGTTAAGATTCTCGAGAAAATATTCGTTGGAAATGAATGCATTTTCTAAAAATAAAAGTTTCATAGAAATGGTGTTTTCACACATGAGAGGGACAACTCAAGAAAAGAAGAGAAAGATAATAAGAGAACAAAAGAGAAATGAACATAAACACAGGGCATAGAGGTAGCCTGATATTTTGGGGCTAGAACTACTCATAAATATATATAATTATAATAATAGTATATAAAATGAACTGTCATCAACCCCCTACTATATCATACCATGTAAAGAATGCACGAGAATAAAAAGTAAAAAGTAAAAAATTGGGTCAACATGGAAGGGAAGCCTAAATGCCCCCAACACTTTGCATCATCCCCAAATTTCTGAAAATCAATCACAAACATGGAAGAATTATGATACAAATAGAAGAAGGTTTACAACACAAAAACCATGCCTGTATCCAAGCACCAACAAGGGTGAAAAGGGTCATCTAGGAACACATAGTATGATCATGGGGGAAAACATCACAACACACACATGTCTATTCTAAAGATAAAGAAGAGGCCTTCCCCTAACACTGATCGACCAAGAGGTCGTCTGCCTTCCACTCTAGATCATTGTAGGGGGGAGGAGGACGAGCCTATAGTGGTAGACTATTAAGAGGGGGAGCGTCCAACCCTCCTACAACAATTGCTAAGGAAGAAGGCCCTGTTAGGTCTCCTCCACTAAGCTCTTGTGGAGCTAATGTCAATTCTTGAAAATCGCTGAAAAGGCTAGAACTTCATCCAGAGAGTTAAACATGCACTTTACAAGAGTGCCATGTTTCACCTCAATGGATAGAGAAGCTTGTGCCCGAGATTCACCTCTAGGCTCATGAAGTGATTCGGGAGTAGTGACAAACTTAGGGTAAGCTGGGACTAGTTTTGTTACTAAAATAGAACAAGTCAGCATGGGACCACCTTTTAGGGAAGGTGGACTTCTCTTATGTCCTCCATTTCTAGAAGGGCCACTCTCCATTTTCTACTCCATTAGGGGATGTGAAATCTCCATAGATGAGGCAAGAGGTGTGAAGGAAGAGGAGGAAGAGAAAACTGCAATAGATACCACTGAAGTGTTCATCATATCTATAGGTTTTAGGGAAGGTGGTACATTCAGAATGGACATCAACAAAGGAAGCTCCACCAAAGGAGTGATGAAAACCTACACTATTTTAGGGTCAGGCACATTCATACTCATAGCAAAAGTCAGAAGTGATGTGGAGCTAGGTTGAATAGAAGAAGAGGGGAGGAGAGAGGAGGACACAAAAGGAGGCCTTGATACAGTGGTGGTCATCTCCTCTTCCTTGCTCTGTAAGGCAACCTACTCAACTGAGAGAGCCTTTCACCGACGCTTGTGTTCATGCACAAGGTGGTTTCTATGACTCTTCGAGCTAGAGGCTAGAGGCTACGAAGGAACAAAAGGCTCTTGCTTAGCCATGGGAGTGTCCTCCATAGCTATTTCTAGCGAGGGGAAAGCTCTTGAATGGGAGTAGGAGGATCAGGTTGAGAAGCAGCAGGGGGAGTTAGTTCTAATGCCTTGATAGCAGGCCTCTTCCTATTTACTACTTTTGGAGCATAAGTGATAGGAGGCCATGAAGGTCAAGATATAGAAGATTCCCCATGGGGGCCTTTCTTCCTACTATACCAAATGGGCCTTGGCTTTGTGGCTAGGACAAGAAGTTCAAACACAAGATGCTTGGGACTTCACCAAGCAGGCACCATAGGATTCTTCGATAGATGTGGAGTGGAATCTAATGGCACCAAAGTGGGGTGAGAGGAAGTGTTAGGTTGAACAACAGAAGAGGAAGAAGGAGGATCTTGGGACTGCTTCTCTTTTTCCCTTGTACATGCCTTGGTGGCATCATTGTCAGCTTTAAAGCAAGCCCTATGTGAAACAACATAAGGCAATGGAGGGTATCTCACTTTTGGCCTTAAACATCCTTTCTTATAATTTTGATATGTTCCGTACAAGAGGTCATTCCTAGGTGGGAGAGGACCAATGGCCACAAGCCAAGAGTAATCCAAGAAGTAACTATCATGGGCAACCATTAGTTTATAACCGGTCTCATGAATTACATGTACAAAACCTCGTGGATAAATTTTAAACATTTATGCATGACTGAGGGCACTGCATTCATAGCTACTAACCAAGGGATACCCAACTTCACTCTAAATATTTCAAATCTAGGGATTATGTCGAACAAAAGTTTCATAGATTTAGGTCCAACCAAAATCGACAAGACGATACTACCCAAAGGAGGTACAAAAATTACGTCATGCATGCATATGGTGCTCATAGGTGCATCATACCCATCCTTGTGTAAAAATTTGATTAGCATAATCTCCTTAGTTATAATATTTACTTGAGACATCAGATCAATGAGAACACCTAGTACAATGTTTCTGTTGATTCGCGTAGGAATGTAGAGAGGAGATAGTTCCCTATTGAAACCCATCAGTAGATCTTGTGAGGTGAAGGTTATACTAGTACCATTGCTCATAGGTTGTGTAGTGAGGATAGGTTGATACAAGAAAGAGGCAATCACATGCAATAAATGACACTCTCATAGGGCCTCCCAAAGGTTACAAAGTAGGATAGTGAACCAATTAAGGTTTCATTACACAACACTTTCAAAGCCTTCCAACTATGCCTACTAGGGGTCATAGGTTGGGTTGTAAGGCAAAGGCCTCACAACACTCACACCTACAACACTCCTAGAATACGAGGAAAGGGGATTTTAGTATTGCAAACAGAACCAAAATGGTTCATGTCAGGTTCACCAAAAATATAAGAGGGGTCCAACCACGTTAAGGCCCCAGGTCATGGAGGGCTAAGAGCGGAATGTTGTCCAAAATTACCTCACTCTAAAGGGGTGTTTGGAATGAGGTATGAGAATGGTGAGGACTATAATGTCCTTCAATCACTTTTTAGACCTAAAATTAGGATTGGGGCTAGGCAAACCATTTTTTGGGTTCAACATTGTACCTCAAGTAGCTCTCTACCCAAGGACGGAAGCGCGATTCTAGGACAATAGCGAAGTGTGTTGGTGTCTGTAGGACCAGAGGACCAAAAAGATAGTATGAACCACTAAAAAATGAGCTGAGGACCCAGCTAGTCACTTCTAGAGGAACTAAATAGAACTATGAAGTAGGAAAGATACAAACAAATATGATAGAGTAAATATATGAAGGCTAAGGTGACAAAGATAATCTCACAAAGATGCTTGTTCACCAGCTAGCTCCAAAAAGGGCGTCCACCTACACACATGAAAGAAGGAAAATTGTTGTGGGTTGTATAGGGGTCTACCTCAGTCAAACCCCCATTTTTGTGTTTCCACCTCCATGGACAGCCAAGATAGCAACAATAGAGAAATGTATGATAAAGAAGTAGAGAAGGAGAAAATCAATTAACACTACAAAACAATATTAAGCTATTCAACCAAATCATAAAGGAGAGGAGTGAAAATGTTACCACGTCCACCAAGAGCTCACTAGCTAATGGAGGAGAAAATAAGACTTGAACAATCACCACAACCTCAACTGTGATGAAGGAAGGTGTTGAAAAACCTCAAGCCCTTGCTACAATGGCTTATTCCACACTTTCTTTATGGAGTTGATGGAGTGATGTTGATGTTACTGTGAAGTGCTAGACTACTATTGAGAATGGAGAATTCCAAGAGAATGGAGTTGAATGTTGGAGAATGCAAAATAGATTTTGTAGAAGATGAAATGAATGAAGGAAGATTTTGTTTAAAGGTGGGATGAGAGAATCTTCCATTTTCAGGGTTGGTTGGTTGAAGAGGGAAATTACAAACCAACCCTAATGGGAAGTGTAATGCCTCTCCTAGCTTCATACGTAGGAATCTATTAGGGACATAAGCATGCCACACAGACATCTACATGTTGCACGGGCATCCCCGAAAAATATTATTCTATCGATGCAAAGGACAGATGCCAAGTGGAACAAAGGCAACAAGTTGATGTGGAATTTTTCCTTCAGATTTGGTTTTCTAAGGTGAGGAAGTGTAAAAGGGGAATTTGTGTAAGGAGTTAAAATTCATGCCTATACAGCAAGATTTGGTTATAACCAAAAAATCCATCAAGCAATGAGAACCTCTTTGAACTTGATACAACTTGTAGTATTTTCTCCATAGAAGGAAATGGATAATGATATTTAAGTGAAGCCCTATTTAGGTCCCTAAAGTCCACACACAATCTGATCTCTCCATTCTTTTTCCTCACAAGTACTAAATTAAACACCTATGATGTGTTTTTAATGGGGAAAATGATACTACCTTCAATCATCTTGCTCAATTCCTTCATGAGATGCTCAAACTTTAGTTTTAAAGGTCTTTGCTTCTGCCTTACTGGTTTTGCATTGGGTTCCAACTCTATGGTATGTTGTTCCAACATAGGGTGAAATCCTTTCAAATCATTGTATTTCCAAGAAAATATTTCATCATATTCTTGGAAAAGTGAAACAAATGAATGTCTTTCTTCTTTAGTAAAAATATTGCCAAGTTTAAAAAGTTTACTTTTGAAAACATCAATAGGTTCATAATGTTCTTATTTAACCAACATGCTAGACCTCTCCTTCCTTACTTGGTCTTCTGTGTTGAAGATTAACTCTAAGGTTACTAATCTCGTTGGCAACTTATTTTATCTCAGCTAAATAATCTATTCACCATATCGTTGCTATAACTTTTGTTGATTACCAGTTGAAAAATCAACTTCCTCAATCAAGAAGTTAACATTTTTTTTGTCATTGTCAAAAACTTTCCAATGCACATCATTATCAAGAATTGATGGACTTACAACCACCTTGACATTTTGTTGTACCTTAACACTCTTGACAACATTTGGAATATAAAATTGAGCACCTATAGTAGCCAACCTATCAACATGCTTATTTTGATTCCTAAGTATGGACATCAAATTCTTCTATCATATCACATACCCTATGTTTATATGACTTTAGCAAGTCATTTTTGGTCTGGTTCACAATTAATTTATTATCCCCAAATACCTATAGGTAGCTTATTTTATTTTTCCTTTCCCAATCCAAACCATGAATCAAGATTTCATACTCATCTGTATTATTAGTACAACTAAAAGAGAACCAAAAAGCTAAGAAATACCTTTCACCTTGTGGAGATATAAGCATAGCACCCCCACAAGTTCCATGTATACTTCTTGAACCATCAAAAAATATTTTCCAAACCTCATTTTTTCCTTCATCATGTAGCTACACATCCTTTTGAAGATTAGGAATGAAATAATCTAGCTCATGGACCAAGAAAACACCTAGTCCCACTTCTTCAAAATTATTTTTCAATCAGTTTCAATATTATTAGTAGCCCACTCATCCAAGAGAATACATGGGATGTCTTCTATTTTGGTTCTTGAGCAACAAAATGCTCATCAAGATTAAAAATAGTATAGTTAATTATTCACCACACAAGGTACATATGATTCTATATGGTCTTTTGCTATATATCCAAACTTAATAGTCACTTTGGTTCCATATCTTTTCCTAAATAGCATATGTGACCAATCCGAAGATAAATAACCACCTATTTTAGCAGTGAACACCCTTGAAAGGAAAAGAGGAAAGTAAGGCGGTAATTCAATTACATAGACATCTTGTGGGAAGGAAAAATTAGGGCATGCATGCAAAGTAAGGCCTAGATCTTTTACAACCCCCACAATATTGATAGTCATCCCATCAAGTTGGACTACTCCTTTTTTCATAGGGTGATACTCAATACCCAATCTATTTGTATTTTGTTTGGGCATAACAGAGCTACTAGCTCCCAAGTCAATCATATAGTTGTAAACCAACCTATCTCCTATGATTAGGGATACATAAAATAGTGGTGGTTTGACCTCTTTTCTTGGTTGTTCCTTGCTATTTTGGGATTTATTGGTCAATACAACTTTATCTTGTTTAGTTGGGAGCTCTTTTGATGTGCCCACATCTAATAGGGCAGCTTGCAAAAATCCTTTTGTCCTGAGATAGACAAAGAATCCCACATAGAAATACTAACATTAACCTTTTTCATATGCTCAAGAATATTGAAAGGGGAAACACCTACCTTTTGTTGAGCTTTTGTAATAGCAACATCCCCTTGCGAATGGGTTGTTTTAGACTAAATTCCATACCTCTTCTTTTGTTGGACCTCTATTTCATGAGGTGTAGATGGACCAACAACCTCTTGAACCAGTCTAGGGGCTTGATGAGACTCTTTACTCACTTCTTGCACTATCTTCATAGCTCTTTTCTTGCTCCTTGTGTTTGTTGCTATGGAGTTATGATATTGGTTAACCCCATGAAACTCCTCTCCTTTCCAATTTAGTAGTGTAGTAACACTTGGAAACTGCCCTTGCTACTACAAAGGTGTTTCATTTGATGTACTCGGTTGTAAAATAGGTTCACCTTGCACCATCAATGCTTGATCAATCACCTCATTTGAACAAGTGGAATAATTATGAGGTTGATTGCAAGGAAAGCATGACTCATATCCTGAGCAAGGTTGTTTAGTATGGGTACTAATTCTTTGGATGTGCTTGTTGCACCTAGATTATATGTTTGGAAGGGTCTTAGTTTAAGGGATTTATTTTGGCCTTGATTATTTGATTGGTTTTGCTGGTAAGACATTTGATTTTGAGGCTGATAAGGCTTGTAATTTTGAGGTTGCTACTTTTTAATATTTACTATCTCATTTTCAAATATTTTTAGAAGGCCAATTATATTCTTTGTAAGTCAAAAGACTATGCTAGGACAATTTTTTCTTATGTAGGAGTGGTTATTTGTGGCATAGGCATAGGAAATGGTGGTTGTATGTCTAGGAATAATGGTATAGGAGGTCTTGGGGCTATCTTTCCAGCTTGTATAAGAATATTTTCAGCTTTAATGGCCACCTCATAAGCTTGTGGAAATTTTGTTCCAACCATGGATTGTATCATGACTAATAGATCACTATTTAGAGATCTCATATAATACAAAAATGCATAGTTGGGTGAAGGCCTTACCAAAAGTGGGATCCTATCCCAAGTTTTCTAAAATAAAAAGTTAAAATTTGTCATGTGCTCATGGGGATCTCTTTTGATGGTCGTTAGTTGCTCCACCAAAGACAAATGATTTGATTTATCTTCAAAATTCTTGCAAAGCTTGTCCATCAACTCATCCCATGAAGTGATAGAATTTATTGTCAAACCTCTAAACCACTACAATTCCTTACCATTGAATGAGGTAGATAAGAATCTAAGGGAAACATTTTCCTTAGTAACATTGTGGACTGCACATAGGGAAGCCACATCCTTGATATGTTCAATAGGGGTGGTTTGATCCTCCCCATTGAAATATGGGAGAATCTTTAATGCATCCATTAGGATATCATCATGATACTACAAATTTAGTGGAATACCTTCATTAAAAGGTACAAAAGGATGATTTATAACTATTTAGAAAAGGTTTCTCTATGTTTAGGTAGCGAGTGTTCTAACTTGAAGCAATCTACCTAATGGTGGTGTAGATTGAGCCCTAAGAGAAGGGCTTGAAATTATATTTCTTCTACCTCCTCTAACAGGTGACAAAGAAAGTCTATCTCTTCTAGCAACAACAAATGAAAGTTGTGTATATTGAAAAATACCTCTTGAACAAGCTCTTGTTTGAATTCTTGGCATGAATGCACATATCTTCTTTGCGATCGGGAGTCCTTCCTAGTAGAGTCACCAACTTTGATGTAGTATCCACTTTGAATGAAAAGTCGCCAAGTACTTTGGTTGTGTGCCTCTTCAAGATTAGATCATTGAGAGTATTACTACTCCCTCAATAATGGTGTAATGAAATATCTTTCAATCCCACCAGGCGTGACAAAAAATATTGTCACCTGGAAATGCACCCCACTGAACATGGAGTTCATCCTTCCAGTGATACAATGAAAATAACCTTGAAGTGTGTAACTTTGCAAGTGAGGTTAAATCTCTAGAGAAGGTTGAATTCCTTTCTAAACTAGGTGTAGAGGAGGATGATCTAACCAAAAATTAATAAAATCTAAAACTAGTGACATGCAAGGGGAAATAGGAGGAGGATAAATGCATAAACATAATGTAAAGGTGATGCACTGAATCTAGAGTATTTCTGTCTGCTTGTGATTGCATAGAGCATCAATAAAATTACTAGAAAACTCACATAAATCTCTATTTTATAAATTTTATGAGGGAAACATGAAGTCTAGGTTTTGAAATATCTCAAAAGGGATGAGTATTATCCACAATTGACACCCACAATAGATTAGCACAATTATATAACCTGTAAAAATTATGAAAACTAATGCATGTAAAGAGGTATCATATTTTATATAAAATACAAGAATGGAGAAAAGGTGAAAGAAATAATTGTATTAACATAGAGACATAAGCCAATTTCATAGTTATAGAAAACTCTAAAACAACATAAGTCTTCCCAAGAAAATCTAGGTAAGAACACAATTCAAAAAGATACAAGTATTGCATTTATAGTTCAGGCATAACTGAGTTTGACTCAACTAAACCCTAACCCTAAGCTAGGGTTAGCAAATAGGTGAGAACTCATCCAAAAACAAGTTATAGAGACCATATCATGAAGATCAAGTTGTAGGATGACCCCTGAATGCTATGATGTGCACACCATACCTTTGAATTGAATGTTCTATGAGTGAAGAGTATAGGAAATCCATGAAATCCCCCATAAAAATTTGGTCTACATAGAAGGGAATGTTGCCTCAGACATAAAATGGCATGGGCACCACCCTAGAATTTAATATGGTATGGATTATTGGGGAAGATCAATTTTACAATGAAGAAAACTAGTCCAGGTAGCCATTGGTTGTTGAAAAGAAAATTTTCCATTACTCTAGGGTCTCTCATGAATCAGAGTGTGTTTAGACATTAGTTTTTAAAATTTGGCCATGAGATCTAGATAGAATCCTAAGATTGAGCCCCTAACATGAATTTAAAACATGGCCATTGATCAAATATCCTTTAAAACTTTACCATTGATCTTCATCACATTTCATAAGCCTATCACATATTGCTTAATTTGGAGTAACTAGTGACAACAATGTGAATTACTCATGCAATGCAATCAAGACTCACCATATGTCACCTTGGACACCTTTCACAACATCGCTCCATCATGATTTTCTTAAACTAGACCAACCATGCCTTCATAGAACATATCACAAAATTTCTTTATGCTCTATGATGTGAAAATTTGATGCATTCGAGGCCTACAATTAAAAGGAAAGTGACAATAGTCTAGGGAATATTCTTTCAATATGCCTCATACACTAGTGCTCATCACACATTGCAATTTACATTTTTACTATTAAAATAAAAAGTGTGATACATGGAATCCTTGTGATGAAACTCCATCTTGACATGTGTAGCACTCCATTGCATATCACATTTTCATATCTATCACTGAGAAGTGAAAATGCAATACACAAAAATCATGTGTTGCAATAGCCACTTGCCACATATCCCTGCTAATGTCACAATCCACTACTGTAGTACATGCAAAAAAACCTAGTCCTCTTGAAACACAATTGTGATGCATTATAACCCTACAATACAACCAATCACTGACATCTAGCAAGGAATATTCCTTCGAGATCCTTCCTTCACACATCGTATTTGTGAACTAGGCACCTGAAAGTGAAAACACGATGCAAAGGAACATGATGTAATAAGGAGATGACACCTATCCACTATCCATAAAGCCACACATGTTACATTTTTTAACCTGCTGGTGTAGACATGAATCATGATGTGATGACCGTTGGATCCTCCTTCCTTTCACTACAATAGTTGATCTTCGAATAGTGCACATCACATTTTCTTCCCATACCACTAGGAATGAAAACATCATACAAAGGGATGTTCTGATGAAATAAAATGTTGACACATATCCACCGGCCCAAGAATATTGGAGCCATCACACATCATGCAAAGGAAACTAGCCGTGAAAATGAAAAACGCAATGCAAAGAATGTATGCAATCGAATGGGGATCTGTCACATGGCACAAGTACAGTGTGGCCCAAGAACTTAATTGAAGGAAATTGGCACATGCACAATAAGTTGTTTTGAAAGGGGTCCAAGCCTAGGCATTTGAGTGTATGATATTCTAAAAAAGGCAAGGATGTATTATTTTTGGAAAAAGAAAAGGTTAGGAAAACCCATGTCGGCACCACTAGAGGTTTTGAAAACATCTTTTATGATTGAAGGGGTTATGAGAATTGGTCAAAATACTGATGAAGACTTCATTTTTTATTTTATTTTAACACTATGATCAGTGAAATATGAAGTTTTGATAACTTCTTCAGAGGTCGATGAAGTTATATAACTTGTGAAAATACCGACAAAGTTAACACCACTAGCCAAAGACTGACAACTCTTGACTTATCCAAAGTTTGAACATATTTGGATGCACAAGCTAAAACGATGAAAAGTTAGCAAGGGATCGGTGATAGATGATAACTTAGACATGAGTTATAACTAAAGTGATAGGTAGCTAGCTATAAGGAGTCAACACATAATCATAACAAAAGTGCACACTCAGGCCTAGGGGTTAGGGTTTAACATGCAAGGGTTTTAGAAGGCACAAACTTGTAGACATAGAAACCCTAATTTGATACAATTAAGGAATTTCAAAACATCTAAAACCATAGAACATCAAAAATAACATGGATTTCAATAGGATTCACATATAGGATCTCTCTAATTGGATATAGATGATAGGTATCAAGTGTGGCATGAAAATGGAAACAATAACATCAAGATGGAATCTCATTTCCCTCATCATCTCTAACATTTCATCCATTCATCCAACAACATTTTCTATAGCAGGTGCTCTCCTCAGCAACATATCTCCCCTTGGATCCGATGCAACTACCTCAATTTGGTGATTTGGCTACAAGGTCTCAACAACCTCACATTTGGTGCTTGATTGAAAAAATTTGTAGGCTACCTCAGGTCAACAATTTTTTCACCACAAGGAATGCATTCTTTCTCAAAGGACTCACAAACTTGCTCTGATACCACTTGGTGCAATCATTGATATGAAATTAAGGCTTAACAACTTAAATTGTGCTTAATATATTGGTTATTTTTCAAGTTCCAAGTTGATCTTCGAAGAATCCTATGGAATTTCCATTTCCAATTCTTAGCAACATGAAGGGATTGGTCACTGAACAGGCAAAAGAAACAATGCTTTCCTCCTACACTTTGGGCTTTAAAAAACCTGGGAGGGTAATCCCATAATGTACCTATGAATTTATGCACCTAGCAACCAGGTACATTAAAAATAATAGATGCATTCTCATAACTTAAGCTCAATAGATGAAATCCTTCAAGAATTTGGCAGATTCTTTATACATTAAACACATACAGAAGAGAATGATAAACTTTGACTTGAAACATTATCAATGGAAACTCAATAGAAAGTTTATTTATGAATTTATGTCACTGATGAATGATCCAAAAAACTACATCCCCAACACAAAACCCAGACCATTTCCTTAACCTAGGGAGAGGAGTCAACATCAACACAAATATAATTGGATAACAACTTAGTACTTAGCATCATCAAGCTTCTACAATACTGCATTACAACATTATACCATAGTATTCTAATCCATAACTTCTTATACAAATATTGATACTCAAATTACATGAACTTATGACTCCATCCAAGTAATCTAATGAATTATTTGAATTAAAACAAAGATAAAGCCATGCATTCATTGGAACGCAATGAATATCAACAAAATAACCCTTGATCATTTTATTAATAGCTCATATAATGAATACACTAGGAGAGAAATGGCTTTGAATTTGCACCATATTCTATATTAAAAATACCTATAATGTTATAAAAATTTACAATTGCATATCAACAAGACTCAAAACCTAAGAAAAAACTCTATATTGTTCTCTATATTTTCTATTACAAAATTTATCTCTGATCAATCAAAAACCTATACATTTGGCCTTGAATTCCTTCTTATAGAAATGAAGGAGAAAAAAGAGCTTTAGTCCAGAATGCACACATGTCAAATTTTCATTTGATTGCTACAAAACATATCCTCTAATGCAGTTACATTTAATAATTGAGGGAAGGAAATTTTATGTGGAACAAAAACCATTTGCATTTGTCGATGAAGATTTGTCTCACCTTCCAAAAGGAATCATTTAGTCATTGCAACATTCTATCCACATGCTCCAAAATTCTTTCTACGTACTCCAAGCCTTAAGGAATAAAAACATAAAATAAAGACAAATGAAAAAGCCAAAGTACCTCCACGTCTACAATCCTTTTCATTGATTTCAAATTGGAGAGAATATAATATTTTAACATTACTATATCTAAGGCCTGATTTGTACTAATTCTAGGCCATGTATTGTATTATCCTTGCTGTAATCTCCATTGTTACATACTTACAACCAAAATCATCGTTACCAACTCACCACAACAATAGGTTACTCATCCAGGACATCAAGATATTTCTTTTTCCAAAGATCAAAATCCTCCTTGGAAGGCCAATTGAACTCAATAACCTTGTCAACTTTTTCTTTGTATGGAGTGTACTTGATCACTACCTAGTTAGCCTCCTTTTCAAACTCCTCAAGGAATATCCTTCTATGAGTGAGAATGTCCATACTATTTTCAACATCTCCATGTCAGCTCCATCACAAATTAAGGCTACTTGAGTTGCAATCACCTTGTGTGTCTGGTCTTTCCACTCCTATAGGTATTTGATCTCACCATCTCCATATAAAATGTCTAGGAGGCAGCTAAAACCACACTTATAAAAATTATTCACCAACTCTCTAATCTTAACCTCCAGTGGTTCAATATTCCCTTGGAATTATTGGATTCCACCCACAAACTTGAGTGTGGGTTGAATGTTTCTTGGATTATTTGTGTCATGCTTAGATCCAACAACCATAAGTCTCAAATCTTGGTACCTAGGAATCCATTTCTCCATTAGTGGGATAGCCACTTCCTTATCCCTACCAAAGTTTCTTACCACATCAAACATGGAGGAGTAATTTGCATTGATGTTGACGAGTTTTTTTTCTATCCCCTCGTTCAGATGATCAAGTATTGTTGTCACAATATCGAGGTTTCTTAAATGGATCAACTCATCCTACCACTTACACCTCTCTTCATAACTTTTCAACTTTTCAATTAGGTCTTCCATGCTGACCTCCTTAGCTTCATGTGCACCTGAAGTACATGGTTCCTCAATTGAAATTGATGCATTTCCAAATTGTATGACACAATTGCCAATGAGGCTTCTAGAGGAGGAATAGGGGAAAATGGAATTTTCTCTTGAGGTGAAGGAGGGGAAGAAAAGTTATTTTTTATTGGCACATTATTTTGCATATTTTGCATTTGTTCTTTCAACAACACAACTTTTTTTTGCAATTTTGCAACTTTTTATTGACCCTTGCTATAGTCAACTAGTACATGTCATTATATTTTTTTTGGAACTTGTCATTTTTTGTAGTCATAGACTTCACCATTTCCTTTGTAAACTGGGCTACATTCACAGACATAGTGGCTGCTTCAATTGCAGGGGTGTCTGACACTCTCTTGATAATCAACCCTCCCCTATAATCTATAGTTGGTTCTGCAACTAGAGGCTTCTTTGTATTTGGGGCTAGGGCCTAAATTGTAAGTGCATCCCATTGCTCACTAAAAGAAGACCCTTGTAAAGCAATTGTTGCTTCTTCTTCTTTAGTGTAAAGGGGATTTTCATGTCTCCTTACTATATCAAAAGCAATAACAAAAGTAAGATCCCACTCTGGTAGAAAAAGAAGGCCACTATTCCTTACCAATTCTCTTCCCTCCTAGGCTGTGATACCTTCAAATTTTTCCCTCATTTCTTTTCTAACTTGGGATTCAATGACTTTATCTAGAAATCAAGGGTTTAAGCTCCTATTCTTGGAAATATTGTTAACATATTATCCCCTCTTTTCCCTCCATGCAAACTCCATGAAAGCGGGTGACTTTAAAAATGAGTCATCATCCATAAATTGTTTACATGCCTCTTCTCTAACATCATCTTTATTATTCAGACTAGTTAAGTCCACCTTGCTCAATTTGAGGTCCATATGTTGTGGCACTTTTTCCCTAGGGGGAGAAGGAATACCCTATTGCATTTCCTCTTCAGTAACATTAATATCATCATTAGAGTCTTTAGGATATTCCACCAAACCACTTGATTCTATTCTTTGCTTCTATGGGGGTGGTTATCTTGGTGGTGATGAGACCCTTGGTGGTGAATCAAGTTCAACAACTTGTGGAGCAACAAACCTTGGAGGAGACAATGGTGGAAATTCATGTGTTGGTGAAGGAACTCTTGACCCTGTTGATTGAGTAGGGGTGGATACTATTTGCTTCTCCTTCACGATGCCCTTCCTCCTAGTAAACACTATTATTTTCTTAGGAGGTTGGTAGGTAGGTCTTTCCTCTATCACAGGGGCCTTCCCCTTTCTTTGTTCCTCACCTACCACAAATTTTCCTTTTTCTTAGATTATCCTTTCCTCCTTTAACCTCCCTACATCCTGCTCAAAATTCTACATCACATATTCAAATTTTTGAATTTCATCCTTGATATCCTTTACAGATAAATATTTCAGATCCTTCCTCTACATTTCCTTCTCCAATTTAGTGAATGCAATCCACTTCATTTTCCTATCATCTTGTTTCTAGAAATAAAAAACATTCTTATCACATCTTCATGAAAATGAAAGATATGGGTGAACCTCAAACTTATGATCTTGTTCTTTAGCCACACCATGAAGCCTTTAGGGTCATGGTTTCTCTCTTCGAACCTCTCCATTCCAACTTTTTTGAGTATATCAACATTTTTTCTCCATTCTCCCTCCATGAATTTTTTTGAAAACATAGTGTATGTTGGGAAAAAGGTTCCCTTCCATTGATTTAGCAAATGATTATCTTCTACATCTCCCAATTGCCACATCACTTCAAGAAAACCAATTCATAATGGCACATCCCTTGGAAGTATATGGAGTACAACACTTATACCATAAACCCTAAGAATTGTGTAGCTTGGGTAGGGGATCACATCTCCCCAATTGTGATCAATTTTCATATTAGGCCTCCTATCTTTCAACCTCAAGAAATCTTGTAGTGCTACAAGGATCCATGGCATATTCATGATCAGGGCCCTCTTTAGTTTGGAAGCAAAAATGTTCTCAAACACCAAAAAACTATATTCACGATCATTTCTATCTAATATTCTAGTCCAACATTGGACAAGTAAATCAATTTCATCCTCTATTCTAACCAATGTCATGTCTTTACCAAATAAAATTGCTCCCTTGTATAGAAACATACACATCATCAATGAATACCACTATAATTTTACCCCATTCTCACAATTATTTAATGCAACCAAACCCTCATGTATCCTTTTAGCCAAGTATGATGCAAATTCATAAAGTGTGTTGCAAGTGGGATGTTGAATATGGACAGCCATGTACATTTTAGCCATAGGAATTCTTGTAGCTAGATAAAACCCAAAGCTCTATCACAAGGAATAAAATGTCCTTTAGAAATATACCACAAAGTAATTTATGGGGAAAGGCTCCTTGTTAGATGGGCCCAAAATTATTTTCCCTTGTCCCTTTACAGATGCTAGAAAATGTTGCAGCACTAAGATCTTGAAAGTTGGCCACACTTTCTCATATTCAAATTTTAGCACTTTCTCATCAATTGTAACCATATCCTCACTCCATTCATTTAGCTTAAAAAACTCAACTATTTCCTCTCTTGTAATCTTTACCATCTCAATACCATCATAAGTTCTTACAACCCTAGAATTTGGTCATAATTAGCTGCCACTACTTTTAGAAGGTCAACATCCATGTAGACATTTGGCACAACCAGTTTACCCATGTCTAATGTCCAAGAGTTACATATAGGTATATCACAATTCTTGTTTCTAAACCAGTACTTGAATTATTCCTATCTAATGTATGGTAATGTGGAATCTTTTATGGTAGATTGTTTGTTAATGATACTTGTTGATGATCATGTTAGTCACACACCAATAGTGTAGATAAATCATCAAAGACACACCATGGGAACCTATGTCTCTTGAAAGATTACATCTGGACAACCTAAATCTTAGGCTATCTCAGCTTAATCCCAAGGCTCCTTTATGTCAAGTCTTGACTGTACTAAGTTCACATTAGGGTTCATTCTGATAATGTTGTTAATCACGAGGGGAAAATATCTTTTTTTTTTTCTCAAAGGAATCATAAAGATAGGAAAAGGATAATCTCAGTTCAATCATTTAATTTCATGAAATGGAAAAAATTGTAATAAAATTTCATGAACTTCAAAGAACTTGCACTTATGCAAGTAGATTTAGCTTTAAGCATTCAACAATGTCATGGAATCAAAATATTTGCAATAAAACTCCATGCATTCATCTCATTTTTGAAACATTTTCTGGAATTTAAACATCTATTCTAAAATACAGCATAACAAATTACTAAAAAAGTAAAAATTTCTCCAAGGTATTATCCATGCATGCCTCAAGAAATAACCAAACCAAAGAAAACCATTCTATACATCACCAAATTTCTTTAGGGCTAGGCACACAATGATGTAATATTTTAAAGAAAATGGGGATTATTTGCCACTAGATAGTGTTAGTATGCACCCTTAAATGATGCAACACATAGTCTTGTCTCATAGGAACAAACAATCAGCTATGTAAGATTCCATATTAAGAAATAGCTTTCAAATTGGATCTGATATTGTTTAACTTCTAATGAAACATACAATTTTTTAATCTGGAATGGAATAGAAAATAGGAAAATAGATCAAAACTTGAAAAAGTTTTGGTTCTTCAACATCCACAAATTTTGAACTTAAAATAAAAATAAAGCAGGAAATGGCCTTTTATAGGAACAAGGCCCCAAAAATTTTAAACTTAAGTCTATCAAAGAGGATCATATTTTTTTTTTGAAATGTAGCACATGGCAAGTGAGAGTTGTCATCAAAATATTCTAGCTAAATTCAAAACTTTGACTTTTCATCAGGAGCAATCTTCAACTTCGTGCTCTGGTTCACAAATGCTTTTCATAAAACAAGATAATTAATACTCTTCAAAATTTGGAATGAGCCACCTTCACTGGGACTAGGAACAAACCTACAAAATTCATTCCAAAACCATATTGATGCACTAAACCTTCGGTATTAGGTATCAGATTTTATATCCTTCTTCATTGCAATCTAAGCTCGAAGAATTTTCTTCACCCTCCTCTCCTGATACTCCTGGAAAGCAACCAATACTTGATGCATATGTTCCTTTGGAACCCTTTGAATCATCTTCCATCTATAATTAAGCCTAGTATAATCTTTTGATATCTGAATGATATTTTCATTCCTCAACATCTTTTATGCCTCATATTTAACGATGACATTTTTTTGATTTATAATCTCATCAATAACTTCCTGGTTCAATGAATGAACATGGTCCTTATTCACTCTTTCAAGCCATTCCTTGAAATATTTTACCTCTTTATCATCCTTCCCTAAAGTATGAGGATCATAACTCTGTTGTGCTAGCATTTCAATAAAATCTTTATCTCTATCAATCAACTTCTTCCATGTTTCAGTGGCCTTTTCAAATCCTTCTACACATTTAAGAAAATCATCACTCTCCCAATTAACTTGTTTTCTCCACTTTTAAAACATTTAAACCTCTTGTTTTGTGGTTATCTTCTCACTTACCAACTCTTGGACATCTATCTGAATAAGAGATTTTAACTTTAACCTCTTTGCATCAACCTGTTCTTGGTGAAATCTACATTCTCCTTCTAGTCTTTTAGAATTTTCACACCAATGGTATGCCTCCTTATGTTTCAAAATTGCATCTATAATTAACTCTTCTCCTTGCCTCACCAAGTACTCCATCCATTCTTAAAATACAATTAGCTTGTGATAGAGTGTTGCAATGACATCCACCTACTCTTTAGACTCAAGTACTAGATTTTGAGGCAATTCAGTCTGCGCTTGATTAGATTGGGCTGATGACTTAATGAAACCCTCTAGGAAAACAATCCACTCCTTTAGCTCTCTTTTCTTTTGTTTAATTTTCTATACCCTGGTGACAATTGTCTCTAAATTCATTTTCATTTCCTCTAATTCTTGTCCCTAGGATGAATTCCTGACATTAATGGTTGTTACCCTATAATCCCTAGGTGTCATCTCATGATTTCTCTTATCTCCCACTAGAGTATCTATGTGGAGTGTTCTCCCTCCATCTGCATTCCTTTTTATAGTGTGTCTTGTCTTTTCTCTACGCCTAGGTTTAGGGGTTTCCACTTCTTGCATTAAACTTATAAGATCCAAGGGCGCTAGTTCCACCTCCAATGGTAGATCCATTTCCTTGACTAGACAGTCACAAACTTCTTCATTTCATTCTGCCTCTTCAACATTTCTTTGTTCCTAATTATCTGCATGTTCAGGAACTTCTCCTTTCAAACCATCAACATTTCTTGTCAAACCTTCTAGAACTTGAACATCTTCAGTCCTCACTAGCACAAATTCTATATTATCTTGATTTATCACTGTATCTTCCTTCCTAAGACTTATATCCTCCTTTCCAGCCATGTGCTCCACATCTATCCTTGGGGCATCACTTTCTTGTTGTCATGAAATATCAGGATTCTTCATATTTCTTACTTCACCATCCAAGGTTTGTGAAGGATCTACATTTTCACTCTCAAACCATTCTTCTCCTAATTTCTCAGAAACTTGCAGTTGCTCAACATCATTTCTACTACTTCCTTGTGAGAGTTGGGCATCAATTGTATCTTCATTAATAATATTATCTTGAGATTCTAACTTGTAGTATCCCCTATTCCTCTTTCATCAAGCTTCTCAGGGTTTCCCACCTCTAGGGTGAGTGTTTCTCTTATAAAATATTCTTCTTCAACATCTATAGGAATTGACCCTACATCTAACACTTCTTCCATTGCTGGCTACACCATGGGTTTTTCTTTAGATCATTTTCCTTCAAATTATTTCATCATGGCAATCTACTTCTCCCACTATTCTCTAACTTCTTCATTTAGCTTAGGACTTTCCTCTTTAATTATAGGAGTCTATCCCAAATTTTGCTTCATCATTATCGTATTAACTGAGGGGGAAGAGGTGAATAATTCTACAACCCTCTGAGATTCAAACCTTGTCTTAGCATGAGTATGTATCCTCACTCTTTCCTCTTCATCAATCATAGGTTGACCTTTCAGCTTTTCTGTGGAATAAAATTCCACCTTTGGATTTACTGTTACCTTGACCTTACTGACCATAGCTTCTTTACATTGGCTAGCTGGAATGAAACCCTCTGGCTTGGAGCATTAGGAGTTCTCTCCTCAACATTTTCAGCTTCCTTTGCTTTAATAACTTTTCTCTTCTTTTTAGTAGTCTTTTCACACTTGGGTTCATCTTCTATTCTTTGTTTCTTATTTATATTGAGCGGGTGTTAGGACTAGAAAAATCTCACATTTTTCACTAGCCTCCACCCACCTATCTTCCACATACCACAAAAATTTTCTACACTTTGATTTTATGATCAATACAAGTTGAAATTTGTGTGACAAGATCCATTTTGTAGCCTACATTGCCAAATGATTACATCCATAAATAAATTTGAGACTCCATAGTCTTTCCTCCATTCCTAAACAAAATTAGCACCATCAACCTAACAATGCCTCATTGGCAGAATCCCCATCATTGCCCCGCAGATGGGCCAATGAAAGAAACTCACAACCTAATATCGGTGTAACAATACCCTATCAAGCTAACTCCTAAGGCGCTTTCCCTGATAGACCAATAGAGTCAACAAAAGTAAGCACATCGTTGTAACACATGTACATTGGTGGAACAATTTTTTTCATTTCCCTAATGGACCAATATAACCTTGGATCACCAAGTGCACAATGTATATCGAGGGAATTGGGGTGCATTAGGGTGATGTTATCTAGCATCCCACTGATAGACCTAAGGAAAGTTGTTCATCGGTGGAGAAGGTGGCTATTGGTGGAAGAAGAATCACAATCTCACCAATATGGTGATAATGATTATTACTAAGTGATGTGACATCCCGGTGCATCATTGAGATATTTAAAATAAATTTTCTCCTCCAATGAAAAAACTAAAACAGGTAGTGTATTTATGAACCAAAATTGAAGTGAATTATACCATAAGTTGATCGCATAGTCATTGCAAAATCTGGAAGATTTATCTAAGAGTAGAAGTTTTGAACAAATCTTAGGTTGTTATGGGCTTCTTCTTGGAGATTAGTGGATTGGTGCACTCACCTGTGACAATATATTTTTTTTAATCATGTTTAGTTATCAAATGACATGGCTTTTTGTAATTGGTCTGCAACTTGTTGCCTCTCATATATATAAGAGAGTCCAAGACCTGAAAATGAGGATATCATCTTTCCATTTAGGGTAGGAATTAGTAAGAAGATAGATTGCACCCATTCACCCATCCATATCATGTCATAAACTATTGTTATAATGCATATTATCTAAAGATAAATACAATGGAGAAGGTTATGCATAATTATTGAATTTCCTTCAAGTGTTTGACTGTTGTGTGGATTCATATTCTTATATGTTATTTGGTTATCTCCGAAGTTGTTGTTTATGTTATTCAAATTGAGTGTGTGGAAATACCCTTAATTTGTCAATACACATTTGCTGTAGTGGTGTGATGTTGTTGACTGGGGATTAAATTTCCTTTTAAGAAATCAAATTTGATAGGTTCCTGTTTGGATTAAATTCCTTTTGAATAGATTGTCTTAATTGGTTTCCCTTCACATATGAATTAATTCCTTTCACAACTTCATAGTAGCATAAGGGGATATCACTAGGATCACTCAGAAGAGTCCAAATAACTGATATACTTGCACGTTTGCACAAGGTGAAAACATTTAGAGTGCCCAACTATTTGAGTTAAGCTAAAGATTAAGTCTACCCATCTTATAGAAGCCTATCTCCAAAATCATCATTCACCTCTCGACTCCATTCACCCAATAATGTAGGCACTGATCAGTTTAGAATAATCTCATATAAACCTCATCTATATACTTTATTTTCAAAACATTTTTAGTAGGAAGCAGTAATTAGCCTTGTATCTACTTCACCTCACATGCCATTGTGAATAGATTGCTTAATTTAGAGGTCATAGCCTTCAAAATATTCTTATCATTTAGGTACACTCACCTAGGTTTGGTAGAGCCTGAAGAGTGGGAGGTAATCAAAATATTTGCTACCTCATTTGTGGGCCAAAAATGTATCAAGAGACTGTCACCCTCTTGTGGTCTAAAAACCTACATTTTTGAGACCTAACAACGGGTATGTGGGTTTTATCCCAGTTTTCTTAATTCTTCAATGTAATCATCAATCTAGTGTTGAGTATATAATGTCAAAACTTGCTCAAAAATTTCCTCAATAGTTACTATTTCTTTCTTTCCATAGTCTAGGTTTGGGTTAGGTTCATCATAAATCTTCTATTAATTATAAATTGGATTCAACACCTCTCCATCATCTATATCCAACTGCTTGGAATATCATGGAGTCCCAAAACCTTTTCTGATTGTAATGAAAATATTTGATATGACCACTTCCTTACTTGGTGTTCGCCATCATAATTAAGCCAAAAATCTTCTAAATCATAAACATGGGCATGCTTGTTACCTATCTGATTAGCAAGGTTTCCCTCTGGATCATAATTCTTTATTTGGAGTGTAAAGGACTCCAAATTATACATCTTTAATTCTTCTTCACACATATTGGCCTGTTTAGTCACATTGGATTTGTAATTCCCGATTGTGATAGGGAATTTGATAGAACAATTCTTGCGTGCTACCAAGAAAAGTGCATGGGAAGGATTTTTTTGTCTCACCAATTCTAATAATAGCATTTTTTGTTGGGTACCAGGGTAGCATGAAGGGCTATCCTTCGAATCCTTCCACCTTGATGTAGGTGAAAGTGGGAAATTGAGTGCACCAACCCCCAACCATCTGAATGACACTTTGTGCTTCCAGGGAAAAACTTTTGGCTTTGTCACCTTCCATTATTCTTACCAACTTCAAAGAAAACACATCATTAACCCATGGTAACTCTCCTAGTATCTATGGATGGTAATTTGGGGTAAATGAGCATATATCAAATTATTTCCTGGTTCTTTGCCTAGGGTACCAACTCTGTTCAATCCTTGAATATTCTTCCTTAGGGCATAGGAATAAACCACATAAGAAGACATAGAAAACCATAGGGACTGTAGCAACACTTTTATCCTTTCATGCAACTTGTCATTGATGAAACTTCCCCATTGAATTTGTACAAGGCATTCCATTATTTTTTCTATGAGTCCAAACATCCAAGCTTCAAATTTACTGGCATCTCTGAGTCTAGCTATTCTGCTTAATAGGGTTATGATGTCTTGGGGCCTCAGAATTGGTTTCATTTGCTTGGTAATCTCCTCCTAACACCACTTTGTATTTATAGATCTTCTATTATGTTCTTCTACACTCAAATATGTTTTTGCTAGGGTTTTCATATCCAACAAATACATCTAGTGAGAAGTGGGGAGACCAAATGTATATACAATCCCTTTTACAGAGAGGTCTGTATAGAATCTCCCTTATTTCTCAATGACCATCTTATTTGGGTCATATTTGTCAATGCCAAAAATTGGCAAGGTAACAACCCTTTGTGGGAAACTCAGTTTATGGGGGACTTATTAGGCTAAACTAAGTGACCTCTAGATTTTTAAAGAAGTCAACTTCTTCTGTAATTGGGGTTTTAGAATGGGAAATGGAAGCAAATATAAAAATAAGGGCTCTAACTAGCCCAATACGTCAAAATTTAGATAAAATACATGATTAACCTATATTTTGGATATAGTTTAAGGGCCCACTTAGCAATTTACCATGTCCTAGAATAACAAAAATTAAAGATTGCAGCATGAACAATTGATTCAATGACATTAAATAATTTTCACACCCATTTGTTGAAAGAAGAGTCAAAAGACATGATCTAAAGCAACAAACTTGCATTCAAATTATAGAAGTATAGAAAATAAACCATTCAAACAATAATGGCACAGTATAAAGTTTATCAATAGCATAAGAAATAGAGAGGCCAAATAATGGCATAGTCTATGAGTTCTTGCAATAATCTAAACAATAAAAAAAGGCTCGGTCTCTCCAAAAATTATGTAATTCTAAAACTAGTGAAGCTTGAAAAGCGTATAGCATGTAATATTTGAACTCGGAACCTCCAACTTTTTGAACTCTTTTTTAGAAGCAAAGAGCAGTATTTATGGTGAGCCTTCCTCTACCTGGTGAGCAACAACTGAAAAGATCTAGAATCTTGAGCAATGATGTTGAGGCAATGATTTCCATTGACCGTTGTAACATAAAAGATTCGAGACACAACATTTGGTCACCCTCCACTTAGGTGCATCTCCTGCGAATCATGGCAATGGTTCGAACAAAGTCCCACACAGACAAGTGTCACCTCTTTGGATAGGAAGTTAGAACATGTGACAACATATCGCAGCCTATGGTTTGCTTCATTCCTTTGTTGAAGAAGATTGCGCTGATGGGACATGTGGCAACATTTCGCTACCTGCAGCTGATTTACCCTTCCTCTATTGAAAGCTTATGATGAGATGACATGTAGCAATTTTTTTTTGATATAGACGCCACTTATGGGGCCTGCCAAATCTTTTGCAAATGGGAGCTATGTGGCATGCGATTAGGGACTGATGAGGAAGTGAAAGGAAGTAATCAAAATAACCCGCAATGAAGACATGTGGGAGCATATCAGGGGCCGATAGATGAACAAGGAGAAAAATCCTTTGGAGAGCGATGATTAGACACATGGCAGAGGCCACGATGATAATCAAAAGGGGGTTGATGAATTTATTTGAAGGCATGGACTGGTACTTAGCTAAAAACCAAAACCCGAAGGGAGCATGGTGAATTTCATATTCACAACTTCTAGCGACTATCAGGTGCGTTTCGCTTTGAGGAACGAGGAACCCAAAATTTTCTCTAGTTTGTAGACCAGAGTGTCATCCATTGCTAATGAAATTACATCCTAGAAAGGGCTACTTGCAGGGGCGGCCAGTCATCCTCAGATGGTTTCACTATAGTACACAAATTCTCCTACACTCCAACCAAGTTAAGCATTTATTTATAAGGTAGTGTCTCAAGTAAACCGACCCCTACCTTGTAATGGAACAATAGTTGCACAAGAGGATGAATAACACCTTCAATGTCTATTGTGGTAGGAGGATGGCCAAAACTCTAGAAAGTGTTTAGATCACACTTCTTTTCTTCAATTCTTTCTGCAATCTGCTCAGCTGTGGTGATCGACCCATCCTCAAGAAACAAAGACGACAAACCCATCTCACTCAACTGTGAGAAATTTTCCTGCATGTCATCCATTGTTTGGTTCAAAGTTGTTGCAGCCGCTTTAGTTCACTGGAAGGCTGAGTGGCAATGGATGAACTTATTTGTCATCTAGGTAGCAATATCTCGATCTTCGATCCCTCCTTTGGCTAGGTCTTCATTAGAGACCGAATATAGCTTGCTCAGCAAACTCTTTGCTTTCAGAAGCTTCTTTGAGATGAACCATGGGAATTGCTCAATTTTTCCATGAACCTCCTAGCTCAATTTGGCTACCTTCGAAATGAACCAGAGTGTTGGCTGTAGTGTTAGGAAAAAGGTTTTAACCTTTTCCCAATAAGAAATATATAGCTATCAAGCCAATGGGATGAGGTCTGGCTACACAACAAAGGCTTGGAGAGAGCTCTTTAGAGAGGTGATCTCTGCATCCTTTGAGTTAATAGCCTTTTTTAATTCCACACTCCTCTTTTTTGTGGATGCTAGTTGCTCCCCGAAGCTACTTATCTCTTTATACTAGTTCTCCTCGGCTCAGGAGTGGTTCACCAATTTTGTGTCAAGAGAGGACTTTGTCTCTTGAAGCTCCTTTTCTAACTGGGCCTTTTGGCCCAAAAATTCCATATGATTCTTTTCTAATTCTTGCTCATATAGAGCATGTTGAGCTACTAGCTTTTTATCCTTTTGTTGTAGATTTTGCTTTGTCAAGGCCAATTGGCTCTGATATTTCTAGTTCCTCACTCATTGCTCATTGAGGAATGTGGGATCAATGGACTAGGACTTATTGAGTTTCTCTTGGAGTTTTCTCTACTCCAACTCTTCCACTAGCATTTTCTTAGACAAGCACACAACTTCTTCTAGTGATTTCTCCTTCATTTCCAGAAAATTGACCCTTTCCTTCACAAGCTTTAGCTACTCCTTTTTCTTCAATTAACAACCAGAATTTAAGAAGTTAGTTGTCACCACCTGTTGTGTTTCCTCCATGAGTTCTACCTTATCCTGTGGCTGGGCTACGGCCAGATCAAGCCCCATGACATACATGTGGTAATCACTTGGTAGCATCTCACCTTGTGGTTTGACAATGTATTTGGGTACATGGTGGTGAAATTTAGTGTTTGTTGTGCTTCATTGTAAACTGTATACACCTTAGACTCCGCCTCCTTTTTATCATCCTTTTCTTTTTTATTTTGAATCTGGAGGGATTGCATTTTCTTTATGGCTTCTCCCTAGGATATGAGTTTGGATGGTGACTGAGCTAGTCCACCAAAAATAGGTGTATTGGGAGGCAGGGAAAAAGGGAACACAATTGTAGGTCCTTGCATTTTCTTTGGTGGGAGATTGACAATTTTCGGGGAGAAAAAGGGAACCTACCATAGTTCAGTTTGCAAACCGGTAGAAGGGCTCATCAGTTGCTATGGTGATGGGGTAGTCATAATTGAGTATATTTTTTGGGCATACTGGGTCAGATCCGAGGTAGCAGGGGCAATAGGGGTGTCAATGGCGGCCAAGCTTTTAGAAAGAGAGGCAAGGAGTAATTGAGTAGCGATGGTTGGTGTTAAGGTTTGTAGAGGCGTTAACATAGATGACCAAGTTTGGGTGAATTGGGAGAAACCTCCCACAAACATTGTGGTAGGGGTAGAGAAAGTAGGCCAACACTTATTGTTAGGGGTGCCACGGAAATGGAAGAAGATACCAAAGATTGAGAAGTAAGAAAAGTGGAAGCAAAAATTACCTGTTGACTGGATGATTATGGTGGTTTGCTCGTTGTTGGCTCCTTGTGATCCTTCTCTTGAAAAAAATTTGTGCACTATCATTTAGCAGGTAGGGTGTCTCCCCCTTCTATAGTGTTTGGTTGTTGTTGGGACACTCTTGTTGTTTTCAAGGCCCAGGTGAGTGTCCTCGAGGCTTGTGCCATATTTAGTCACACATTTGAAGTGAAATATGCATAATTCCCTATATATTTCCTTCTTTGCTGGGTGGAGGATGTTGATGTCTCAGCTTTCTCTTCTGCCTGTTCTTCTTCTTCATCAGGGTCATCGCCTTCACTAGCACTTGAGTCGGAAGCAGGGTGCTCATCATCCCAAAGCTTATCAAACCATTTATCCTCCTTTATGTTTTCATAAGGATCATCAAGTTGTTTTGTTTCCTGGTGATATATCAAGAAGCCTCTAATCCTTTCATTAGTCCACTCTTCATTTCTTAGCTTATTGTATAGAGTTTTTCCCATTTTGAGGTTCTCATCATAATCCGCCACAAGCAAATAAAACCTATGCCATGGTAGCCTACTATCTTTCATGGGGATATGAATCAAGGCAACCAATAATTCATCTTCAACCTCTAGCGGGCTACGCCTCCACTCCTAGTAAGGTCGAGGGTTGTGAGTTACCTTGACATGCTCATAAGGAAGATCATTGAAAGGGTTGTAATCCCACTTGTCATAGATCATTACCAACCCTAAATGAGCTAGTTTATCTTGCAATAGTAGGTGTGTCTGCTTCTTTTTCATGGCCACTATTTTGAAACTTTGTGGACAGGTGAAGAATCCCTTCCTCTTGACACTTTTTCAGCTACAGAAGGCAATATCGATAATGCATGCTTGTCGGAACAATTCAAGGGCCAACACTCGATTAGTCACACATGTTGGAAGGAAGAATGGTTCCCCAATGAAGCATCACATATGGATGAATGTATAATCCACTCTAAAGAAACAATCACATATGGGGGTGAAATTTTGCATAAACTCTATCTGAGTCAAGGTGAGCCGATTAATACACTCCTCCCCTTACAAATCTTGCAAAATTAGAGTCAAGAAATAATCAAAAAATGCGTAATAATCAAAAGTAGAAGAGAGGAGAGGGGTTCAGATAAAAACTGGCTTTTTCCTCTTCTTTTCATCAAAGATAGAAAACTTTACCCACTTATCAAAGAAATCAGAGTTTTGATATAAAAACATATGATCAAGATAGGAGACAAATCTGAAATTTTGTTCAACTTGGAACTTGTTAATTTTCTCTAACATCTTCACTGAGAGGAATTCTACAAAATCATACTAGAAGTAAGATTTTTTCCTATAGAATTGGAAAGTCAGGCCCAATTGAAAAGATTGCACCTTTTGGTCAGTGTCCAGACCAAAAAAAATGCCATCATTGAAAAGGAATCTCCCAGGTCTTTCTTGAAAGCACTGTGTAGTGCAAGAATTTTTGGTGGCTTCCCTTGTTTTGCTTCAATCCTTTGGGTTTCTTTGTTATAAAATTCTAGAGCCTTATCTCTAGTGCTCCATATATGATCTCCCTGTCTAGGAGTAAATTTCTCCACTTCCATCCCTCTTTGCATAGGGTCTGGAATGCACAACATATTCTAGATGGCAATTGGGTTGATGTTAACTGACAAAGTCTGACCCTAAATAGTGTTGGTACTTGGATTGAAATGCTTAATGGCCGCATCAACCAATTCTAGGTAGTAGTACACAGATGGGACCATATATTGAGGAAACCCATTGAACCATACTTTCTCTGTAGTCGATAGTGCCCTTCTAGACACCTTCATTCTTTTACAGGCCACTTCCCTCAATCCTTTAGGGTTCTTTGTGAGAAAGGGATCATTAACATTATCCCAATCTTCATGAACTAAGCTCTGGTCTCTATAGTTTTTGGGCTTGTCCAACTGCCTTGTGTTTTCCCATTTTGGCTTGTTAGGAATACCCAGTGTAGCATAAGAAATATTCTCAAAGACATTAACGGCTGGTGCTCCTCACAGAGCTTTAGATAAGCTTTGCATCGTTACTTGCCTAACTTATTGGCTTGAACTTTCTGCCATTGTTAATTTGTGGGAAGCTTTTTGCTTTAGCTTGAATTTTTCTACAACTTTACTTCACCTCTGGTTGTGCACTAGGAATTTCTTTTGCTCTAGGCGGCGTATTTGAAAAGACCTTTTGAGTGCCTAAAATTTTTGCATGCAATACTTAGCTACTTTCTCTCAAGGTGGTAGACGAGACTCACCTTTTTTGCATTTAATGTAGCATGTACCGCCAACCCTTGGCTTGTGCAAGATGAATTACTTGCCATTTTGATTTGATAAGAATTCATAAATATAATGATCTGTATAGGATCTAGACTAGATTGCAGTATTTAAATGCTTAACTTTTACAATGCTTTTACAATGATTATTTCAAGTTAATTAAATCAAAATTAACTTAAGGAAATAATAGAATGAAAGTATTAACAAGATTATAACAGAAAGGAAGGAAATGAGAGACAGAAAGAGAGAAGAAGAGAAGTGCAAACAGTTGATAACGGAGTTCGTCACGAAAGTGACTACGTCTCCGGGTCCACTCCAATAGAGAGACTGATCCGATTAACTCCAAAATCGATTACAAATGATGCACCAAGACCATCAGTTCGGCAGCATAACAGGGCTCCGACATTCAACAATGGCTTGAAAATTCTTCAGCAAGACCCCTCTTTCGATTATCTCCACAGCTTCAAGACTTCGTCACCTGAAAAAAAACTTAATCCCAACTCTCTCCTCAAGCCCCCTTTAAATACATAAAACTTTCTCAAATTGGCCTTTAACCAATTGATTTTGAAAAATATTCCAAATCCCCCTAAAAAATAACTAAATCTCCCAAAATTTACATTTGGATTTTAATAATCTCCCTTATCTCTCCAAAATACATAAAAATCCTTAAAAATCCTTAAAAATCCCCCCTTTTAATCCAAATAATATCAAAATTAAGCCCTTTTAGTTTTTTATTCACGGGCTCATATAGTTTTGGAGGTTACATTCTTATCCTTAAAGGATTTAATAGTTGTTTGTTTATTTTAAATTAGGAGTTTGTTTTAAAAATAGGGCATTCGGTTTTGAAAAAGTCAAGAAAACCGACCGATGCCACTAATATTTTAAACTCCCTCGGTGGCTTGCTGGTTACCCATACTTTTGGGAACCCGGCGGTTCCGGGTTCCACTCCCGGCCGTCGGTGTTTTACCAAACAAATTCTAACAAACTCTCAACAAAACAAAACAACTACCATAGATAAATGAAGGCGGACGTTGTGGTGGAATGGCAACCCGAAAATCTCACTCGCGGGCGGTTGGGAGTTCGAATCCCATACCGGCCGCTACTATCCTTTTACTCAACAATATAACAGGTGCCGACGCCGACGAAGGAATGAACGGCCACGTGGCAGAACCCGACTCGCCAACTATGCTGACTGTGATGCCAACCTGCACGCTGACTCATCAGCCGACGTGTCAACTAACCTGTGCTCTGACTGGAATCCGACGTGGAAGCGTGGAAGTTGACTGGACGCTGATGGAAACTCAGGACACGTGTTTCGCTGACAACATGCCATGTGGCACAATCCAATTCACTGTCAAAGACACATCACTGCCGACTGGACTGATCACAACGCCGCCACGTGGATGCTGACTGAGTCTGAGTGATGACGTGGCATGCTGACTGGGCGTACGGACTGCCACGTGTCACTCTGTGATTGGTCCATACAAATGCCACATGTCACACTCTAATTTTTCCACATCAGATTCCGTACCACATGCTGATGTCAGCTGTATGGATGATGACGTCATCATGTACCTTCAATCCACAAGTCAAACCTGAAACTTTGACCAGCTGTATCTTGAGCCTCCGATGTCGGATTTCGACGAAACAAATTGCGTTGGAAAGCTTGCGATGAGCTCTTCCCGATGATGCCAACTTTGACAAATTTTAACGACATCATTTTTTTCCTTCTGGACGCCCCTGATTCCAGTTTGACCCAAGGTTTGACTGGCCATAACTCGTGCAAACGGACTCCTTTTCGCTCCGTTCGAGTTGCGTTGGAATCAGGACGCTGAGCTCTTTCTGATGGTGCAGATTTTGGAGAAAAATGAGACACTTCAATTTCCACTGAAAAATGTCCACCAGATCATATAATTAGCAATCATATGTACAACATGCTTTTCTTGGAACTTAAGCTGACACTTTTCCAGCAGCTTAAGCGTTCATATGCATTAGCAATTAATATCCTAAAAGGAATGACTAGGCCAAAGATGCACTTAGCATTTGAAAAGATACGAGCTCTACCTTGGAATAAGCAAAATACCTAGAGAATGACACCTCAGTCCTTGGTTGTGCGTAACACCGCTGATTGTTGCCACTAGCTTAGGCTAATTAATTAGCCCTTATTAGTTTTGTACGCAACAAACCGTACTCAACAAACACAATTGGGTGGGAGATTCTAGCAGGCCTAGGCATAGCTTTCAAGTTGGTACTTGATTAATATCACATTTATGGAAAGCAGATTACCATGCCTTTCCTCACATTTTCTATAAATAGGCATCTAAGCAGTAGCGAAATCACACTCAGCAATTTGAGCAAAATTGGTATAAGGTAATTGGTTTAGCAATTTAGCATTTGCAATTGCATAGCATTCTCATAGGCTAGACTTAGGTGCTTTGCAAAGATAGTTTTAAGGTATTTGTAGAGATTCTAACAAGATGAACACCCCAATTAGGCTAGTGTCACAAAAGTCTCAGATTTCCTTCTTAGGTGATTTCTACCAAGAGCTTAAAAAGGATGACGAAGAACAAGCACTCACTGTCCATCATAGCCATAAAGTGGGTCTTGGGACAGGACTACCTTGAGTATGAGGATAGATATAGAGTTAACATTGACGTCTGCTCACACTTTGTCACCTCCATGCTAGATATAGGAATTCCCAAGCCTTTGATTTTTTGTTTGGTAAAGGAAATTTTCCCTAAGAAGTACTTGAACGACCTTGGGGAGGTCATTGTAAACGCTGCACATGGTGAGGAAATTCCAACTGTGAGCAACCTTCAAAGGTTCATAGAAGAGGATGAGGTCATGCCATGGCTGCCATTTCTGAGTGGATTTTCCCTCCAGTCACAAGATGAGAACCGCTAGAGGGTCACTCGAGCCTGCAATTTCCTATTCCGTATCTACAATGTGGTGTCATTCTATGATATCGATTGGTACACGGACTTCAGGAACCTAGTGTTCCCTCCACCTGCTTTTTCTCCATTGGATGATGATGTTGCTACTAATAATGCCCTTGTGGATGAGGATATTGTGGATGCTACCATTGATGTGTCCATTGCTATTGCTCACGCTGTGAACTAAAGACTTGAATTTTTTCTTTTTGCTTTCTAAAAATCTCATAGTGATTAGTCTATTTTTTTATACATGCTTGAAAAAGGCTTTCATAAAATATATAAACGAAGTAGAATAGAATTATATACTTTTGGAAGCGTGGCCTATGAGCCATTTTGAAAATGTAAATATCGAAGCATATATAATGAAAATATATCTTTATATAATCATCTCGTTGCCTTCTTTTGGATTCTGCAACTGGGTCATCTTTTCTTTTCAGCATGTATGTTTGAATTTAGTTTTGCATGTGGGCTTTTTAATCTTTCTGTTCTGTTCAGCTATGAGTTTATTTCCCTTACTCTCTGCAATAGTGGGTCACTTTTTCTTTTTCGCCTCGAACCATAAAATAAATAAAAAGACTGGCCCACAAAACAAAAGGGAAAGAAGGGAAAATCATATAAACATATTTACATGGGTATGGTAAGAAAGCTTAATTGAATAATTTCAAGTGAATTCCGTCAACCGGAATTCCCAGCACTTCTTTTTCCATAGTTTCTAACTCGTATGCATTGTGCTCTTTGCATTGAATTATTCTGAATGGGCCTTCCCAAAGGCTGTCAAACTTTCCATGTTGATCCAACTTCATGGCCCTTTCATTAAATTTTAGCACTAAGTCTCCGCACTTTAGACCTTGGTTGGACGCTTTCTTGTCAAACCACCTTTTAACCATTTGTTGGCGGTTAGTCATGGCTGTTAGGGACTTTTCCCTTTTTTCTTGTACTTCCAGCAACTCGGCTAACCACAACTCCATTGCACTTTTTTGCTCCACCTAGAGAGATTTTAGCAATTGCAGCACTGGAATCTCCATAGGGATAGGAAATAACACCTCTTTTCCATAAACTAGCTCATACAGTGAAGTCTCGAGGACTTGCTTTGGAGTTATGTGGTTCGCCCAGAGTGCTGCTTGGAGGTTTTTGTGCCACTCCCTTTGATATTCTAACCCAATTATTTTGAGGAGTCAGACCAGATTCTTGTTTGTTGATTCAGCTAAGCCATTCCCCTATGGGTAGTAATTTGACAAGGTTTTAAGGAATATGTCATGTAAGTGTGAATTGACTTACCTTGGAGCCTAGGAAAGCTTTAGCATTGTTGAAGATGATAGTTTTGGGTGGGCCAAATATTGTCACCAATTCCTCTAGGAAATCCACTATCTCTGCCTTTGTCGCGTTCTTTAGTGGCACGACTTTAGTCTATCATGTGAAGTAGTCTATGGCCATCAAGATCCATTTATGTCCTACACTTGAGGTTGGATTGATCATTTTGATGAAGTATAAACCCCATTGCACTTGTAAATGGCTCATCAACCACTATCAGATTGAGAAGCATTGCAAAATTATTTCTTCTTCCTATGAAGAACTGACATTCCTTGCAAACTTTTACCAAGGAGTAGGAATCATTAAATAGCATAGGCCAAAAGTACCCTATGCACATGATTTTGATGGTGGTTGTCTTTGCGGAGAAATTCCCATTGCGGAAATGTTGTGGTAAGTGTCGAGGATCCTTTTTTATTGTTCTATGGTAACACATCACAACAGAACGCCATTGAAATTTCTCTTGGATAAGATCCCTTCAATGAGTGGGAATCCGTTGTTTTGCAACTGGTAGAATCTCCTCTTTTGAGAAGGAAGGCTTGACAGATATTTTCCTGTATGCATAAATCTTATTCTATTCATCAGCCAACAACCTTTGGACTCTGACTCATTCATTAGGACTAGTTTTGACTGCTCTTCTTTGGTGGCCATTTCTTCATCGTGCACAAGATATTCACATAGTCCTCTTCCTTGAACAGTTTATGTAGGCTTAACCTCAATGTCATACTCGAGGATCTTGGTGATCCAATTGGCTCTTTTCTTAGTGATTTCTCCTTCCATGATGTATTTGCACACACTAGAATGTGCAACATAGAAAATCATCTTATTACAGGAGATTAGGTGTTGGAACTTCTTGATTCTCTTAACTATTGCAAACGCCTGCCTCTCTACAAAGTTGTAGTTTATTTTATATTCCTTCAGGGTCTAGGAGTGAAATGCTATCGGATGTTCTCCCTTGCCCTCATCATCTTTCTGAGTTAAGATAGTAGCAATGCTTGAATTTCTACTAAATACATATATTATGAAGTCCTTTGATAAGTCTGGGTTGACCAGACTAGGAGCAAAAGAGATAGCATCCTTGAATTTCTCAAAGGCTTCTCTAGATTCTTTTTTCCATTTAAATGTTTGATCCTTCTTCAACATTAGGGAAATTGGCCTAATTATTCCTGCAAAATCAGAAATAAGTTTGCTAATGAAATTTACTTTCCCCAAGAAGGACTGAATGCCTTTCTTGTTGATCGGGAGAGGAAGCTCTTTGATTGCTTTCACCCACTTAGGATCAATTGAAATTCCTTCTTTGGACACTACGTGCCCTAGTAGTTTTCCTTGCAGTACTCCAAAGACACATTTTTTTAGGTTCAGGGATATCTCAAACTCTTGTAATTTCTTGAACACTATCTTCAAATGATCAAAATGATCATCCTTGGACTTGGAGAACACTATCAAATCATCCAAATAGATTAGGATAATCTTTTTGATTAGTTTACTAAAAGTGATATCCATTTCCCATTGAAGGTAGCTCCTGCATTTGAGAGGCCAAATGACATCTTAGCGTATGCGAACGTTCCCCACTTGGTAGTGAATATTGTCTTATGTTGATCCTCCTCTTTGACCCAAATCTGATTGTAACCAAAGAAGCCATCTAACAGGGAAAACATCTCTGACCCTACCACCATTTGCAAGATTGTCTCCAATGAAGGTAGCAGGTAATGATCTTTCAGGATGCTTTGTTTAGGTCTCAAAAGTCCACACATAGGAGAATATCTCCATTTTTATTTTGGACCGGGACCAAATTCGATACCCACTTGCTATGCTTGATTGATAAGATAATCTGCGACTAGATTATCTTTCTTGATTCTTGCACCATTAGTGATTCAATCTTGGGATTAATTGTCCTTTGTTTTTGGCAGAGAGGCTTTGCACCTTCTACCAACTCTATTGTGTGTTGAATGATATTGGGATCATATCCCCTAAGGTCATCGTATGACTAGGCCACCACCCCTTCATATTTATCACAAAAGTTGATAAGCCTTTCTTTATCATGATGCAGGACATCCTTCTCGACTTTGAGCTTTCTCCCATCTCTGACCTAAAGGTCTGCATAGTCACCTTTTTTTTCTACAAACTTTCATTTGTCATTTCTTGCATCGTCACAATTGAAAAGGTTTTCTAGAGTGACCAATCCTTTTGGAAGCTTATTGGATTTCAGCTAGATGATTTGTCCTTCATAGGCTTCAGTGATCTTTGGTTAGAGCTGGTCAACAAATTCTCTTGACTGTTGGATGAATGAGGCAATGTGTTCATTACTATCAAAAACTTGCCAGCTTTGGTCATTGTCTGGAATCGCCAATTGAAATATTACTCATATAAAGTGTTTATTGTGAATGAGATCAGAGGCAGGATCAAACTGAGATCTGATTGATTCCATGCGATCCGCATCTGTATTCTATTTTTGGGGCATCATCTGAATGTTGAAGGCTTCAAATCCCTCAATCAGGTCCCAAACTTAGTGTCTATAGGATCGCATGCAGACATTCTTGGCCACAGAAATTCCTTAGACTTGATTGACTACTAGTTTGAAATCTCTGAAACACCATTAGTTGCTTTATGCCCATCTGTTCCACAAGACTGATACCTTGCACTAGTACTTCGTATACAACTTCATTATTTGAGTAGGTGAACTAGAAGTGGAAAGACCTCATTGTATTTTCATTCTATGGGGATATTAAACATATTCTAGCTCCTACATCATTCTTGCATCTTCCTCCATCAAAGTGCAATGTCCATAGTTTTGAGGCTTGACCACCTTCAAATTCTTTGAAAGCCTTTAAGAGCACTTGATCTTCATTGTAGATGACATAGGTGCCCAGCCTGGTAGCATGGTAGATGTCGAAAGGGTCAGTATCTATATGTTCACTCAAGAGAACATCTTCTTGATCATTTCAGTCTCTGGTCACTTGTTCATCTTCTAGTAGCTTAGTGTAGTACATTTCTTGCTTGGTGATAGAGGTATGCACGACTTCAAAATTGATCATCGCTTCATTAGCTACATGCTCCAAATGTAAAGCTTTGGATTCTATATTCATCTTCGCACCATACCTAGTTCTAAGGATCAAATGTGACCAGTCTAGGGACAAATATCCACCCACTTTTGAAGTAAATTATCGAGATGGGTAGAGGTCAAACATGGGGGGAACATCTATGATCATAGTGTCTTGTGACACTATGATACTATGGAAAGAAAATAGGGTCAAGGGGAGTGCTTTGATGATGCCTATGGTTTTGGCTCTATTTCCATCAAGCTACATCACTCCTCTTTTTAATGGTTCATAGCTGAGTCCTAAAACTTTAGCTATTTGTTTAGGCATAATTGTGGTGCTAGCACCAGAATTAATAATGGTATTGTGTAATAATTTCTCCCCTATAATGAGAGTTAAGAAGAAGGGTTGAGGCTTTTACTTATCTCTTACTTCAGTAGGGGCTTTCACTGTGCTGTTTGTACAAACTTTGGTAGAAGATGGTTGATCAACAACCCTTGCTTTGGGCAACTACTCCATTGGCATTGCACTTTCTTCTTCCTAGAGAGACTTCTGTAGTAGTGTCTTTTGTTCCGAGAAGGCTAGAATATCCCACAAAGACACATTAGTAGATGATTTCTTCAATTGTTCCACCACGTTGAATGGTGGCTAATTCAAAGGTTTTTGCTCCTTTTCTCTTGTTATAACTTCCCTTCATGACTGATATTGTGGCACTATTGTGGAGGTACTAGGCATTTGGTCAGAAGCACTTTTAGGTTGTAGACTGACTAGTTGCGAGACACCTGGTTCACCCTTAAATATCCTCTTTGAGCAAGTGTTGTAGTTAGATTGTACTTGCGGTGTTTTAGATGTGGATGTATCATTGGCAAACACCGCTTCTTCTTCCATCCATAAGAAGAGTGTGTGGTCAAGAGTGATGTCCACTTCTTGCTCTAGTGACATCCCTTGCATTTGCATGGTGAGAACTGCATTGTCCATTTGTGAAGAGGTATAAACATAGCTTCTAGGGTCTATCATTGTGGCTTGGCTTCGCTACTCCGCCACCTTTTTTTGTAGGTTGTTGCATGGAAAGTTTCAAGGCATGTGTGAATCACCGCAAGGGAAGCACTAGGGGTTAGTGTCATCCACTAAATTATTTTGTCCCATGGTCAACTCTCTGCTCAAACTTAGGTTAGTGCTTTGCAGTGGAGTGGGTACCGGTACTATCTGATTTGTTGTTTGCGCCTACAAATTTGTGTGGGAACCTCCTTGGAACTAGTTTTGTTGGTAAGAGGACCTTCTTCCTTGATAATTCTAGTAGGTAGGCTTCAGAGGTATGGCCTGATTGCACTTGATAATGGTTATCTTATTGACAATAGTCCATAACATTTCTTTGAACTCACTCATTTCCTCCTTTGAAGAGCCAGATGTAGAGGCAATATTTTTTGGTGCACTCAGATACGTGTACATGGATTGAGGAGGAGCTAGTGCACTAGTAGAAGGAATATCCTGAGCAAGAACCGATATCTCAAGGAATATAGGAATGATGGGATGAGGCAGAAATTTCCCGGTGTCTATAAAATTGTTCTCCTCTTTAATAGCGATGCTATATGCGCCTAGTAGCGTGGTTCCACCAAGAGACTGGATCATCATTGAAATGTCAGGATTGATAGACTTCAAGTAGAACATGAATGCTAGATTGGGTGGTGGGCATATATCAATTTGAATCCTCTTCCAGCTTGTATGGAACCGAGCATTGAAGTCAACCATGGCTTTGTGTGGGTCTCGCTTTATGACCTAGAGCTGATAATATAGTGATGATCGATCTCCTTCATTCAAAAATATTTGATAGAAAGGCTCCCAGAGCTCATCCCAGGTACTGATAGTGTTTTATTGCAATGTGTAGTACCAATCCAGTGCCTTGACCCTGAAAGAGGTGGCAAGTAGCCTTAACACCACATTTTGTGATGTAACCCCATGTATCAGACATACATTTGCAACATATTGCAAATGTTTGGATGGTGTTCTTGAGCTATCTCTGGTGAATTTAGGTATATCCTTTAGGGTGGAAACTAGGATAGAGGCCTAAATGACAAGTGCTACTAGTGCAACAAGAGGGCTTCTGGCATCCCTTGCCACATAATTTTTGTTAGCGGCAGGCAACATGGCTATCAAAAAGGGAGGAGGAAGTGAAACATTCACTAATTGGGTCACGGGTTGTACTATCCCTAATGGTGGTACTAATAAACTAGGATTATTTATTGTTTGGGACCTAGTAATAGGTTGATGACTCATAAACCCTTCTAAAAATTTGATTCATTTAAGCGCAGTCCCACCGGGTGTGCCAGGAAAAAGAAAAATTATTGATGCCAAAAATTGGCAAGGTAACAACCCTTTGTGGGAAACTCAGTTTATGGGGGACTTATTGTGCTAAATTAAGTGACCTCCAAATTTTTAAAGAAGTCAACTTCTTCTGTAATTGGGGTTTTAGAATGGGAAACTAAAGAAAATAAAAAAATAAGGGCTCTAACTAGGGCGATATGCTAGAATTTAGATAAAAGGCATGATAAACCTATCTTTTGGATATAGTCTAAGGGTCCGCTTAGAAATTTACCATGTCCTAGAATAAAAAAAATTAAAGATTGCAGCATGAATAACTCATTCAATGACATAAAATAATTTTCACACCCATTTGCTAAAAGAAGAGTAAAAAGACATGATCTAAACTAGCAAACTTGCATTCAAATTATAGAAGTATGGAAAATAAACCATTCAAACAATAATGACACATTATAAAGTTTATCAATAGCATAAGAAATAGAGAGGCCAGACAATTGGACAGTCTATGAGTTCTTGCAATAATCTAAACAATAAAAAAAGGACTGGTCTCTCCAAAAATCCTATAATTCCAAAACTAGTGAAGCTTGAAAAGCATATAGCATGTAATCTTCAAACTTAGAACCTCCAACATCTTGAACTCTTTTCTAGAAGCAAAGAGTAGTATTTATAGCGAGTCTTCCTCTACCTAGCAAGCAACAACTGAAAAGATCCAGAATCTTGAGGAATGATGTTGAGGCAATGATTTCCCTCGGCCATTGTAACAGAAAAGATTTGAGATACAACATTTGGTCACCCTCCACTCAGGTGCATCCCTTGCGAATGATGTCAGTGGTCCGAGCAAAGTCCTGTGCAGACAAGTGTTGCCTCTTTGGATAGGTAGTTAGAACACGTTCTAACATATTGCAGCCTATGGTTTGCTTCATTCATTTGTTGAAGAAGCTTGCACTGATGGGACATGTGGCAACATTTTGCTACCTGCAGCCGATTTACCCTTCCTCTGTTGAAAGCTTGCACTGAGATGACACATAGAAAAAAATGTCTGATATAGACACCACCTGTGGGGCCCGCCAAATATTTTGCGACTGGGAGCTATGTAGAATGCAAGTGGGGAATAATGAGGAAGTGAAAGGAAGCAATCAAAATAACCCGCGGTGAAGACATGTGGGAGTATATTGAGGGTTGATAGATGAACAAGGACAAAAATGCTTTGGAGAGCGATGAGTGGACATGTGGCAGAGGCCGTGGTGACAATCAAAAGGGGGCTAATGAATTTATTTGAAGGCATGGGCCAATAATTAGCCAAAAACCAAAACCCAAAGGGAGCATGGTGAATTTTGTATTCACAATATCAATTCAAACATTCCATTGCCAATTCAAGGGCTTCCATTGCTAGGAAAAATCCTCTTGACAAATGTAGCCCACTTGCAATAATATTCCTTGAACATTGAGAAGCATTCTCTTTCTGAACCTGTGTGATGAATTCAATATTAGAAAAGCACCCCAAATGGGTGTTAGTAAGTATCCCACCAATTGATACAACTTGTGAAGCAAAGTACTCAAACTCCTCTAGATTTTCCTGAGTTTCCTACATTATTAGCAGATATGCTCCTTGTGTGCAAGTTAGGGTTAAATTTAACCATTCATTTTCAATAAAACATAAGACTTTCAATCTATAGTTAGGTTACTTAAAAATAATCAAAATTTTAATTACCAAACCAAGGGAAACACCATTTATCTTGAGACATGCATGCATAGAGAACTAACAAAAATTCAATTATTCGAACTATACCTAGTTTTGTTGGTGATACATTTTTTTTTTTGTAGAATGCAACTTCAAAACCCATGGTAGTTGTGTTCTTTAGATTCTCAAGGTTTAAATTTCTTTGTGTGCCACAATATTGATTTTAATTCTTCAATATCCTTACAAGTGAGTAGTATGACAGAAGGTAGAGTGCTATAAAAGCAACGACATGCTTGAGGTCGTGCCAAGTATGTGTGTTGTTCACCACCTTTATTAATTTCCTGTTACAATGCATTAATTTTCTTGAATAAAGGTGCAATCATGGCAGGTTAGGGTTCAAATCATGAACACCTTGGTTTCTGTGCAGGGCCCATCACTAGAGAAGAAGATGATGCAAAAGGCTTACATGACATGCTTGTGTGTCACTTTAATTCTTACAAGCAAAAGAATTTAAAAGAAAAGCCACTTTGGATACTTAACAATTCTCGATCAAAATAGGATTGAAACCTTTGGTACTAGACCTTGAAAAGATTATTGTGAACCAAGACTTTTACTAATCGAGCTTATGAGAACTGTGTGCAAAGAGAGACTCAAAACTGGGTTTAAACAAGACCAAATTGATTAGAAAAAATATTCAAAATAGAACCTTTGATTTTTGATCTTCGGTTAAAGAAAACCAAAATCCATAATGGGCTAACCAAAAAAGGAAAGGGGAACACACACCAGGATGATTTATCTGAGTGATGACTCACCAAGCTTGACTTACCAATCGGGTGAAAAGAAAAAACTTGTTAAAGATATGACATCCTTAGTGCAATAGCATCAAATTTGGGACCCATGGGTCCGATAAATTTATAAGACTAGGGAAGAGAGCTTGCAACATTCCAAATCCAACAAAGATAGGGAATTAGGTATGGACTAGGAAAATTGAATAAAAAAACTTCCATTTTACTATTTCCTCCAAAAGCAACACACCAAAGCAAGTAAAAGAAAAGAAAGGGAAGGAAAAACAGTAGAAGAAAGGGGTCCACATTTTTCCAAGGAGAAAAATGGGGTGTGTTGTGAGACCATACAACAACTAGCAACCAATGAAACCAAACAAAATAATAGAAATTCAATTTTGGGCCTAATAACCATACTTCAACTTTCTATAGTCCTTAAATTATAAATGGTTAGACCCTCATTCCAACATTCAATCTTTACTTTAGCCAACATACAAGATTAGATTTTTACTGAGCTCATGTGTGTGCAATTAATTTATTCTGCTACAGTAAATTTAGAGCATAGAAAATGTTTGCATTGACCTACATAGTTTGGAAATTTCCTTTTAAGCCAACCTTGGATAGAGCCTTGCTGCTAGTCAGGTGTCCATAGCCCCAATAAGGCTATCCCTATAATTCCCCCAAACATAGCTATACTGCCAGTTAGACATCTATAGCCCCGATAGAGATATTTGGATAGCCTAAAGAGCTGAATTTTTCCTTTTGATATTTCTTTGATATCCATTTTTTTCATTTTTTTTCATTTGATATTTCTTTGTAAGCTCATTTGTAGGAAATGAAACCCACTATTAGGTTGGGAATTATAGTGGTAGAAAATTTCACCTTTTTTATTTTTCACTCAATGCAAAAAACTACTTTCTCAAATTCAATAGAATGATTAAAGTATGGGCATTTGTAGCTCAACATCAACTAAATGATTTGTGCGAACTAAATTAGAAGGAACCAAACAATTTCCTAGACATCTATAATTAAAGGAAATTTTTTGGTCAAAGCATGAATCCCATTTCTAGAATTGGCATTCTATTATTTTGACCACCTTTAAAGGATGCTAATTACTATATACCTCAGTGATGCAAGACCTCAGAAAGTAAACAAGAAAAAAGAAAGAACCCAAAACCCCAAAAAAATAAAACAAAAACCATTTACAAAAAAAAAAAAACTATTTGCAAAACTATTTACAACAGGAATATGCAACCAACACTAGGCTTGGCATAATTTCTCAGCAATGTCCGTTTACGCGAAAGTCGGAACATCCTCCTTCCGGTTAAATTTTGCTTGTAAGTGTTCTCACCTAAAATTTCAAATGTCTGGTAAGGACCAGTCCATAACTTTTCAAATTTACCATGTTCACTCTTACACTCATGTGCTTTGTTCCAATATAGGACTAAATCATATATTCTAAAGGTTTTCAATCTAGCCCTTTTTTAAAACTGTGTGAACTCCAACCTTTGTACCTACAAAACAACAAGAATAAGCAAGTTAGACAAGAGATTGCAAGCCAAAACAAAGATTCCCCATGAAATCCATTTACAACATTCAAACTAGGAAGAAAATATTAAAGAACACAATGGAAATGATAAAACAAAGATTAAATCCTAATTAGATGTGAAAACTCATGATCCCATGGGGGAATTGGTGCCAATTTGATGTGAAAATTGTCCCTTTCCCAATTCCTAAGATGCAAACTTGATGTGTTGATGAAGATTTGATCTACTTTGTTGATGTTGAAGAGTGCTCCAAGCTAAAATCTGCAAAACCTAACTATGATTCAAGAATGATTGATGAAATTTGATGGATATTTGAGCATGGTAACTTTGCATAATTTGTGGACGGTCAAATGAGGATATGAGCCCTTTATTTATAGAATGCCAAGATGGATGAATGTCCAAATTTTAGCAATATGGGACTAACATTCATCCAATGGCATGATGCCACTTGTCAATCCATGAATGGATGAAGGATGTGTAAGATTTGGGGTTTGTGCTAATAAATGCAAATATTTGAATTTCAAATTTGTTGAAATGACATGTAGAGGGAAGGGAAAATGAAATAAATGCCACTTGGCTCAAGGAAAAGGACATGCAAGATGGAGTAAATGCCTTGTTGGATGTACATGTTGACTTGGAATTTTTGAATTCAAATTGAGAGAATATTCCAAAAGATGCCTTGTGAGGAAAACAAAGATTTAATAAATGAATTAAATCTATTTTCATGTGCAACTTGCAAAATCTAGAGGATGGGACATGAGATGAGATTAAATTAATCAAGGGTTAATTAATTTAATGAGAGAGGTTAGATGATATGACTTATTTGACTTAGATTTATGGATTTATTTAAATCAAATAAGAGAGGAATATGATAAGACAATAATTAAATAAGGATTTTGATTTATTTAATTAAAAGAGATGGTGTGAGATTAAATCAAATAAGGTTTTAATTTATTTAATTTAATGAATAGACTTTAGAGATTTAATCAAATAAATTTGATTATTTAATTAAATAGGGATAATTAGATCAGATGAATTGATTTAATTAACAAAAGAGATGACTTGATTAGATAAAATGATTTATTTAATTAAGGGAGGAATATTGATGAATTTAATCAGATAGGGGAATTTGATTAAATGGTTACATAGAGGGATGATTCAGGAAGAAATGATATTAGTAATCAGGATCTGATTACTAATATCATTTCTGAAATGGCGACATAAATCATGCCATTATAATGCCCCCTCGAGAGATCAAACAAAAATTTTAATTTTTTGGGTGATCTCACGAAATAAAGATGACAAAGTACCCAATAGGTTTGAAAGGGCTCCAGGAGGCTAAAAACATGTCTAAACGCAATCAAATGATGAAAAATAAGTCTCAATCAGACAAAAATAGGTTCGGGGATCCAAAACCCTAGCAGGACAGCCATTCAGGGTTTAAAAACCCTAATTTTCATGCTTAAATGGGGCCCGAGGGTTCACTTTCAAGTCATTTTCACACACCTCTGCTAGCAACTTTGAGATTTGAGCTATGACTCTTTGGAAATATGGCACAACAACAGCTTCCCCTACACATCACTGATCAAGTTCGGATGTACCAGTGGCCACCTAGAGTCGGGGCACCGGTATGTGACCCTTACCCAAGCTTCATTTTTTCATTTAATGCCATATTTAATGCTTTAAAGGGTCGGTTCACCTGCAGTGGCGCTTTATGGCACCGCTTGGAAATCAAACTGCACCGCACGGTGCTGTTTTGCGTTGCAACGGTGCAGTTTAGAGTTTACAAACTGTGACATTGAGCTCGGGGCTGGCGGGTCAGTTTGACAAAGTGCAACTCAGTGACGGTAAATTCACCCAAACTGTGTCACTGGAAGGGAAAGTGCACCACGATAGTGCCATATAGCTCTTTTTAGGGTCTAGTGTCAGAGTTTGATTAAAATCAAACTGTGATGCCATCATGGGTTGCACCACTGGGGAACTTTTTTGAATGCTTGGTAGAGAATTTTACAAAAAAAATTAACACGTTGACCTTCCTTGATGTAGGACGCAGCGAGGGAGCTCTACTCTCAGGAGCACAGGTCATGAGATTTGGTTGGCATCTTGTGAGACCTAAGCGATAGGGACCAGGATTGACTTGGGGTTGTGGGGTTGTGGCACATTGCATATGTGACACCCGTGCACACTCACCTAGGGATGTTGTCAGCACCGGTTGAGAGGTGGCACAACGAGATGTCCTCATTTCATCTCCCCATTGGCAAGGCCACTGTCACTTTGGAGGACGTTTGGCATATTCTACGATTGCTGATTCATGGCTGATGGATGATTTTTGATATGAACGAGGGGCACAAGGCCTGCTGCAGAGTCCTCGCCACATGGGACATCATCTTCTATGAAGGACAGATAGAGCTAGAGTGATACAGGGTCATAGCACCTCCCTACCACTGGTTGATTGCAGCTATCATTTCGAGTCTTGTTGCCCCAAATAGATGAGGGTGATACTTTAGTCCTGGATGGGGGTATTGCTAGGAGCGGATGGTCTGAGACAGGCTGGTTTGTTTCACATGGGGACATGTTCTTCTAGCTTCGCTTTATAGGGACCTTCATGAGTATGTCTACATGGACAACAGAGCATTGGGGGAAGGGGTGACTATACTTCACGTCTGGGCATGGGATCACATCTCTGTGTTACATCCACATGTTGTTCTAGTTTTGATGGGGGTAGACGATCCCCTCGTGGCACGATACAAAGGTGGTGTGTCCTTTACACACACCGGTGAGCACATGATCCCCTACTAGAGGCGGGTCTTAGACGAGATGCTGGTTTTCACTTGGCGACCATACCTTGGTTAGCCTAGATGGGTCGATGATGTTGATTAGTTATTCTATTTCCACCAGGACTGGTATATATGTAGGGGCGGGAGCATACTATGATTGAGAGGTACCTACCTGGGCGTGTGCTACTTCAGTTCAGAGAGTCGCAGGATTGGCCAGATGATGACTATGTAGCTGTCTTCGCTTGTAGCATGAAACAGGTGTCATGGGGACAATACATTCCTGCCTTAGAGGCCATGGATAGTTTTTGATAGTTGGTAGCCTACCCATGGGCTTATGATTAGGGGCTAGCAGATCTAGGAACCACTCAGGCCTATAGAGATTGGTTCCAACCTCCACTTCAGTTGACTATTCTAGATGTTGACCCAGATCTATGCAGAGTTAGAGGTAGAGGGGGAGGACGAGGATGAGGATAGAGGGTTGAGATTCAACATGATCCACCAGTTGTGCTCCTAGTACAACCAGGGAATGGAGATGTACCCATGTAGGACCAGCAGCAGGAGCCACCACGAGGTAATGATCAGCCACAGGTGTAGCCACAGGGATAGGAAGATGCTCGAGATGCATTGATTACATAGTTACAGGCACAGATCCAAGCCATGACCACTGAGAGAGATCAAGCAAGGGCTGAGAGAGAGTAGCTCAGAGCTAAGAGAGATTAGGTTATACAACAGAGACAGGCTACAGAGTTACAAGAAGCTACTGAGCTAGGCCGGAGGCAACAGATAGAGAACATGATGGCCTCCTCATCTTAGGGTACAGTGTCAGTTCGATCCTATAGGGATGCCATCCGAGAGGCAGAGTATTACCAATGGGCTTATTATGATACCGTGCCCAAAGCAGAGTGGGTCCCATAGTACTCAGAGTGGGCCAGCCACAAACTAGCAGAGGGTCATGGTGACAAGGGTGAGGGTAGCATTCACAGGGATCGATCTTGATCGAGATCTTACCATACTTTTTGTGCCTTATGGGCTCATTTTTGATAGCCTTGATGGGCCATTTTGTATTGATTGACACATATGTATAGTGATCCAATTTATTACTTGTACTATGACAGTTGATGATGATATATATGAGCTGATTTTGATGTGATGAAATGCATACTCTTTATTTATGCATGTATGATTCTACTTCTATATGTTATGGATGTGTTTATTTCTAATGATGTTTATGCAATGATTATGACTAACAAATCTATATTATGCTAACCTATGATATGATGTGCAATGATGTTATCTATATGATGATTTATTTTATGCAAATGTGATATGTGATATGGATTTTAATATGTAAAGCATATATACAAAATGATTGTGAATTATGCTTATAAATGTTTATGAATGGATGTATGCCTTGCGTGTGATGGATTAATCCATTTATGCTTATGAGGGATGATTTATGCAATGAATGTTTTATGATTTTATTTATGAGATGATATGGATGATGCAAATGAAATGGTGTTAATGCATAATGAGATGGTTTTATGAGATGCAATGATATGTTAATGCGTAATGTGAATGTAAAGTGGTGAGATGATGTCATTAATGTTATGCAAGTATGTATGTCAATGAATTAAATGCTTATATACCTATTGTTTATGATTATGCAAAAATGATTATGGAATGCTTTCGTACATGCTATGTTTATGCAATAATTAATATAATGCTATGCGATGCAATGTAATGGGTGAAATGCAATGACATGGATGCACCTATCTATGAAGAATGTTTATGATAACCTGTTCATATGGTGATTAAATGCGATGCGTATGTTTCCTATATGATATGCTAATGATTTGTGGATGTAGGATCGATGACGATGATGGTGATGATGATCCACTATCATAGTACCTTGTTAGTGCAGTTAGTAAGAAAAGAAGAAGTCATTTCAACAAGACACAAGGTGATACAAATGCAAATGATGATGATGATGATGATTACTTGCCAAGGAATTGGGATTTTCAAAGGGCCAAATTTTCTTATGTTTGATAACACACGTGGTATGATTCATCAAGGTATAGAGGACCAGGATGGCATGGTACTTAGTGTGATGGACTTTGCCTTGACAAATAGATAGGAGTATTCTTGTCCACACCTGACATACAGAAACCTTGCTAGGATGCACTTCAGAAGTTTTAGGCATGTCCGACCAAAACACGAAAAGGTAAACCTATCCATGAAATAGTCAACAAGTTGCCCTAGACCTCTTCCATACATACCTAACAAAGAAAGTATTCACCGAGGTTATATGACAAGAATGTCCAACAAGCATAGCAGACAAAAGATAATGATCGTTGCCCCATTCCTTATTTCTCTAGATCCTCTGTTTTGGGATATCATTGAGACGTCCTTGGAATGAGCGCAAATAAGATAACTCAAAAGATAAAGACCAAGTAAACAAACAAATTGATGCTCTTCAATACCACTAACGGAAAGAGGATGTGTTTTCTAAGGATAAGAATCAAAACTTATTGCCAAAAGATAATGCCCATTGTAGGAAGGATTCATCCTAGGACATGTTAGTGGATGGTGGCACGTCATTTCATTTATCCAGAGTGTTCTAAGGGATGATTGATATGGGACCAATTTAGATGATGTGTTACTGATACAAAGAGATGACCAACTTGCTTATGTATTGACTTAGACCTAAGACTTGATGCTTTGAGTTTTACTTTTTAAGTTGCTAGACTTGTTTCCAACTGTTTCACCAAAGTTTTGAGGATGACGATCAATTTATTATGGATGGTGTTATTGCGGGTGCAAGCGAGATGAGGTGGATGGATTTTTTTTTCAAATATTTGGATGTTTTTGATGTTTTGAAATGTTTTGAGGCTGTTTTTGGTGTTTTTGAGATTTTACAAATGTTTTAATTTTTGATTTTTTCAATGTTTTTGGGGTTTTATGATATTTTGACCAAGAGACTGACCTAAAGACCTATTCTAGGGGTCTCGGGGGCTGATCAATAGATGAGCCTTGCCTACGTTATACACACAGAAACCACGTAGTTTGACTGACGACTTGACTGAATTACAGGTGATGGTATACATGATGAGATGTCAGTTTATTATGACGGACTCCTATAAGACTAACTTAAATGTCTCGGCGGATGATCAAAGATCAACCTTGCCTACATTCAAGCTCAAAGATGACGTAGTTCAACAAGATGACTCTGTTTTTGACTTTTTGACTGACTTTTTGACCAGTTTTTGGGATTTTGATGATTTTTTGAATGTTTTTGGATTTTCTAATGTTGTGATGTTTTTGGATTTTCTGATTTGAGGACTTTAAGATCATACACAAATCCAATCTGATAAGAACATGCCCCCAACATGATGCAATAGACTACTCCAATAAAGGCAGGACAAACTGACCTTGAGGATGAGCCGAGTAGTTCCAAGAGGGATCATGATACAAACATAGGACCAAGCTATGGTGCAGATGTGAGTGGATGAGTGATGAATGCAAATCTAAATGTGATGGATGATGCAGAACAAGCCATAAAGTTCCTGGTGGATGGAAAGTGCTTACTTACACAAGGCACTTGTTTTCCAGGTTTTCACCAAGGTACTTGCCCAAAGTGCCACCAAAGTGGTTTTCACTATAGGACGATTTTTTTATCTTTACTATTTTTTGATCCATTTTCTAATTTTTTTGGATTTTTTGCTTTTTTAAAATTTTTTTATTGTCACCAAGACACCTGTTTGCCAGGTTTTCGTCGAAGTAACCATTTTTTCCATTTTTTTGGGATTTTTTGGTTCTATACCTTGAAATATTTAGGCATAAAACTTTTTGAGATGGGAGCTATTCATGGGATCTTGTAGAGGTTCCCCTTCAAGTGTTGATAACTGATATGCCCTTGATTTGTAACTTGTTGTTATGATGAATGGTCCCAACCAATTAGGTTCAAACTTCCCTTTCCTACTTGGGTTTGGGACATTCTTCTGATTTTCTTTTAAGACTAGTTCTTCGAATTGGAACGTCCTACTTTTTATTTTTTATTGTAGCTCCTTTTGAGTTTATTTTGATAGAATTGCAAGTGATTCAAAGAATCTATACATCTTTCATCCAGTAGCTCCAGCTCATTTAATCTTGACACTCGGTAGTCTTCATTTGTGATGAGGTTTTGTAGTGATATCCTAAGGGATGGGAGCTCGATCTCAATGGGGAGTACGACTTCTAATCCGTAGACCAAGGAGAAGGGGGTGGCACAAGTGGGTGTGCGGATGCTGGTTTGATAGGCCCAGAGGGAAAGATTAAGCTACAAATGTCAGTCACCAACTACATCATTGACTATTTTCTTAAAGATTTTTAGAATGGTTTTGTTTGTAGCTTCTGCTTGGCCATTGCCTTGGGGACAGTATGGGGTGGAGAAGTGATGTTGGATTTTTACTTTCTCGCATGTCACGAACCTCCTGATTTTTGAATGGTGTCCCATTATCTGAGATAATGGCTTGTGGGACACCATAACGACAAATGAGATAGTTCAGGATGAACTTAGAAATCTACTTCCCAGTTATATACGTCATGGGAATGGCCTCCACCCACTTAGTAAAGTACTCCATTGCAGTTATGATGAATTTATGGCCGTTAGATGAAGTGGGTGTGATTTTTCCAATTAGATCTAGTCCCCACTGTGAAAAGGGCCATGGTGTGACAATAGGATGAAGCTCTTAAGCTGGAGCATGGATAAGGTCCTCATGCTACTGACATTGTAGACACTTTCTGGCATGATCATGTGCTTCTCTTTCCATTGTGGGCCAATAATACCCCATCCTCAGTAGTTTCTTGGCACTTGAGTGTGAACCACAGATACCATTGTGTACTTTAGTTAGAGCAGTTAATGCCTCCTCAACATTTAGGCAGTGTAGTAGGGTTCCTTCTATGCTCCTATGATATAGGGTATCACCTAGGATGACAAATTTGGATGCCTTTTTGACAAAGGTTCTTTTTAGGTTTGATGGTAGGTCAGCGGGTATGACTCCTATTTGAAGGTATGTATAAATGTCATGATACCAAGGATCACCAGGACCAATGATTTTGCACATGAATTCTTATTCTAGTACCTCGAATGTGGGAACAAGAAGCTACTCAATCAAGAATTCATATTTTGGAATGTTGTGAGGGATGTCCAATAGGGATCCAATTGTTGCCATGGTGTCTACTGCTCTGTTGTTGGTTCTAGGAATTTTCTCAAATGTTATTTCGATGAAAGATTCTTTGAGAGTCTCCACCAATTTCTTATATGGAGTGAGCTTGTCATCCTTGGTCTGATATTCATTATTGACTTGAATTATGATCAATTGAGAATCTTCGGACACTTTGAGAGCTATGATGTTCCATTGCACTGCTATCCTGAGACCATAGTCAAAGCCTCATATTTCATGATGTTGTTGGTGCAAGGAAATGCTAGTTTATATGACCTTGGTATGCAATCCCCTTGTGGGCTGATGAAGAAGACACCAACTCCTGATTTGTGCTGTGTGTATGAGCCATTGAAGTATAGTTTCCATTGGTCAACTATGTTGACGTTAAAAATGGATTCATCTGGAAACTTTGAGACAAGAGGATTCTCATAATAGATAGGTGCTTCTGCCAATTGGTCTATGATGACTTGGCCCTTGATTGCTTTTCACTCAACATACTCAATGTCATATTCTGATAATATCATTACCCATTTTTCCATTCTTCCTATGAGCATTGCCTTTGATAGTAGATACTTGAGAGGATCGATTTTGGCAATGAGCTTTATCTTATGTGCCAACATGTAATGTTTGAATTTTTGTGATGCAAACACTACTGCGAGGCATGCTTTCTCAATGAATGAGTAGTTTAGCTCATGCCTGACCATTGTTCTACTAATATAGTAGATAGCCCTTTCCATTCCATTTTTGTCATGCTGAGCTAGGAGAGCTCCAAGGGCTGCTATTGTTGCTAATACATATAAGATCAATGGTTTCTTTGGGATGGGTGGCATTAAGATTGGTGGTGTCAATAGGTATTCCTTGATTTTGTTGAATTCCTCTTCACATTTGGTATCCCATTTGTATGCTACTCCCTTGTGGATTAGGTGAGAATATGGGTTCTGTTTATCCGCCAATTGTGCTATGAATCTTCTAATGGGTTGGAGTTTGCCTTGTAGACCTTTGAGTTGTTTTAATGTCTTTGGTGCTTCCACTTCGAGGATTTCTTTCACTTTTGCTGGATCCACCTCGATACCCCTCATTGATACTATATATCCTAGCAATTTACCTGATTGTGCGCCGAAAATGTACTTCTTGGGATTTAATTTGACCTTGTACTCTAGTCTATCAAAGATGGCACCTAGGGTTTCTATGTGATCTTTTCTTTTTCTAGATTTAGCTAGGATGTCGTCGACATAGTCTTCAACCATCTTATGAATCATGTCATGGAATATCAATGTCATGGCCCTTTGATATGTTGCTCCTATGTTCTTTAGGCTAAATGGCATCATGTTCTAGTAGTAGGTCTGCCATGGACAAGTGAAGGCTGTCTTATGCTGATCCACTTTTGCTATCATGATTTGATTGTATCCTGAAAATCCATCCATTAGTGATAGCATCTCATGTCTTGTTGTCAAGTCCACTATCATGTCAATGTTGGGAAGCAAGAAATCATCTTTCAGACATGATTTGTTTAAATCTATGAAGTCTGTATAGATTCTAATGGCTCCATCAGGTTTTGAAACAAGTACCAAGTTTGATACCCATTTTGGATAATCTATTGGTCGTATGAATCTTGCATCTAGTAGCTTTTTCAGCTCCATTTTGACTAATAGAGTGATCCGAGGGTGCATTTTTTGAAGCTTTTGTTTGACCGGCGTTGCTTCTGGATACATTGCTAAGTGATGAACCATAGTCTTTGGATCAAGCCCTGGCATGTCAGCATAAATCCATGTGAAGTTTATTTGCCTTTCCCTTAGGAATGCTACTAGGAGTTATTGCTCTTCTGATAATAGTGATTCTACATAGACTGTGATATGTGGGGTTGCCTCTATTCCTAGGTTGACTAGATTGCATTTTTCAGCCAAGACTACTGACTTTTCCTGATGAATAGATCTTAAAGGAAGGTTGAATCCTTCATCCTCAGGCACCTCAGAGAGGTTTTCATCATTGGATATGTCCTTTCTTTTTACTTTTTTCTTGTCAAAGAGTTCCACGGTATCGTTTTCACTCAAGGACTTGGATATGATTCTTAGTTTCTCACTTTTGCGATTGATGGATTCAATCGTTTCCCCATAATAGGCATGTGTGTACAATTCTATTATGAACCATGCCTTATGATCTCTGTCTAGAATATTATCCCACAATCCCATGAATTCTAAGAGTGCTTCATCATTTTTGAATGTATCAAGAATTGGTGGTCCTCATTGGTCATGGTCAATGAGTTGGGGCTATACTAGGCGAATCTCATGATCTTGTTGGTCTGGTTCAAAGGATAAGGTACTAATCATACATAGGGTGGTGTCCTCAAATAACCTAGGTAGATTGGTCATGGTATCCTCATCATCACTACTATTATAGATCTCAGTTATAAAGTTATGTGTCTCTACCTATGGATATTGGTGAGCATACTTCTGCTATTATTTGCTGAGGAGAAATATTAACCATTCTAACTAGAGGACTTTGGCCACATATGGTTATACTTGGAGGGGTACATCCAAGGCCTAGGTTTGTTATTGGTCGCATCTTTGGCATGATAAGTATTATGAGCCCATTGTCATTTTGTCCTAGTATTTGATTTCTGTTGTAGCCCATTGCAAGCATCATTTGCAGAGCCTTGCTTCAGTCATCCATTGGTAAATTAACTGCTGGTCTTTCATCTTGATATAACATGTGTGATGGATCTACCTCAATAACCTCCTAGCTAAGGTCTCCCCATCTTGTGAATTCAGGATAGTCTTTAGGAGACGTTTGTGATGTGGAAGCTTGGTTTTCTTGTGGACGTCTCCGTGATCTAGGAGATTGTGGTAACTCTCCTACCACAAAGGCATTGTTAGGGAGATTGTAGCTTCCACAACCGTCATCCTGGATGATGAGCTTGATGTCAGAGATGGTGGGAATGGTGGGAGTGGTAGGTTTCTTTGTCATACAAGTGGACGTGAGAGTGGCGGAGTCAATGTATGGTGTGGATGGACCCTCATCATTTTTTGGCACTTGTGGGATTTTGTAATACTTTTCTTTGAGGTTTTTGCAATATGAGAAAGGTTTGGGATCTCCATGGATGATAACTTCTTGTCCATTATGTGTAAATTTCACACATTGGTGGAAATTTGATGCTACCACTTTCATCGCATGGATCCATGGATGTCCTAAGAGGATATTATATGGCAAGTCGAGGTCCAAGACCTGATAAGTGGTTTCCATGATTGCAAGACCTACTTGAATAGGGAGTTTGATTGTACCCTAAGACAATCTTTCTTGATCGTCATATGCTCTTATTGTGATGCCCTTTCCTTTGTTAACGGAATCTTCTGATATTTTCAACTGTTTGATGAGGCTGAGAGAATAGATGTTCAAACCTGCACCTCCATCCACCAAGACCCTTTTGATTTTTCTCTTATGTACTATGGCTTCCAAGTGAAGTGCATAGTTGTGAGATGGTTGGGCATGGAAATCTTGGTTAGAGAATGTAAGGAGGTTAGGAATTATGATATTTTTGACCATAGCTTGGAATTGTTCCACATCAAGATTTATGGGAATAGTGGATGAGGTCAATGCTTCTTCAAGGATTTTCTTATGGGCCGATGAGTTTTTTAGCAACTCGATGATGGAAATTTGTGCTGGCGTTCTCTTGAGTTGGTCTAGGTCATTGTAGCCAGGCGAAATAGATCTAGATGAAGGGACTCTATTTGGTTGGGATGATCCTATGATGGTGACTTTGTTGCCTCTTGTGGTGACTCCACAATCTTCAGCATGGGTGCCCTTGATGGTAATGACCATGCAGTCTTCATTGAGGGAGGAAACGACTATTTTATACACATGATTTGCATTGCCCTTCCCTTTGTCATTTTTATTCCCTCTATTTCCATGATTCGACATCAGATTCGTATATATCTTAAGATCTTGATTTCCTGTAGGTTGTTCCATGTTTATGATTTTCTTATCGATGAGATCTTGGATGATGTTTTTGAGTCATGCAATTGTTTGTGGTGTGGCCTTTGATTTTATGGAATTCACAAAGTTTATTCTCATTATACCAAGGAGGTTTGACATTCGATTCTCAGTAATTCTCAAATGTAGGAGGCTTGATGAGTTTTTTGTTGATCAATTTTTTCATTATGTCCTCAAGTGGTTCCCACAAAGTGGTGTATTTTTGTTTGGGATAACTTTTGCGTTGGGGTGGTCCCCTTTGATCATTGAGATTATTGATAGTTGGATTGTTGTTGGGTTGGTGTGTTGTTTCATGGTGGTTTTGGTGTTGGATTTGTGGTGTGTGTATGTTTTGGCGTGGGGCACTAATGACCACCTTGGCATCAATGACACCATAATTAGTAACATTTTTGTTCCTTTCCCATGTGTGAGGTTTATCATTGTAATTGGATGGTGGGCAGTTGTTTTGTTGTTCATGGTATGATGTTGATTCCACAGGTTGAGTCACAAGGGCTCTTTCAATGCTAAGCACTTTAGGGATCAACTAATTGTATGTTGTGATGTCCTAAACCTTGAGATGAAATTCCAAGCGGCCTTCAAGGTTGGCTATGATGGTGAAAAATTGTTGTTCTTCTAGCATGGTCCACTTGCTCTGATTGGCCTTAGATCACCATCGTTGTAGGAATGAGGCAAATGATTCTCCCTTTCCTTGTTTTAGAGCCAAAAGCTCTTCTAGATTAACATCCATTGTGATGTTGCATGCATAGTTCTTAATGAATGTGTCCATAATTTCTTGGAATGTTCTAATGCCTGAGGGTAAGTGAGAGAACCATTCTATAGCGTGGCCTTCCAAGCTCCTAGGAAATAGCCACATTAGATAAGTATTGTCATATGTGACCTCCATGCAATGAACCTGGAATTCCTTGATGTGATCTTCAGGGTTTCCCATCCCTCGATATTTGTCAAATTTGGGGATCTCAAATCTCTTGGGGAATGGTTTCATTACTAAGCTCCTATCAAATGGATAGGGACACAAGTTACTTGGTGTTTTGGTTGTTTTCCCTGATTGAAGGTCAAGCACTTGTTGCGAGAGCACCTTGAGTTGTGTCGTCACATCATTTTGTGGATCAGGGGGTGGGATGAAAGTGTTATGGGGTGTTTTAATCATGGATTGGATGGGTGGGTCGGTCGGTGTGTTGTTCAATGTTATCTGTATGTTTTGCTAAGCAAGGTAGGTTTCCACCTGCTTTTGTATGAACAACGATTGTTGTTGATCTTGTTGTTGCTACATTGAGATTTGTGCTTGCTATTGCGCTTGTTGCTATACCAACAATACTTGTTGTTGGGCTTCTTGTTGTTGGGCTGCCAATTGTGTTGCTTCTTGCTACTCTTGATATTGCTTTAATGCTTGAATTTTCATTGCTTGTCTTTGTGCATGAAGTTGTGCTTGATATTGGCCTTGTTGTGCCTGATATTGAGCCTGTACTTGAGCTTGCACTTGTGCTATTTGTGCTTGTGTTGCTTGTTGTTGCAATAGATGTTGTGATTGAGCAGCCCTTTGTGCTTGCAATGCTTGCGTGGCTTTTGTAGCTTGAGTAGCTTGTTTTTGTTGTTGTTGCTGCTGCAATAAAGCTTGGGCTTGTGTGACTTGTTGCACTTGTAATGCAGCTTGTGCAGCTTGGGAAACTTGTGTAACTTGAGCAGCTTGCTGAGCAGCTAGGTGTACGGATTTTTGTTTTTTCACTTGTTGGAATCCCCTTTGAAAAGCATCTTGTAATGTCGCGTTGTATTGGTTTGATGTGGTGGAAGTTGGTGGTGGTGGGGGTGATGGTGGATTCAGAATGGAATTTGTGGTGAGTGATGATGTCGCATTGATGTTTTGAGTGTTGGATGGTGGTGTTGATGTGATGGTTGGTCCTTGAGAGACCATGCTTTGTGATGCTAAGGGGGTGTTTTATGTTGTTGCAATATCAACAAATTTTTTTGAGTGTTTGACATAATGCTTTGGTTGATATTTGGGATGTTATTTTGATTGATACTTGGTAGAGGGGGAAGCCCTAAACCAAGGAGTGGTGTGGATGATAATGGCAATGGTGGGAGAGGTGGAAATGTGAGGGGTGTGAGCTCTTGTGAGAATGTTGTGGTGTCGAATATGCCCCCCAGTCTGAACATATCTCCCTCCTCTTGTGAATTTTTGAGGAGAGGTGTTTGGGGTGTTGCATGAAAAAATGATGATGATGGATCACGATGGAAGGTGAGAGGAACATTTTTGTGTAATGAATTTTGGGGTATGTTTTGTTCCAATATGGTGTTTGTGTCCAAGTTTTGATAATTAACAAGGGGGTGTGTTTTGATAGCATTGGAAAATGCATTTCCCTTATTAATGTTAGGTTGGGTTGGAGCAAAATATTTCATGATTTTTGGAATGTTTTGCGTGATGTTTTGAGATGGGGGTGTAGATGAAATGGGGATGGTGGATGAGATTGGAGGAGAAGATGTCTCTACTATAGTACTCACATCAAAATCCAAAGGTAACTTGGCCCCTTTTTTGGCTAACTCAAGCATGTATAATGAAGGGTTGAGCCTCATCATGATATTGATGATTTTATGGTTCTCCGGATTTTGGAGCATTTTGGTCATTTCTTTGCGAGACATTCTAAAGGTAATATCTTCTCCTTGGTTTACCTCTTGTGAATTTTATGATGATGAGATGGCCAAATGATTACTTGATTTGGTGGGATTCATTTCTACGTTTGTTTGGCTAAGATCCCTTGAAGCAGGTGTTTCTTTGTTGGCTTCCATACTCTTCTTGTATTGAAATCTCGTTTGAACCATAAAACAAGGATCAATTTTCAAGAATATGGGAGATGAATCTCTTGATTCTTTGGATTGATCTTTCTTTTATGCCCCAAAGTATAAAGTTTTAGGATGCCTTGAGGATCAAAGGTGATGATATGGATGTTTTTGGCTTCTGATAAATCTTGAATGAGATACTAGGCTTTTAGGACTTGTAGATTTTGATTTTGATTTGATTTTGGATTTGGGATTTTGTCCTTGATTTTGATTTTGGTTTTGAACAAAAAGACCCTAAGATATTGGATGATGATCTAAGGGATAGATTTGTTCAAAGGATGATGATTTGAATATGTGCAAGGAGAAGGATGCATCTACCCACACCTATTCAAAACAAGATGATAGTTTAGCCAAGTATATGAAGAAGGATGCATCTACATATACTAAACTAGACAAGATGATTTGGTAACTTTGACTAAGTATATGCAAAAGGATGCATCTACACATACCTAGCCAAAGGTGATTTTGATAATGTTTTCAAGGATTTAGTCTCAATGATTTTGATGATTGTGATTTTCCCACAAAGCCTAGTATTAAGGATGATTTCAAGATTTTTCCAAAAGGTGATGATGAGATGTTTATGTTTTGATGTTTTTGGAGGGTGGATGAAAAATATTTTGTTTTTTTTTAATCCTAAGATGAACCTAAAAAAGACACTTTGTTTTCCTAGACCTAGGTATTGAAGAGCATACAATGCTTCTATAGACCTTTGTAACCAAGAAATGATTTCATTTGAACATTCATTTTCAGAATTCCAACCAACGATTTTCGCTTTGGGATTGTGAGTCTTGAACACATATGAAAGTTCATTTTGCTTAGCTTTGCTTAATGTCTTTATTTTACCAAAAACACTTTCTTTGATTAAGTTTTCAAACTAAGATGTCCAATGTATTAATTTCTTCAAACCCCACAAGATATGTTATGTGGAAATTTAATGAACTTAAGGCAAGGGTCTTCCTATTGTTTACTTAAGGAGACAAATCAAGACATAATCCAATGTTTAGAAACCTCTAAGGATGTGAATCCTAAGGGAAAGCAATAACATATGGATTGAGTCAATTGTATTTGTCTCCAAAAGAGTTTGAGATTTGGATGATGATGTTAAGTGTTGGTTTTCAAGATGTTTTTGATCAAGCAATGCATTTTGTAACCTAAGAATAAGTACAATCCTATCAATGTGTAAGACAATATTTGTTGGATTCCCACTTGGACAAGTCCAACTATGCCTATCTTTAGCAAATGGTTAGATGCTTGACCCCACTGGCTCCCCTCCACGACACTCACTTATATAGGGCAGCCAAGCATCAACACCCATGAAACTCCCATGGCATGTTTTCCATTTCTACTAGAAGACCGTAAAAGTGTGGGGTGGCTTTAGAATGACTGTTCTTGCACCAACAATAGATTAAAGGATTTTGGAAAATTATAGGACATGGGTTTTAATAAGGACTTTCCGTTCATGGAGATTGACCCATACGACAAGAGTCCCCTTTCGGATCCATCTTGTCAGAATCAACTGTGTGATATTGGTGTTTCTTTTAATATCCACATTTATATCCCGGTTGGAAATACTCTTGGCTTTAGAGTGTTACCAGTTGAGTTTTTCCCTTGGGTGAGTACTCTTTCCCCAAGGCAGGCCCTCTAGGATAAACAAAAGCAAATGAAGAACAATATTTGTAACTCGATCAATCCTTGTTGGCAACAAGGAGAGAGAATATACGCAACAATGCCCCCACTCACACTCACACAAGATGTTTAATTTTAAACCCAAATCAAAGTGTGGAGGTGATTGCTTTGTCTCACCCTAAAGTCATGAAAAAGGCCTTTTGATTCTCAAGATCGCTATAAAGAATGAGAGAAGCGCATACATCTTTTTTTGATGCCTTTAGTTTAATTAAGCCTTCACAAAACAAAATTGCACTTATTCTTTTTAAATCCAAAAAGCAATAATGAATTTGTTTTAGAGCACCAAAAGATAAGTGTGGGACATTTTGTTCAATTTTTATCCAAATAAACAAACTCTAATAAGTTGTGATTCTAAATTTTTTTTTAGCCCTTTTACAAGAAATGGAAAGGTTCTTTTTAAGCCCAAATGAAAATTAGTGTCATAAGAATGAAAGGATACCAATTTCGTGAAAAAGTGTTAAGCAAACACTAAAGTGTTTAAAAACACTTTGATTTGATGAAACATCCTCCTCATGTTTCTCCTTTATTTGTTTTCGATTTCCAACCTACAAGGAAGAAAAACCAATCAGATTATGGAAAATATAGAAATTAAAAAGTAGAAAATAGAAGACAAATTAATCATAAATCAAAAGCACGTGCTAAAATTAAATTTTCCCTTTTTATTGCCTTCCAATGTCACAACTCATAACTGCATCATAGTTTGATTTCTGAGTGGTGCCCTCATAGTGCCGCTTACCAGTCAGTGTCACTCTGTGTTAGGACAAAGAACTCAACTGTGTCACATTTTTCACCCAGCGTCGCAGTTTTCTTCTAGCATCGCAGTTTAATATTTTTTTGAAAATCCCTACAAGTCAACGAGTCTAGCGGCAGAGTTAGAAATTTAAATATTTTGGCAGGATGAGTCCAATTTCATAGTTTTAGTTTCAAGTGGTGCCATATAGTGACGCTGAAGAGTCAGCGGTGCCAAAATAGTGACGCTTGGCTCCCAGCATTGGAATTTTCTATGTGTGAGTGAAAACACAGAAATTTTAAGAAAATATGAGAAAGAATGATATCCAGCCCTCCTTCTAGCACCAAATGTGTGAACCCCAACCTTGGTACCTGCAAAACAACAAGAATAAGCAAGTTAGACAAGATATTGCAAGCCAAAACAAGGATTCCCCATGAAATTCATTTACAACATTCAAACTAGGAAGAAAATATTAAAGAACACAATGGAAATGATAAAACAAAGATTAAATCCTAATTAGATGTGCAAACTCATGATCCCATGGGGGAATTGGTGCCAATTTGATGTGAAAATTAGCCCTTTCCCAATTCCTAAGATGCAAACTTGATGTGTCGATGAAGATTTGATCCACTTTTTTGATGTTGAAGAGTGCTCCAAGCTAAAATCTGCAAAACCTAACTATGATTCAAGAATGATTGATGAAATTTGATGGATATTTGATCATGGTAACTTTGCATAATTTTTGGATGATCAAATGAGGATATGAGCCCTTTATTTATAGAATGCCAAGATGGATGAATGTCCAAATTTTAGCAATATGGGACTAACATTCATCCAATGGCATGATGCCACTTGTCAATCCATGAATGGATAAATGATGTGCAAGATTTGGGGTTTGTGCCAATAAATGCAAATATTTGAATTGCAAATTTGTTGAAATGACATGTAAGAGGGAAGGGAAAATGCCATAAATGCCACTTGGCTCAAGCCAAAGGACATGTAAGATGGAGTAAATGCCTTGTTGGATGTACATGTTGACTTGGAATTTTTGAATTCAAATTGAGAGAATATTCCAAAAGATGCCTTGTGAGGAAAATAGAGATTTAATAAATGAATTAAATCTATTTTCATGTGCAACTTGCAAAATCTAGAGGATGGGACATGAGATGAGATTAAATTAATCAAGGGTTAATTAATTTAATGAGAGGTTAGATGATATGACTTATTTGACTTAGATTTATGGATTTATTTAAATCAAATAAGAGAGGAATATGATAAGACAATAATTAAATAAGGATTTTGATTTATTTAATTAAAAGAGACTGTGTTAGATTAAATCAAATAATGTTTTAATTTATTTAATTTAATGAACAAAATTTAGAGATTTAATCAAATAAATTTGATTATTTAATTAAATAGGGATAATTAGATTGGATGAATTGATTTAATTAACAAAAGAGATGACTTGATTAGATAAAATGATTTATTTAATTAAGGGAGGAATATTGATGAATTTAATCAGATAGGGGAATTTGATTAAATGGTTAGATCGATGGATGATTCAGGAAGAAACAATATTAGTAATCAAGATCAGATGCACAATGTCAATCAGTATATTTTGTGTGTCTACACAAACCACTATTTTACCATAGATTTGTGTCTAGCAAAATGATCTATAGCTCTGGTACATTTTTTTATCTAAGTGCATCAGTTGCAACAATTGAGCTTTAGTTTAATAATCCAATCCAATGTACTCGGGAAAATTTCTAAGTACGGATTTCAAGTTTATAAACAATATAGGATCTATCACATAGACTAAGTGGTAAGGAGAATTCCCCAATACATATTTCATCCTAGTACAATCTACCCAAAGGGAGAATTTCAATAGAGAATTTCATTATCTAGGATTCTTCTCAATTAATCTCCCAATTATATCCAAAAAAATTTTGTTTGATGATTCTACTAATCCATTTCCCTATGGATAATAGTTAGATGACAACTTCACTATTATACCCTATTCAAATTCCCAATTAGAAATTTTCAATGAGGAAAAAGCAGAGCCATTATCACATACCAAGGCATACGGTACTCCAAACTTGGTAATAATTTTTTCCTCTAAGAATCTAATTACCACCTCTAAGATGAATTTCTTACTGACGCATGCTTCAGTCCATCAGGTACAATAATCAATGGCAGTCAACAAAAACCTGTGACTTGCAGGTGATGGAGGATCGATTGTACTGATGAAGTCCAATCCCCATTGCAAGAAAGGATGCATCTCCATCACCGACTATAATGGTTGAGTATTAAATCTCCCTTTATCTGCAACAATTTTACATGTGTAACAATGCTTTACGTGCTCATAGGTATCTTTGAAAATAGTCATCCAGTAATAGCTGACTGTTAAGATGAGGTGTGCAGTAGACAAAGGATTTTTGTGAGCTGTACAAAAATTTTCATGCAATTCTTGTAACACTTCACTCACTTCTATCTTATTTAAGCATCTTAAATAAATTCCTTCATGATTTTTCTTGAATAGAACCCCTCCTTTGATCATATAGCTCTTGGGATTTGATCTTCAGGGCTCTTCTTTGATTTCTTTGCATATGGTCAGGGAAATTGTTGCTAATTAGATAGTACCATATATCTTAGTACCAATCATCTTGGTCTTCTACGTCTAGAGTATAATGTTGGCTAGAGATTTGTGGATCAATCTCAACAATGGATTTAATTAAGGCTTGCTTGTGAACTAACTTCATGGGTATAATATCTAAATCAAAATCTTGCAAAATTGTAACCCATCTAGCTCTCTTTTCTCCAAGCTCACTCTACATTAGTAATATTTTTACTATGACATTGAGGACAATAGCCTTGACTATACTTTTGAGAATGTAATGTCAAAATTTTCGTACTGCTTTAACCAAAGTGAAGGCTTGTTTTTCAATATCCACATATCTGAGCTCCGCCTCTTTAGAGGGAGAACTCATGAAAGAAATCAACTTTTTTTCTTTGTCCTCACCCCTTTGTGCCAATTTTGTTGCACATGTGTGACTGGAAGCAAAAGATTAAATATAAAAATGTTTGGTATAATCTAGACTTGCCAACATCGGTGCTTTCGACAATTGCATCTTTCATATTTTTGAATCTGAGCTTAGCTTCGATTGTCCACTCAATCTTTACATTTTCTTCAACATATCACGAGTGGTTTCACTATCTCATCAAATCTATTAATAATTTTTTGGATGAAATTGATCTTACTGAAGTATGACTTTAATTCTTTCTTACTTCCCGAGGGTTGTAACTTGAGTAAGGAACTTACTCTATTTGGGTCTATTGAAATACCTCTTTTAGAAATAATGTCCTAGTAGCCTTTAGTCACCTCGAAAATGAATTTCTTAGGGTTTAATGAAACTCCATAAGTTTCACAATTTTACAATATTGCTCTAAGATCATGAACATGATCTCCTTTGTTCTTGGAAAATATAGTGAGGTCATCCATGTATATAATAATGCAATTTCCTACCAAATACTAGAAGGAATAATCCATAGCTCTTTGGAATGTGGCTCTGACATTTATTAATCCAAATGATATCCTCCTATAAGAAAAAGTTCCCCACTTTGTGGTGAACACAATTTTCATCTAATCTTCTTGCATGACCATTACCTAGTTGTACTCGAAGAATTTTTCCAAGAAGGACATCATCTACGAACTATTGAAAATTTGTAGCACCTCATCCAATGAAGGCAAGGGATAATTATCTTTTACAAATTCCTTATTAATATTTTAAAAATCCACACAGTCGTATATCTCCATTTTTCTTTCTGAAAGACACTAAATTTTCCACCCACGTAGAATGTCTAATAGGAAAAATTATCCAAACTAAGAGGAGATTTTGTACTTCCTTTTGAATTAAAGGCTCCAAAAGTGCATTTATAGGCTATTGTTTATGCTAGAATGGCTTTGCATAAGGATTTAATGGAATTATACAAGTAATGATGAAAGTATCATAAGTCTTCAAATCTTCATGTGTCCATGCTATAACTTTCCAGTAATCTCTAAGCACCTAAGAAATTTTCTTCATTCTTCCTCAGTACATACCTTTCCTATAAACACATTCTTTGGATCTTCTTCAGTATTCAAACTATATACTTCAAACTACCCTTCGTTAGTTTTTGGCAAGTCTTTCTACCAAACTATCTGATTGACATCAAATAATCTCTCCAACTCAGTTATTCCTTTTAGAATATTATTATCTTTCTCTTGAAATAATTCTTTATCTTGAATTTCACCATTTGAGCAATCCATTTCTTCGATTATCTATGCCTCAAAGATACTGGTATTAGTGATAAATTCCAATATATGATCATCTTTGAACACTTGAAAATTTGTAACATTATCAGGGATCAAGGGAAACCACACTAGCTCAACAGTAAACCTCCTCAAATTAGAAGCATCTAAAGGTTCTTAGAGAACTACTAGTAGTAGCTAGAGCATTGAATCTCTAATTGAATATTTGTTGGATGTGAGTGATGTTAAAGGCATCAAAATATTCTATCAAGTCCCATAGTGGGCATCAATAATTGGACAAGTGCTTGTAATGAAAAATGTATTATTTTCAAACTTGCTTTACCACTAGCTCCAAGTCACCAAACACCTTAAGAACCTTAAACTTTTTCTTGATCACGAGCATCAAACTGTGAATTAGAGCTTCATATTTTGCCACATTGCTAGTACACTAGAATTGTAACTGATAAGTAGCAATAAAAGACTTACCTTGGGGACTAATGAGCTCAACCCCAACTCCAATTCCTTGTTTTTATTTTGACCCATCAAAATTAAGGGTCTGTTAGCTCTCAAAAACGTAGGCTGAATGCCTCAAGAGGTTGCCAATCTCTTGATATGATTTAGGGTAATAGACAAGGTCAAGAGAACTCAACCTTCTACTCTTTAGGTGCTGCTAAACCTTGGGTGAGTGTACCTCTCTGAATTAAGCAGACTTATGATAATACCTCTTTCAGCAATTTGTTCATAGTGGCAAATGGAGGTGAACAAATGAAATTAAACTTGATAGCAATAGCAATCTTTTGATCTAAATCCTAAAAATTCTCAATTAACTGATATAAAAAGAATTAATGAATCTTAATGATGAAACTACAGAGACCAGTGCCTTGTTGGGTATGCAGAGTCAAATGAAATCAAGATGAGCAACACTCTCTGGAGAAAACTCAAATTATCTAGCATACATTCTATTTACAACTTGTATAAACATGCAATATTGTAACTACTAAGCTCTACTTTAACAATCCAAATGAATCTCTCTGATTATTGTGATCAAATAAGAGGATTTTAATCTCTACTTGAAAGAACCAATCAATTAACCACACAAATACAACAAATGTAAACTGATGAATTGAATATAAAATTGTTACATCAATTTAAATAACCATAAAGAATCCATCTTGGAGACAAATTAGCAGTATTTTCATTGAATTCAACAGACAATTGACACTAGAAAAATGTGGCAACATCAACTAATTTTCATAAATACCTCCATTCTGAAATCATGCAACAATAGTCTTTGATTTGATAATTTTATTCCAATATATCTACTTGTTGTGTATTGAATATCTAATAGTTCGTTCTCCCTTGATTCTACAATTACAAATGCCTATTTATACACCAACATGAGAAAATAAATCATATTGAAATATCATGTCGGCCCCCCATAGAATTCGGGCACCAATCAAGTCGGCCAGTAACGGTTACTTTAGCAATTTACATGTCGGCCACAGTATTCAAATTTCTGTTATTCACCAGTGAAATAGTTGGTGAGACAATCCAGCAAGTATGCCGAAGGAAATTCAATCATTAATCACTCCATGGTGTTATTCACCTTCGCCGTGACTGTCGACCGTTGGGGAGATGTCATAAAGATTTCATTAAGTTTCATCAAGAGCCTCTCATAGTGTATTATTCATTCGCTGAAACATAGGGAAACTTTTCACCGACATGCACTTTTGTTTTTATTCACTGTCACCGTAACTTAATGGTATTGGAGAGACCTCCTGCAGACTTCATCTTGTTTCACTAAAAGTTTTTATGCATTCTGAGTCACAGAGATAAGATCACACTCTCGTCGACAAGGTCCTTCATTTTTTTCCATTAGTGAGACCAAAGGCCATTCGCCGAGACCTCTTACCGATACTTTTATCTCTCATCGAGCTGCCCCATGTATGTTGCTATAACCTCCAACTATCGGTGAGACATCCTATAGATTATCTTGTGTCATACCAAAACACCCGAGCTTACACCTGTTCACCAAGAGAATGCCAACCCTTCGCTGAAAGAAATCCACTTTGTATTGTCGGCAAGACTCGACGGGCTCGCCAAGACACAATGCCAAAAATTATGACTTTGGTCGAAGTGAACACTCATGCAAAGTCGGTAAGACATATGGAGATTGCCATGACATCCCACCAAAGACTATAACTTATGCTGATAAATTCAATCCCTCCATCGTCAGTCGGAAAGATAAGAAGACCTCACCAAGACATTATATTGAATAAAATCTCTCACTAAAACGCACCCCAATAGAAACCCCATGTGTACTTTTGATGAGACCAAAGGTCACTCATTGAGACCAATATCGATGAAAGATATCACGCCGAAAAGTTCACCCTCAGTCACCAAAATAGCACGAATGTCATGTCAATAGCCACCCATAGGTAAATGCCAATCACCACAATAATGAAAATGTCCTACCAATTACCTGTAGCAAACAAACAAGCAACATAGGTTGGGGAGACCTAGACAAACCTATGCCGATATGGACCATAATATGAAAAATGCATAACCTGATGGATTCAATGGGGTAATATGGAAAAATGTGATAAAAAATGACATGAAAAAAAACCCATGTGCTTATGATAAGGACTCCAATGGAAATTCAGGGGGGTGAAAACATGTGAAAACTTTTAGAAATTTACAATCCCAACAAGGTCCAAGTTTGATCCTCAGAAGCCTTGAGCTTAGCATTCTTAAGAGTTTAAATTGATACTTTTAGTCTATATCGCTTGTGTTTGATCATCATGTATTTCAAGTTTAGACCTATTAGCAATAATATCTTCCACATAGTGTTGAATTTTGATTCTATGAATAATTTCTAAGTACATCATGCAACTATCATTTGAATATGTAGAGTTGTGTAACCTTCACCAACCCCACAACAATAAAAATTTCAATGAATCTTTCTCTTTCAATATTCTTTAACAATATTCTTCATGAATTTATCTAAACAACTATCTTCTCCTTTAGAAGAATCATAATCTGATTCAACTAACATGTTCTTTCTAAGGGTTATTTGATCATGTTTTTTAGCATTACACATAAAAACTTTAATTTTAACTCCAGAACTTCAAATTCCATAAAATCTTGGTTCTTCATCTATGTATAGAACTTCATTTTTTTATTATAATTGGTGATCATGTGTTTCATGCACAACTCTCTCTTGATCCCAATTTGATTATGGAATCCTTTCCATGGTAACCACATATGTTAGAAGTCTATGGCCGTGTATCCATTCAAAGTCTTTGAAAAATCCCTACTAAATAGCATCCCATAAGTATCAGGTATATCAACAACCTAAATATCAATATAATACTAAATCTGAGGATCCAATGCCAATTGCATATGAATATTGGTTAACTCTCCAACTACATTTACTATAGTTTTTTCAATTTGAGTAACTTTCTTTAAGGAATTCGTTGGAGTTAAACCTAGAGTTTGACATATGGACAAAGGCATCAAATTAGTAGATGCTCCAAAATCTACCAAGCAATTATGGATATTTTTACCAAATATTCTCAGTGTCAGAAAAAATGGCAGGGATTCTATCTTTCCTTTGTAAAATGCTACTTGTGCATCCTCCATAGGAACTATGTTTTTTTCTTTTGCCTTAATGGAGTTATCCTTCACACGTTCTTTTTTATTAAGCATATTTTCTTTGGGAAAATCTTCTAAGGTATTCAAGAAAGCTTTCCTAATCATAGGAATTTTAAGCAATTCAGATAAAGAGAGGCTGATTTTTACCTTTTTAATTTCTTCTGCCAAATAATTAGTCAAACTGTTTTGATCGGTGAGTTCTACCTTTGCACTTTGTGAAACATTCAGTGACTTATATTGAGAGGTTACCTTAGGAAACCTTGGAGTGTTACTTGATTTATCATTTGGTGGAGTGTTAAAGTTGTTAGTCAAGATTGACATGGTCAAAGGCCCTTTGAATCTATTTCCACCATCTGTGTTACTTCTCAGGTTGTAGCTATTTCCTTTTGGATATTGTTGGAAATCATGAATTTCATCAAATTCATCTTGAGGTTCATTTTCATCTTGATAGGGAAACATGTAGGTTTCTAAAGTCATGACTGAGCTATCTTCTTCTTGTTTGTAAGTATGACTCATGGTGACAATAGGTGACTCAAAGAATTCATAATTCTCAAGAACTAAAGTGGAGTCATATCCTACTGGAACTAACTCATTCCCTTGGGGTGGGTGACAATTACACTCGTCATTATAATGTGTAGCATCCAAAAAAATATTTGATTTAGTTTTAAATTGTGGAAAATCCACTTCAGAATGAGCATTTGTATTATGCATTCGACACCAATTGTTCATCACAAGCTCAGCTAAATTTAACTTTGACATAGACCTATCATTGGATGGATTAGTGATATCTAAAGGCATGAATACTCTTCCATTATTTGGTCATGTGTTCCAAGGTGTCAGTGGTCTAGGAGCATTATATCCTCGACTTTGAGAGTTTTGATTACTATTCTGAGAGAAAATTTTGATTTCTTAATTATGTAACCTCTGAGGTTAATCTTTTAATTTGAGTTGTGATTTCCTTAATCTCTTCTTTATCTTTTGAGTTTTTGAATCTAACTCTCTTGAGTTTATGAGAAGAAATAATTTTCATTAGGATGCAACTCTATGATAGTGGGACCAGGGTGTGGGGGTGGAGATTGACTATTTCCTGGTTGAAAGAAACTATTTTGAGGAAATGTCTAATTCTGGACCACTGAAGGAAAAGAATTAGTATCCATTGGATGATTTAATGTAACTCCATTCACACTTGGAATAGGATAGTTATTCAATCCAATTTTTCCATTTACAGATGATCCACTTTTGAGGTGTTTCATTCTAGATTTACACTTACAACTTCAACATAGGATTCTATTAAAGTATTAGGAGGATTTACATTTTTTTTCACAACCATGTAAGTTAAAGGATCTACTACCATATAGTAAATGAAAACAGTGGAAAAATTATCCACTAGATAGGGTGCTTGTAATTGAGAATAATCCTTTTGAAACCTTTCATTAAAAGTAGTTATAGGTTCACCATCAAACCATTTAATTTGAGAGAACTGGTGATACAACAAGGCAAGATCAACTAGGGTTCTAAACCTAGCTAAAAATTGACTTTCCATATCTTTCCATGTTCTAATAGAATTATGGGGTAGGTTGATGTACCATTAGTAAACTTCATCACTTAAGGTGTAAGGGAACAACCTACATACAACATCTTCATGTTGTATCCTTTCTTTGAAACATACATCCTTAAAGATACTAATATTATCTTCCACATCCTTGTGAGGATAATATTTAGGACATAATTTGTCTAGATTCTTTGGAAGATCATTATACACAGTGAATTGAATCAGTGATTCCAAATTAAAGAAAGCCATCATTGCGGGCAAGGGTGGTATAACATTAGTCAGATTTTGTGGTAATGTGCTTACAATTCCAGACCCTTAGGGTCTAGATGACATTCGATCACTAAGTTTGACTAATGTCACATGGGGATCGCTAGACTAGGACCTAGTGACTCTACAAGACTCCAACTTCTCTCTTAATGAAACCAAAAGAACTACATTGGCCCTCCTTCTAGTGCCAATTCCTATTGATGATGATGTTAGCTACACACCAATAATGTAGATAAATCCTCATAGACACATTATGGGAACCTCTCTCTCTTGAAAGATTACACCCAACCTAAATCTTAGGCTAACTTAGCTTAATCCCAAGGCTCCTTTATGTCATGGCTTGACTATACTAGGTTCACATTAGGGTTTTTTTTATAATTTTGTTAATCATGAGGGGTAAATGATATTTTTTTGGGTTCTCAAAGGAATCATAAAGATAGACAAAGGATAATCTCGATCCGGTCATTTCACAACTTAATGAAATTGATAAATTTGCAATAACATTTCATGAACTTAACAGAACTTGCACTTATCCAAGTAGATTTAGATTTAAGCATTCAACAATATCATGGAATCAACATATTTGTAATAAAACTCCATGCATTCATCTCTTTTTTCAAACATTTTCTAGAATTTAAACATCTATTCTAAAATAAAGCATAAAAAATTACTGAAAAAGTAAAAATTTCTCCCAGGTATTATCCATGCATTCCTCAAGAAATAACCAAACTAGAGCAACCATTCCATACATCACCAGATTGCTTCATACCTAGGCACAAAATGATGCGAGATTGTAATGAAAAGGGGGATTATTTGTCACCGGATAGTGTCAATATGCACCCTTAAATAACACATCACACAGTCTTGTCTGATAGGAACAAACAATCAGCTACATAATATTTCATATTAGGAAATAGCTTTCAAAATGACTCTAATATTTATTAACTTCTAATGAAACATACAAGTTTTTAATCTAGAATGAAACAAAAAATAGGTAAAAGAATAGAACTTGAAAAAGATTTGGTTCTTCAATATCCACAAATTTTGAACTTAAAATAAAAATGAAGTAGCAAACGACCTTTTATAGGAACAAGGCCCCAAAAATTTTAAACTTAAGTCTATCAAATAGGATCATAATTTTTTTTTGAAATGCAGCATGTGGGAAGTGACAGTTGACATTAGAATATTCTAGGAAAGTCAAAACTTTTGATCAGCAACCATCTTCAACTTCGAGCTCCGGTTCACAAATTCTTTTCATAAAACAAGACACCTTCTTTGGGACCGAGACCAAACTTGAAAAATTCATTCCAAAACCATATCGATGCACTAAACCTCCTATATTTGGTATCTGATTTTCTATCCTTCTTCATTGAACTCTGAGCCTGAAGACTCTTCTTCACTTTTTCTCTACCGATAAACCCAGAAAGCAACCAATAATTGATGCATACGTTCCTTTGGAACCCCTTGAATCATTTTGTAGCTATACATAAGCCTAGTATAATCTTTTGATATCTGAATGATATTTTCATTCATATGCATCTTTTTTGTCCCATGTTTAACCATGACATTTCTGCACTTTATAATATCATCAATAAATTCCCAGTTAAATGAATGATCATGGTCTTTATTGACTCTTTCAATCCATTCCTTGAAATATTTTACCCCTTTATCACCCTGCCCTAAAGTACAGGGATCACAACTCTACTATGCTAGCATTTAATTAAAATCTCCATCTCTGTCAATCAACTTCTTACATCTTTCAACGACCTTTTCAAATCTTTATACACATTGTAGCAAAGCATCAATCTCCAAAATAAATTTTTTTTTCCACTTTTCAAACATCAAAACCTCTTATTCCATGGTTATCTTATCACTTACCAAATCTCAGACATCTACCTGAATAAGAGCTTTTAACTTTTTCCTCTTTTCATCAACCTATTTTTGGAGAAATCTACATTCTCCTTCTTGTCTTTTAGACTTTTCACACCAATGGTATGCCTCCTTATGTTTCCCAATTGCATCTGTAATTAACTCTTCTCCTTGCCTCACCAAGTACTCCATCCATTCTTCAAATACACTTAGCTTGTGGAAGAGCATTGCAATGACATACACCTGCTCCTTAGACATAAGTACTAGATTTTGAGGCAATTTAGTTTGTGCTTGATTAGATTAGGCTAATGAATTAATCAAACCCTCTAGGCAAGAAATCCACTCCTTTATCTCTCTTTTCTTTTGTTTAATTTTCTATACCCTAGTGACAGTTTTCTCTAAATTCATTTTCATTTCCTCTAATTCTTGTCCCCAGGATGAATGTCCAACATTAATGGTTGTTACCCTATAATTTGTATGTGTCATCTCATGCTTGCTCTTATCTCCCATTGGAGTAGCTATGTAGAGTGTTCTCCCTCCATCTGCATTCCTTTTATAACATCTCTTGTCTTTTCTCTATGCCTAGGTTTAGGGGTTTCCACTTCTTGCATTAAACCTCTAAGATCCAGAGGCACTAGCTCCACCTCCAATGGAGGAGCCATTTCGTAGACTAGACAGTTAGGGACTTATTCATTTTGTTCTTCCTCTTTAACATTTCTTTGTTCCTGATCATCTTCTTGTTCAATAACTTCTCCTTTCAAACCATCAAAATTTCCTATCACACCTCTTGAAACTTGATGAGGACCACACTGCCCGAAACCCACACAAATCACAATAGTAGATACCAACACAGAAGATGCGAGACAAAAAAATAAATCACTTTCAATTATTTTCAAAAAATGAAATTACATGTTCAAAAATTACATGCTACAACATCACGGGCTTGATTCATTACAAGAAAATCAACTCTGAAAACAAAATATTTTAATCAGAGCCACATTCTGCACTAATGGAGCCACCCTCTACAACCCCCCACTTAAGCCTTTTATTTTACCCAATAAACACCCTAGAATGTTCTAGAAAGTGTAACTTTCCCTTTTGTTTTGGTAGCAAAAGTCTTGCCGTTTGATTTCTTGCCTAGGAAGAAATTTTAATGAAATTCACTATTTAGAGGGGCAACTTCATGGGGCCATAACTTTTGATCTAGGTGTTCGATTTACTATTATTGCATATCATTGGAAAGATCCTGAAGAGATCTACAACACCAAATCCTTTAGAGATTGGTTCATTGAATTTTTGAGTTGTTTCGAGGCCTCTAAATTTGAAGCTGCATTGTAGAAATTTCTCGTGATAGAAACTTTAATATCTCCCAAATCATGCTAGGTATTGAGATGATTCTTTCACAACTAAAAATATTTTTTAGTTCTACTCCTCAGGGTAAATTTTCAAGTCCATACAAGCCCATTTAGGATGACTTAATAAAAATAGTAAGTGACCATTTTTTTCTATTTTTGTCTTTTAACTATCTTACACCCCTTAAGTTCCATCATGGGACTCAAAACAACTAAAGAAAATAAGGAATTTTTTTTTTGGGTGATAAAAGATTTCCCTACACCATTGGATGCTCCTACATTAGACACCCAGGGTAATTTGAAAAGTGACCTTGTCACTTCTTAGGAGTTAGAGGAAAACCAAGATAGTTAAGCTCAGCCTCAAACAACCATGATGAATCTTGAATAGGCCTTCCTCTCCACTTCACCAAGTACTCTGCATATTGCATGCTTCTTGTGCTTCTACCCACACGACTATGCAAATTTTCTTCTATATCCTCCTTTTATGAAGTAGGTGCTAGGATATTCCACTATGTTTCTATTATTTCTTCATCAATTCCTCCTTCATGATATTCTATTAAATTTGAAATGTTAAACATAGATGAAATATGTATTTCGTGAATCATGCTTCTTCAAGATCTTTCATGGTCCAAACTTCATCATCTTTAACTTTTTGTATGTACCAACTAGAAACCTCTCCTTTTGCAAATGAACCATGACTTAATCTCCTACCAAGAAGTCCTTATACCTCCTTTTCTGATCTGACTTGGCATTATATTGTGAGTTCATCTTATTAATATTTTTCTTCACTTCTTCATGCAAATTCTTTAGGTGCTCAACAAAATTTTCAGCCTCAACACTACTCTTCTCCCCCTTATCCATCTTTCTTAGTTCAGAAGCAGTTCTTGGACTACTCCCATACACAATTTGGAATGGTGATTTAGCAGTGCTCCTATTGATAGAATTGTTGTAAGAAATATTTTCCTGTGGTATAATCAAATCCCATCCTTTGGTCTTATCTCCTACTAAGCATCTTAGCAAGTTACCCAAACTCCTATTCACCACCTCCATTTTTCCATCAGTCTATGGATGGTGTATAGAACTAAAATTCAAATCTATCTTCAACTTCTTCCATAATGTCCTCTAGAAATAACCAACAAATTTGGTATCTCTGTCCAAAACTATACTCTTTGGTAGTCCATGTAGTCTCACCACCTCTCCGAAAAACAACTTTGCAATATGAATAGCATCATTTTTTATGAAATGGAATGAAATGTGCCATCTTTGAACATCTATCCACCACCACAAATATGTAATCCTGCCCTCTTTGTGTCCTTGGAAAGCCAAGAACAAAATCCATTCTAATATCCTCCCATGGCCTCTTAGGTATAGGTAATGGCTAATACAATCTAGTATTCTAATTTGCTCCTTTCACCATCTGACATACTTTGCAACTTTGTACAAACTTCTTCACATCTTTTTGTAACTGTGGCCAATAATAATTCTCACTAACAAGAGCAATGGTCTTATCTTGACCAAAATTTCTAGGTAATCCTCCATTATGCTTCTCCTTGATTATATTCTCTCTCATAGAACTGCATGGAATGCACAATTGGATTCCTCTAAAAAACATCCCATCTTTGATTAAGAAATCCAACCATCTTTTCCTATCCAATGTAACAGGTTCCAAACAATCCTTCCAAGCTTTTGTGAATTCTAGATCTTCAAGATACAAACTCTTGAGTTCATTGAACCCAACAACCTTTATATTCATCTCTATCAACAAATTTTTCCTTCTACTTAATGCATCTACAACTCTATTTGACCTTCCACTCCTGTGCTTCAAAACAAAAGTATAACTCTGCAAAAACTCAACCCATTTTAAGTGCATGTGATTTAACTTTCCTTAACTATTGAGATATTGAAAATCTTGGTGATTAATATATAAAACAAATTATTTTGGAAAAAAATAGTGTCCATTTCTTCAAAGCCTGAACTATAGCATAAAACTCCTGATCATAGACATAATATTTATTCTTAGCATAATTCAATTCTCACTAAAATTGGAAATAGGCTTACCTTCTTGACTCAAAACAACTCCTATGGCAGTGCCACTAGCATCACAATCTATCTGAAAGACCTTATTGAAATCTAAAAGTGCCAAAATAGGTTGCTATGTGACTTTCTTCTTCAACATATCAAAACTCTTTGCTGCTCCTCCAGTCGATTTGAAATCCTTTCCATCCCCTCTCATTGCTTCAGTTAGAGGTGCACAAATACTACTAAAATTCTTAATAAATTTTTAGTAGAAACTTGCTATACCATGAAATGATCTTACCTTTGTAACACTCCTCGAGGTAGGCCATTCAATGATAGCTCTCACCTTCTTTGGATCCATTTTAAGACCATCTACTGAGACAAAAAATCCCAGATACACCAACTCTCTCTTCACAAGATTACATTTCTTCAAATTAATCAACAATTTCTCCTCCCTTAGCTTCTTAAAAACTCTTGGGATATGCATCAAGTGCTCCTCCAATGTCCTACTAAAAACTAGAATATCATCCAAATAAGTAATAACAAATTTTCCTAAAAAATCTTTCAATACCTCATTCATAAGTTGCATAAATGTGCTTGGTACATTGGTTAGCCCAAAAGGCATGACTAATCACTCGTACAATCCCTCCTTGGTTTTGAAGGCTATCTTCCATTCATCTCCTTTTTTAATCCAAATCTGGTGATATCCACTCTTCAAATCTATCTTTGTGAAGAATATCATCCATCCTTGGTAAGGGAAATCTATACTTGATAGTAATCTTGTTGATAGCTCAGGAGTCTGTACACATCCCCCATTCTCCATCCTTCTTCAGTGCTAGTACTATAGGTACTCCACATGGACTCAAAATCTCTTGAATCAATCCCATCTACAACAAATCTTGCACTTGTTTGTTCAACTCTTCATTCTTTAAAAGAGTCATTCGATGGGATGCCTTATTTGGAAAAATGGCTCTAGTAATCAGGTCCATCTGATGACTAATCTTTCTTACTAGGGGAAAACCTTCAAGTACGTTATCAAAAATAATATCTTGAAACTCATTCAACATATCTAAAACCTCTACAGGTACCTCATTAGTATCTTCTTTATCAATACTAGGGATCAATACAAAAAACATATGCTCATTCCTCATACTTTCTAGGAACTTGCTTCCATCAACCAAACAAATTCTTGCATTATTGCATACCTTTCCCTCTACCTCTTTCAAGGGCTTCAACTTATGAAAAACTCCATCCTTTTTCAAAGAATAGGTGTTGGCATGTCCATCATGTACTACTCACTAATCAAACTACCATGGTGTACCTAACAACATATAACAAACATCCATAGGCATAATATCACACAATACCTCATCATGGTAATTTCTAATCTTGAACTTTACTAGACATTGTTCATTTACCAAAGCTTTATGGTCCTTCTACAACCAAGAAATCCAGTATGGATTTGAATTCCTTCTACTCTCCAATTGCAACTTACTAACCATCTCTTCTGAAATAAGGCTATCAGTACTTCCTCCATCAATAATAACATTGAAAACTTTACCTTCACACTTACATCTGGTATGAAACAAATTCTTCCTTTGAGTTGGTTCTTTCTCCTCATTCAACAAGGCTCTTCTAGTAATAAGAAACTCTCCTCTTTCTGTGTCCTCAAAATGTGAAGACTTGACATCTTCATCTACATGTACAACTTGTGCATTACCTTCTCTTCTTCTATTGGTCCTTCCTTGATGTTGAGGACACTCATAGGCTCTATGTCCTTCTCCACAGTGGAAATAGGTTCCATGAAAGCCTCCTCTTCGTAGTCCTCGTACAGATCTTCCCTTTCCTCTTTGGTCTCCATTATTCTAATCATGAAGATGGTAGGTGCTATCTCCTTTCTAGTTCTGGCTACTACTAGATCCTTCACCCTTCTTTTGATCTTCATTTCAACTTCGAAATGACCATCCACTAGTCTTTCCACCACGAACCCCACCTCTTTGCTTACTTTCAAATATTCTATTCAACGTTTCTTCTACCTTCAAAGCTAATTGATATGCATCTTCAATGGTAGAAATTCTTACCAGACCCAACTCTTCTTGAATACTTGACTTCAACCCATTTATGTAACATGCAACTTTCTCCTTATTGGCATTAGAATGGCCTATTTTGATCAAGACATGATAGAATTCTTCTATATACTCATTGACATATTTTTCCACTTGTTTCAACCCTTGCATCTTCTTCAACAAATCTAGCTCATAATCCACAAGAATAAACTGTCTTTTTAATTTTTCCACCATATGATCCCATCTTGTTATTTTCTCTTTTCCTCTTTGATTTATTTCTAGTTGTACCTCTTTTCACCAAATATTCGCATGACCCTTTATCTTGGTCTTTACAAATTTGACCCTCTCAAGATCTTCCACATCCTCATACTCAAAGTAATCCTCTATATTGTTGATCCAATAAATCAACTCTTTTGGATTAAGATTTCCATAAATGTGGAAACATCAATCTTTGTCCTTTTCCCAATCTTAGAGATGGCCTTAAATAATCTAACTTTCTTTGGATCTTCTGCATCTTGTTCTTCTTCAAACTGTTCCTTATTTTCAGCTTCATCTTCACCCTCATCTCATCTTCTTGGCTCAAACCCTCAATGAAACTCCTCTTGCAATTCTTGAACTTGTCTCTGGAGGGCTCTAAAACCATCTTCTAGTACAATAACATTTCTTCCACCACCACGGTTTTTTCATGGAGGCATTCTTATCATTTTTCTCAGAAACCCACAACCACAAGTCTTGGTGCACCCTACCTCATGTTTGATGATTTGCTTACAAAATCAGGAAAACCCACTTTATTACCACTTGATGAGGGCCACACTGCTCGAAACCCACACAAATCACAACAATAGATACCAACATGGAAGATTCCAAACAAAAAAAAAACTCACTTTCAATTATTTTCAGAAAATGAAATTACAGGCTCAAAACTTACATGCTACAACCTTATGGGCTTGATTCATTACAACAAAATCAACTTTGAAAACAAAATATTTTATTTGGAGCCACCCTATACAACCCCCCTACTTAACCCTTTTATTTTACCCAATAACCATCCTATAATGTTCTAGAAATTGTAACTTTCCCTTTTGTTTTCGCGCCAAAAGTCTCACCGTTTGATTTCTTTCCTAGGAAGAAATTTTAATGAAATTCACTTTTTAAAGGGGCAACTTTGTAGGGCCATAAATTTTGATCTGAGTGTCTAATTTTCTATTATTGAATTTCATTGGAAAGCTCTTGAAGAGCTCTAGAATGCTGAAGCAATTAGAGATTGGTTCATCAACTTTTTGAGTTGTTTCAGGGCCTCTAAAGTATTCATATATAAATTTGAAGCTGCATTGTAGAAATTTCTCAAGATAAAAACTTTAATATCTCCCAAATGTGCAAGGATTGAGACGATTCTTTCATGACCAAAAATATATTTTACTTTTTCTCCTTGGGGTAAATTTTTATGTCCATACAAGACCATTTAGGCCAACTTACTAAAAATAGAAGTGGCCGTTTTTCACTATTTTTGAATTCTGATTGTCTTACACCCCTTAAGTGCCATCATGGGACTCAAAACAACTAAAGAAAATAAGGAAATTTTTTTTTTTGGAGGTGATGCAATATTTCGCTACACCACTGGATGTTCCTACATCAAAACTTAAGCATCTTCAGTCCTCATTGGCATGGATTTTGGATTATCTTGATTTATCATTGTCTCTTCCTTCCCAAGACTTACATTCTCCTATCCATTCATGTGTTCCACATTTGTCTTTGGGGCATCACTTTATTGTTGTTTTGAAACATCAGGATTCTCCTCATTTCTTACTTCTCCATCTAAGGTTTGTGAAGGCTCTACATTTTCACTCTCGCCCTAGTCTTCTCCTGATTTCTTAGAAACCTATGGTTGTTCAACATCATTTCTAATACTTCCTTGTGGGAGTTGGGCATCGGTTTTATCTTCATTAATAATATTATCAATGGTATTCTAACTTGCATTATCCCCTATTCCTCTTTCATCAAGCTTATCATGGTTTCATGCCTCTATGGAAAGTGTTTCACTTATAAAATATTCTTCTTTAACATCTATAGGAATTGACCCTATATCTGACACTTCTTCCACTACTAGTTGCTCCATGGGTTTTTCTATAGACCGTTTTCCTTCAAATTATTTCATCATGGTAGTCCACTTCTCCCACTATTCCCTAACATCTTCATTTAGCTAAGGAGTTTCCTCTTCAATTATAGGAGTCCCTCCCAGTGTTTTCTTCATCACTACTATATTAATTGAAGGGGAGAGGTGAATAATTCTGCAACCCTCTAAAATGCAGACCTTGTTTTAGCATGAGTATGTGTCCTCACTCTCACCTCTTCATCAGTCATAGGTTGACCTTTTGACTTTTCCATGGAAGAAAATGTTGCCTTAGGCTTTACTGCTACCTTGACCTTACTAGCCATAGCTTCCTTACACTAGCTAACTGGCATTAATGGAACCCTCTGGCTTGGAGCATCAGGAGATCTCTCCTCAACATGTCTAGTTTCCTCTACTTTACTAACTTTTCTCTTCCTTTTAGTAGTCTCTTCATACCGGGTTCATCTTCTACTCTCTTTTTCTTCTTTATATTGAGTAGGTATGTGGATTTTATCCTAGCTTGTCTTAATGTTTTACTATAATCATCAATCTAATGTTGAGTATATGTCAACACTTGCTTAGATATTTCCTCAATAGTTACTAATTATTTATTTCCATAGTTTGGTTCTGGGATAGGTTCATCATAAATATTCTCTAAATTATAATTTGGATTCAACACCTCTCCATCATCTGTATCCAACTACTCTTGAATATCATAGAGTTTGAGAATCTTTGTTGATTGTAATGACAATCTTTGATATTATTGCTTCCTTACTTGGTGCTCATCATCACAATTAAGCCATAAATATTCTAAATCATGAACATGGGAATGCTTGTTGCCTATCTACTTTGCAAGGTTTCCCTCCAGATCATAATTCTTTCTTTGGAGTGTAAAGAACTTCAACTTATATGTATCTTTAATTCTTCTTCACACATATCCGCCTGTTTAGCTACATTGCATTTGTAATTCTTGATTGTGATAGGGAATTTGATAGAACATTTATTGCATGCTACTGAGAAAAGTGCATGGGAAGGATTTTTTTGTCTCATCAATTCCAATAATAACATTTTTCCATTGGATACCAAGGTATAATGAAGGGGTATCCTTTGAATCCTTCCACCTTGATGTAGGTGAAAGTGGGAAATTGAATGTACTAATCCCCAACTAACTAAATGACACTTTGTGCTTCCAGGGAAAACCTTTTGGATTTTTCACCTTCCATTATTCTTACTAATTTCATAGAAAACACATCATTAACCCTTTGGTAATTCTCTCGATATCTGTGGATGGTAATCTAGGGTAAATGAGCATAGATCAAATTATTCCATGGTGTAAGAGAGGGGGAATGACCACATCAAGGCCCTAATTCACAGAGAGCCAAGAGTGGAAGGCTGCCCTAACTTACCTCACTCTAAAGGAATGATTTGAATGAAGGACAAGAATTATGAGGACTATAAGGCCCTACAACCACTCTTTAGACCTGAAATCTCAAGTGGGGCTAGGCGAGCTGGTTTTTGGGTTCAACACTATACCTCAGGTAGCTCTCTGCTTGAGGATGGAAGTGTAGTTTTGGTATGACAACATAGCTCGCTAGCATCTCTTAGGTGTGCTAGCATTTGTACAACCAAAGGACCAAAAATACAGTATGAACTATTAGAAAACAAACTGATGGCCTAGCTAGTCACTTCTAAGGGAACAAAATAGAACTATAAAGTAGGAAAGATACAAATGAATATGATAAAGTAGATATATTAAAGCTAAGGTGACAAATATAATCTCACAAAGATGCTCGTTTGCGAACTAGCTCCAAATGCACGTCCACCTACACACAAGAAAGAGGGAAAATTGTTGGGGAATGGATAGGGTTCTACCTCATTCAAACCCGTGTTTTGGTGTTTCCACCTCCATGGACAGCCAAGATAGCAATGATAGAGAAATGTAGGATAAAGAAGTAAAGAAAGAAACATGAATAACACTACAAAATAGTATAAAAGCTACTCAACCAAATCGTAAAGGATAGAAGAAAAATGTTACAACCTCCACCAAGAGCTCACTAGCTAATGGGGGAGAAAGAAGGCTTGAACAATCACCACAACCTCAACTGTGATGAAGAGAGGTGTTGTAAAACCTCAATCCCACACTGCTATGGCTTGTTCCACACTTTCTTTTTGAAGTTGATGGAGTGTTGTTGTTATTGCTATGAAGTTCCAAAATGTTGCTTGGAGTGATGGAAGTGAAGAGATTCAAGAAGAGATGAAGTGAATGCTTGAAGATTGCCAAAAGAGATGAGTTGAATGAAGAATCCATCTTTTTGAAGGTGAGGTGAAGAGAATAAGGAATTTTTTGGGTTGGTTGGTCAAAGAGGGATGTTACAAATCGTTCCCAATAGGAAGTGTAAAGCCTCTATTGACTTCAGATGTAGGAATTTGTTAGGGATGTAAGTGCACCGTACAAACGTCTGCACACCATGTGCTTGTCTCTGAAAAATATTCTTCTACCAACGTAAAAGATGAATGCCAAGTGGAACAAAGGTAGCTTGCTGATGTGTAATTTTACCTTTGGATTTAGTTTTCTAAGGTGAGGAAATGTAAAAGGAGAATTTGTGTAAGGGGTGAAAATTCATGCCTATACATTTTTCCCCACTTTAGTGTGCATGAATACTGATGATTTTTTTAGTAAAGTAGATCAGAAAGGTAGTAGGGTTAGAAATGTGTATCTGAATCATCAAGGAAGAAAACTACAATCTAGTGAACCTGAAAGTGCAGGACAAGTAAAGGACTTCATAGCCTTCTAGAACTATGAAGTTGTAGAATGAAAGTGTCTTATAGGCCTGTGGACCTGCAAGGAGGTAACCCCCACGATCTCTCACATGAACGAAGCCTTGAGAAGTAAGTGCCTCACAGGCCTGTAGGCCTGCAAGGAAGGTTCCTTCCAAGATCTCTCACATGAATGAAACCAAGAAAAGTGCCTTACAAACCCATAGACTTGCAAGGAAGGTGTCCTCCAAGATATCTCACATGAAGGAAATTGAGAAAAGTGCCTTACAGAACTATAGACCTAAAAGGAAGGTGTCCTCCAAGATCTCTCACATGAATGAAACTAAGAAAAGCACCTTACAGAATTGTAGTCTTGCAAGGAAGGTATCCTCCAAGATCTTTCACATGAAGGAAACTGAGAAAAGTGCCTTACAGACCCACCAAATTTCAAGGAAGGTATCCTCCAAGATCTCTCACATGAAGGAAACCAAGAAAAACACCTTACATACCCGTAGACCTGTAAGGAAGGTATCCTCCAAGATCTCTCACATGAGGGTATGTGCAGGATCATCATGGAAAAAATAGGCCCTTAAGTGGCAAAAAATTTAGAAAAATCAGAGTTAGGCAACTTGATGTAAAAATTTGAATAAGTTATATATATTATTTAAAAAAATATGTAAGAATAGAATCTATAGAAAATTGAATGTATTTTCTAAACTACTAGGTTTGTTTAACAATAAAAAAATCTATTTGGTGAAAATTTGAAATTTCAATGTAGTAGTACTTAAATTTTAGGGAAAAAAAAGAAGTAGGTGTCTTTCTAACCACCATAACCACAATAAGATGATAATATATTTTTTATAAGATATAAGTAGATGACTCATGTCCCGATGTGATGCATATTTTTTTGTAATTTTTTTCCAAGTAAATAATTAATTATGAATTTTTAATTACAACATTTAAAAAATATAAAAACTTGTATGTCTGACCACCTTAACTTGGTCAAAACTTCATGAAATTCAATTTTTCTTTTTTTAATCCTATAGTATGTGAAGCATATAATGTGATGCATGTTTTGGATTCAAAAAATGTGATACTGTTTGAAAGTTATATATGTTTTTCAATCAGCCTACCGATCAGGACTTTAGTCATAATTTGAATAGAAAATGAATAATAATTACGTATTAAATTCAAAGTAAAGCATACTTTATATTGGTGGAAAGCTAAGAATCTCCTTTAAAAATCATTTTTGTTTCATCAATTTTGGGTAAAAAAAAAGTCGTCAGCCACATACCCATCATATTGCCACTTTTTGGCCCATCATGATCCTGCACATACCCATGAAGGAAAATAAGAAAAGCACCTTACAAATCCACAGACCTACAAGGAAGGTGTCCTCCAAGATCTCTCACATGAAGGAAACTAAGAAAAGAACCTTATAGACTTGCAGAACTGCAAGGAAGCTATCCTCCAAGATCTCTCACATGAAGGATACCCGAAAGAGCACCTTATAGACCTGTAGATATGTAAGGGAGCATCCCCCAAGATCTCTCACATGGATGAAGCTCAGAGGCGTATGTGCCTTACAGGTTTGCAGAATTGCAAGGAAGGTGTCCTCCAAGATCTCTCACATGAAGAAAACCCAGAGGAGACTCTATAGAGTTAGAAAGCAACTTTACAAGTGCACCTGCAAATAGAACATGTTTGAAAGCAACCACACATGAAATCAATCAAATTGGAAAGATTTCAAAGGGGTCCCTTTGGAACTCAGTGTGAAGAAGGGGGGTCCACTCAAGGGACATGTTGTTTGAAAGTACAAAAAAGGGAATTCTTTCTCAAATCAATTCATCACTGAGGAATCCTTTTGAAAGATGTTCACTTCATCAAGGAATTTGAAAGGAAGAAAAATGCCCCTCGCAAGGCGAAGAACAAAACTTCTCCCACCCTAGAGGAAGGTTTTCAATTCCATTCTTTATGAACCCATGATGAAGGAAACACATTCCATTAGGGGTCCTAGTTGCAAATATGATTTTGAAAAAGAAATGTTCATGAGGATTTTTGAGAAAAGATTTGTTGGCAACAAATGCATTCTCTCAAAATCAAAGCATCATAGAAGTGGCATTGTCACACATGAGAGGGACAACTCAAGAAAAGAAGAGGAAGAAAGGAAAAAGAGTGAAAAAGATGTCACAAACAAGAGACACACGGGTGATTTGATATTTCAGGGTTAGAATTGCTCATAAATATATGTATAAGGATAATAATAGTACATAAATGAAATGTCATCAAACCCCTACTATATCAAACCATGTGAATAATGCATGAGAAGACAAAGTAAAAATAAAAAAATGGGTCAACATGGAAGTTAAACATAAACGCCCCCAACACTTTGCATCATCCCCAATTTATCGAAATTCAAATCACAAATACAAAAGAATGATGCAACATATAGAAGAAGGTTTACGACACAAAAATCACTCCTGTATCCAAGCACCAACAAGGGTGACAAAGTTCATCCAGGAATGCATAGCTCGATCATGGGGGAACACGTCACAACACACACACACACATCTAACCTAAAGATAAAGAAGAGGCCTCCCCTAACACTGATCGACCAAGAGGTCGTCTGCTTCCCACTCTAGATCATTGTAGGGGGAAGGAAGACAAGCCTACAATGGTGGAATATTAAGGGGAGGTGCTTCAAACCCTCCCACAACAAGGGGTAAGGAAGAGGGCCCTGCAAGGTCCCCTCCACTAAGCTCTTGTGGAGCTAAGATTAGCAACTTTGTGAAGATCGCTGACAAGCCCAAAAATTCTTTCAAAGAGTTAAACATGCACTTGATAGGAGTGCCATGTTTTACCTTAATAGATAGAGAGGACTACACCTAAGATTCATTGCTAGGCTCACCAAATGATTCAGGAGTGGTGATGAACTCAGGGGAAGTTGGGGCTTGCTCTATCACTAGGATAGAACAAGCTAGCATAGGACCACCTTTATGAGAAGGCGGGCTCCTCTTATTCCCTCCATTTCTAGAGGGTCCAACCTCTACCTTTGAACTCGTCATGGGATGTGAACTCCCCATAGATGAGGTGACAGGCATAGAGGAAGAAGAGGAGGAGAAAGCCACAACAAATACCATTGAGGTATTCGACATATTCATGGGCTTTGGAAAAGGGGGGAAATCTAGAAGGGACATCAGCAAGGGAAGTTCCTCTAAAGGAGAAATGAAATCTTTTACCCTTTTGGGGTTAGGGGCACTCATAGTAGGAGCCGAGAGCGAGACAAAGCTAGGTTTAACACGAGTAGAGGAGACGAGAGGGGAAGACATAGCAAGAGGTCCTAACACAAGGGCAGTCATCTCTTCATCCTTCTTCTATAAAGTGGCATGCTCAACCATGAGAGCCTTTCGTCGACGTTTGCACTCACACACAAGACAGTTCCTACGACTCTTTGAGCCAGAGGCCAAAGTTTGTGAAGGAACAAAAGGCTCCTGCTTAGCCATGGGAGTGTCCACTACAACCGTTTCTGGCAGAGGAATAGACTCTTGAATGAGAGCAGGAGGAGTAGGTTGGGAGACAGCAGGGGGACTCAACTCTAATGACTTAGTAGTAGGCCTCTTTCCATTTATTGTTTATGGAGCAGAAGTGGTAGGAGGCTGCAGAGAAAATTTTGTTTGGGAACCTTTCTTCCTATTGTATAGATAGTACTAAGGCCAAGGAGGCTTAGTAGGGAGAGCTGATATCCTGAAGCAGTTACCATCAGACTCATTGGGTAAAGGCCAGGCTTACTCATCCAATACTCCTCCCAAGGGGGGCAGATGAGGCAACCCGAGAAGAGGTAAGCTTCTCCTTTGGCTTTCGAGAAGAGGAGGTAGTTGGATACTATGCTATAGGAAGGGCCAATTTCAGTTGTCCCTTGCCCCCAATCTTATACTTTACATATTTTTTGTAAAGTAGGTCTATCCTTGGAGGAACCAAATCAACTAGGGTGGGCCAAAAGTGATCCAATGAATATCCCCCATAGGACACCAGAGGTTGGTATCTAGTGTCATGCACTACGTGCATGACACCTTCATGGGAAAATTTTAAACATTTATGAATTATGAAGGTGATTCCATTCATAGAAGCTAGCCAAGGTATTCCTAGCTTAAACCTAAACAAATTTGACTTCAAAATAACATCAAAACATGTGTCAACAGTCGTAGGTCCAATTAGGATGGACAAAGTTATCAAGCCATATGGTTTAAGACAAAGACCACCATGCATACAAATGGTGGATTTTGTTTCTTCGTACTCCTCTCTATGTAATAAATTTAGCAACAATGTTTCTTCTATAATGACATTCACACGGCTCTGTTAGTGTAATTAATATTTAATTACACTTGCATAACTTTACTTAGGTAATATTTTAATTCCTAGGTTAATTATTGTCATCCTTATCTTGTTGAGCTATCTTGTTGCTCAAGATAAGATTAGGGTTATGCATACTTTGCTTTTATAAATAAAATCATCTCATGTAATTATGAATTTCCTGAATAATAATATTTGCACATATTTTTGCAATAACTTTTCTTTTTATGATTTTCTCTTATGTGGAAGGTTTTTTCGTTTGCATGTCTAATCTTAGTTTCTAACATGGTATCAAAGCCTTGATTTGCAACCCCTTCTCATATTTTTGAGAAAATCATTACAAAGTTCGTTTGAGATTCCTCAAGGGTTTCATGCCTTGAGTTCATCTATGCAACATCTTGGATCAGATCAAGCTTCGCCATTAGATTTAGAGTGCTAGAAAAAGTCAGGATTGGATTTTATTTTGCAGATTTTGGTCATCGTTTGCCAAATCTTTGAGGGTTTCAAGCTCGGAGATTTTTTGCAAGCTCTGGGGGTAGCCAAATTTTTGGAGCATTTTGGGCTCAAACGGAGGTCACCATTGTGTTTGCAGTGGCCAAAAACCTTAAGATCACCTTTTGTTTTGTCAATTTTAGAGAAGTTGGTCCAGAAGGAAAAAAATTGTCAGGGAGGTTGTACAGCCTCCCCAGCTCGCTACCCGAGGCACGCAAATAAAAAAAAAATTAAAAATTAAAAATTTCAAAGTGTTTTCTGTGCCTCCAGTTCAAAATTCTACCACCGCTGAGCGGCCACCAAGTAGCCACCAAGCGGCTCCCCACTGGCCGCTCAGCCAAGTGATGCTGCCCAAACTCCATCGGCAAGCCTACAGCCCCTGTGGGCTAGCTACACAGGGCCGCGGTCATGTGGGGGGGCCAAGCGCTATGTGCCCAGCCCCTAGCTAGACCAAGCCCCTACTTGACAGTCTTATGGAGGACCAAGGGCTCCACCCTAGCCCTGAGTCTGCCAACCCTTGGTCACGCACAGGACCAGGGGCTTTTTTTTTAGGCCCCTTGGGTTGCTTGCAGGCCTTATTGGGCCTTTTGGAGCAACTTTCACTAAGTTAGGTGTATTTTTTGTGTACGGTGTCCATTTTTCACAAACGAGGTACCATTGGAAAGATGATTCTGACGCCAATACAATAGTGAAGTTTTTTTACTAGATTTTTCTCCAGATTTATTTTGCAAGTCCTTGAACTCAGATGATTGTTTTTGCTTCAGAGGGCATATCTTTTGACTTGGTGATCCTTTTTTTGCCATTCTTGCGGCGTTGGAAAGCTGGTTCAGTCCTCTACATAGATCTGAGGTCTATTTTTATTTTATATTTATGCATGTTAATCATTCTATCATTTTACAATCATTCAGTTATTGTAATAAATGAACTAAGATAAAGTTCCATTTGGGGGGTTTCTTGCATAATAATCTGATTAGAGTGTAGTTTTCACTTTGATATTCATCTTGTTTTTTATGAAACCTCATATGGGTTATATCTAGTTTCTTAGTTTCTTTTGGCCACATCTTGCTATAGTTTGACAAATATCAGATTCACATCGGTTTACACTTTAGATTGGGAGCCTATGGTTATTGATCCACATTGGTTCAAATCCATCTCAGTTTGAGGGTCATGTTTTTATGGTTAATGTTCTCGATTCTTTATGGTACTTGTTCCCATGGAAGATTTTTAGTCTCAATTTGGCATCAACATCGAGATACACAGTTTCCAGATTATGTCATCATATCATCTATTGTTGCTTTATGGATTCTAGGGTTCTAATTTGTGAGTTTTCTAGTGTTGTGTGGCATCGGGTCTGCTGTTGCATTATTATGATTCTGCTTTGGTTTCTTGTAGATAGAAGTATCTTTCCTTTCTTGTTAGATTGTAGTTCTAGTGTTACTCCGTAGTGTTCTTCTAGTGCTTCTTTGCAGTAATCATCTCATTATAGGGGGGTTTTGTCCCACCAGGTTTTCCTTCTCTACCTCATTATTGCATTTGTACATGGGTACCTAATCAGGCCTTGTTGTTGGGACCCATTCATGCTTTCTTGTATTCATCTTCATTCTAGGTGCATGTTTTTTTAGTATCCCTAAGTTGCACTTATGGGGGGGTGTTAGTTTAATTAATATTTAATTACACTTGCATAACTTTACTTAGGTAATATTTTAATTCCTAGGTTAATTATTGTCATCCTTATCTTGTTGAGCTATCTTGTTGCTCAAGATAAGATTAGGGTTATGCATACTTTTCTTTTATAAAGCAAATCATCTCATGTAATTATGAATTCCTAAATAATAATATTTGTACATCTTTTTGCAATAGCTTTGCTTTTTTTTATTTTCTCTTCTATGGAAGGTTTTTTGGTTTGCATGTCTAATCTTGGTTTCTAATAGGCTCGTGGGGTCCACTACGACTCCTGTCACAACATTACCATTGAGGTGAGCAAGAATGTAAAGAGAAGGTTTTTTGTTCAAGGTCATATCCTATGAGGTGAATGTCACATCTAGTGAACCGGCCACAGGTTGTTTAGTAGAAGTAATTGTTCCCATGTTGACATAGGCCTCAAGTTGAGTGATAGAATCGAAGGGATCAAAAATCATGTTGGCAGAATGTGACGGAAATGAGTTCATGTATATCTACAACTCACTATTCACTTTTTCCACCATTTTGTTTACATTTTATTTGCTTCCATCAAGATGAATAGTGCCATCCTTGATGCGATCTTGTATCACATGACACAGTCGAATACAATGTTTGGTATCATTTCCATTAAGTTGATGGTATTGACAGTAGGTATTCACATCATACTAACCAGGGTAAGGCTCCTTAAGAGGATTAGGGTTCTCCAAGGTTATGATATTATCTTTCAGCAACTTTTCGAAGATGGAAGAGTAAGATTCTGCTAACTTTGTGAACTTTCAGTTTTGTTTGAGGCTATTATCAATCGTAGCAGCTACTACATTCACAACAACCTTTACTTTCTAGAGATTGATATGATGGATTTTCCTTCAAAATAGGAGCATGAGGAAGATCCCTCAAACTGAACTACCATTTGTTAATACTCTCATAGTGTTGCACATAAATGCACAAAAGAATGGTATTTCATAAGGGAAACTTTTCTTTCCAAGGCCTTTGCAAGTTCCCTATGAATACCTTCTACACATCAGAATTGGGCAGCAGGTATGAGAGTTGTGAGAAAAGCGCTTGATACCACACTATGAAATCAATAATCTTTTCATTATCTCCCTGTTTGCATTGGACAAGATCTGAAAAGGATATCTTTGGTCTGATGTTGGCTTGAAACTATCAGAGAAACCAGTTCACCAGTTGATCAAATGAGAAAATGGAATTATCGAGCAAGGAACAATACCATTCAAGAGTTGTATCCTTAAGAGATTGAGGGAATAGTTTTTCCATCAGTGCATCGTGATGGAAATTTGTGCACAAGGAATTGAATGTGGACACATGTGTTTGTGGGTCCCCTTTTCTGTCATACTTCTCAAATTTTGGGATCTCCATTCCTTGTGGGAAAGGAGTATTTAGAATCACTACCAATAATGTGTTGAGATTATGGATGCATAGTCCTTGAAGCTGCAGACTTCAATGGAGGACCTTTAAGCCAGGAAAGATAATCAACCACCTAGAAAGTGTTGCAACTAGGCATGAACAATAGAGATTCTATTGATATGATATGATATGATTGATTACAAATGTACAAGATTCCTGATTATATAGGTAAGAGCTAAACCCTAATATGCATGAGATGTTGCCATGTGTCTTGATCTAACAACATGTGACAACATGTGAACCCTATCTAGATGATCATTAAATGAGGAGATAAGTTCTAGAAGGAATCTTATCCCACCAAACAAGGAAGGGAATATTATCCCATTTATTAAATGATTTATCTAATACTGCAATCTAGGACTAAATGATTTATGACCTAAGTTAACTTATGCTAGTGTAATAATTAATTAATTAATTAATTACACCAACACCCCACCATAAGTGCAACTTAGGGAGGAAAATGCAATGATTATGCAAGATGATGATGGGTCACGACTACGAGGCCATTTTAGGTACCCATGTACATGAAGATGCAAAACAATCACCCACAACTGGAGAAAAGGGGAAAACCCAGTGGGAACAAAACCCCTCTCCAAAAAGGAGATGAAAAATGCAAAAATGTGAGATAGGATGGGAAGGATGGAGGACTCCCAAATACCCCCCAAGTACACCATCCATCACATGGATACAATACAATCAATGCCCCCCCATGGGAGGGAAAGAGAGAGACTATATAGCCCCTCCAAAAAATGATATCAACTGTAAAAAAGGTAAGTGTCTAAAAATAGAACAAGATCCAATGTCGACAAACAACTTGTCTTCCTTTAGGAAGAAACAAAACCAACTGCAAGTGGAGAGATGCTTCCCATTCCGGATAGGAATTGAAAGAAGGAAGAATGAACATGGATGATGATGATGTCTCTGAACGCTGCTCAAATGTCTCCTTGCCTAATGAAGATGCCACAATCAATGAAGAGAGTGACAAACCAGGATGATGCAGAAACTGATGCTGAACAATATCCAAGGACAAAGATACAATGGATATGATGGATGTGATGGAGACTTGATAGCCCCCACTGAATTAAGTGTCCTCAAAACCACTGAAGGAAGTTTGAAGCAAATCCAATGGTAGATGCTGAAGAAACTTCAAGTCCTGAATGGAATAACAAGGAAGAAGTCTCGGATATGAAATATCTGAATAGAGGAGTGATACCCCCTCAAGAATGTTCTCCAAACCTGTAGAAGTAGCCAAGTCAATGATGCCTGAAACAAAGACATCCTGTGATGCCAAGTCTAAAAAACTGAATGTGTCATGATGGATGATGATGGTGGAAGCCTCAATCAATGATTTTGGACAAGGAATCACTGAATGTGAAGGGATACCAACTGTCTCTGATGAAGAAGAAGCATGGAAAGGAACCTTTTCAACCTCTTCGGAAAGATCAATTCAATCAACTTCCTGCACAACAATAGCATCATGGGGAACTTGATATGAAGAATGAAATTTTGAATCTTGACCAACGGGGAATGGTGGAGTATCTAAATCTCCATAGATCTCCCAAAGCATAGTCCAAAGAATGTGAGGACAATCACAATGATCAATAGCATTCAAAACATCACAAGCAACTTGCATAGAAATAATCTCTGAAATAGTGTATCTGCTGCAACTCCAAGAAAGTTCATGAATACCTTCACTTGGATGAGGAAAAATACCAAATAGATGTGGCAACAAATCAAGTGAATGAAGATGGTGGCAGATCCCATCTCACCATTGCTGATAGTTACCCTTGTGCAACATAGTCAAAGGAGAACATGCAAGCCCCATAATGAAATTTCTCCACAAAACAAAGACAAATGACCTTCAATAGCAAATAAATACTTCCAAATATGATGTACAATTGAAGTGATGCAACCTGGATCAAAAAATATTTTCCCAAGCTTCAGGATGTCTAGGTAATTGAACAAATGCACCAAACTGAAAAAATCAATGCAAGAGTACCTGGAGCTGAAACAAATTAGGGGATCTGGACTGATAAGAAAAGCTCTGAATCATCTTCTAAATGCCACTAGAATCACTAAAATCTGACAATCTGATGAGAAGTTATGAGCCTTTATGTCCAAATTAGGGTTTGGAATTCAGTTGAATATAGAAATTTTTGTGAGAAAAATTTCACAGAATGGATCTCACCACTAGAAAGTAGACAGAAGGACATTTCCGACAGTATATTGTTTGCAAAAATTTGATACCCTGGGTGAAAGGTGTGATCAAATGAAAAAAATGCCTATATTAGGCAATTTGTAGGCTAAACAAGGTCAAAAAATAAGCACTCAGGCGAAAAATCTTGGTCGTTGATGTGACCATAATGTAGGCTGAGGAAAAAAAGAGACAGCCACCAGATGTAGTGGTGGCAGGGTGGAGCTTTCAGGCGGGGCCACTGATGATGGTGGCACCATGGAAAGGAGACACTGCTGGTAGGGGATATCCCGGTGGGAGGAGAGGCACTGGCTGACAGGAGCTTGGATGGGCTAGCGGTAATTCTACATCGGTGAGCTCGGTGGGAGAACCAATGTTGGCAGGAGTAGAGTCATTGGCAGTAGAGGAGAAAGCACAGGCACCGCTGGGAGGAGATCAACCATCGTAAATGAGAGCTGGTCAGCGAGAAGAAACATCAGTGAAGAACACTGGCAAGAAGTAGTCGGTGGTAGACTGGCGAGAATAGTGGAGGCTAGCAGTAAGACTACACCGGTAGTCACCAATGGTTGGATGGAATAGAAATGGCCAGTGAGAGGTTGAAAACTCCGACAAGATCAACTGCCATCGATAGGAGAGGTCAGATAGTCCGGTGGGGCTGGGGTAAAACAACTGGCGTAGGGCCCGCAGAAAAGATGAGCCACCAGAGTACGGATGAGCCCCTAAGTACTTCAACCTACAACAAATAAATGCAGCCAACAAAAGACTTCTGCAGACTATGGAAAAATTGAATAGGCCGACAAATATTTTTTTGAATATTGCCAATGAATGGCAATTCAAAAAAAATAATTAATAGAAATGTCGATAGAAAGTGAAATGGGAATTTAACAAATCAAATCCCAAATTTTTAATAAAATTCCAATGGGAAAAACAATAATGCCGATGGAAATAAATAAATCAGACCCTTCCAATGCCAACGGATGATTAAAATGCAGGTCGCCCGAAATATTTTTTTTGCAACTATATGAAATATGATTTTTTTGAAATAATAAAAAATATTAGCCCGATTTTTTTGAAACGAAAAGTGGCCTGTGTATAAAAAAAATTTGCCTCAGAGGACAACTGACCGGGATGAATTTTTGCTTCAAATTGTATAGATAGTACAATTGATTTTGCAAACCCTAAAAATACCTCTGAAGCTCCCGGGTTGATGTATCTGATTTTGATGAATGGACAAGTGATCCTAAGGTTTTGAGGCCTTCTGAAGACAATGGTGAGCTTGGATCTGACTCAATCTATATCAAAAATCAGCTTGGTCCCTAGGTGGAAACAAGTAGCCTTCAATGGAAACCTCCAGCCTGCAAGAATCTTGCATACCAACTTTCTTGATCGAGGGTTGACATTTCACTGGATAAGCTCTGATACCATGTTGAGATTATGGATGCACAATCCTTGAAGTTGTAGACTTCGATGGAGGACCTTTAAGCCAGGAAAGATAATCAACCTCCCAGAAAGTGTTGCAACTAGGCATGCACAATAGAGATTCTATTGATATTATATGATATGATTGATTACAAATGTACAAGATGCCTGATTATATAGGCAAGAGCTAAACCTAATATGCATGAGATGTTGCCATGTGTCTTGATCTAACATGTGACAACATGTGAACCCTATCTAGATGATCATTAAATGAGGGGATAAGTTCTAGAAGGACAACTCATCTTCTAGAAGGAATCTTATCCCACCAAACAAGGAAGGGAATATTATCCCATTTATTAAATGATTTATCTAATACTGCAACCTAGGACTAAATGATTTATGACCTAAGTTAACTTATGCTAGTGTAATAATTAATTAATTAATTAATTACACCAACATAGTGGGATATGTCAGAAAAAGGCCTGAAATATAGGCTGGGTAGAGGCTTGGGAGAGAATCACCAACTGGCTTTGCATCTTACCCATATTCTAAACGAAAGTATTTAGAATAGGGTCATTGGATGAAATAAGACTAGTGGGACCTCCTTTAGAACTTCCACTGATGCCACCTCTGGAACCACTACCGTGGCAACTAACAGAACCACTGTCAGAGCCACCTCCACCAGTAGGGCCTCCATCGGATCCACCTTCACTTCTGAAGCCACCACTACTACCAAAGCCTCTACTACTAGAGGTGACAGGAGGGGTGAAGCTAAATCCCAAGGGGATCCTATTCACTTTGATACTTTTGGGTTTTTCGGAGGTAGAAGGGATGTTGATCAAAGGGATCTCATCAGCCATGTAAACACATGTGGGAGGAATCAATACTCCTAACTGTCTCTCATGTTCTTCAAAAGTGGTCCCTTGTATAATGTTAGCATTATTCGAAAGGGAATACGTTTTGGTCAGACTAGAGAGGCTATCCAGGAGTTCTATGACTGTTCGGTCTTTTCCCACCATATACTTTAATTCACTAATAACCTAAGCGGCCCTATAAAACTTTTGGTTTCTTTCCAAGTGATTCTCTAAGTCTCCCAACCCTTTCCTAAGGGTAGATAAGAGTGGGGACGTGGTCGGTCTCATCATAGAATCCTACCTCACCCCTCGACAACTACTTCTGAGTTAAAAGACACATCTTAGGTCTGGAGCAAAGACTTGTAGAGAAACTAGAGGTGACCTTTGTCTTATCCATCGAAAGTTGTCGCACACTTCTCCTAACAACATACCCAAATGTTGTGGATTGAGTTGTGATGCTCGTAAACCTTAACAACACTGAGGGACATGACAATCGGAAGGCACAAGGAAAAATTTTCAACATCGACAAATGAATAGATGTAGGTTAACATCAGCTTCACCAAAAATGTAAGAGAGGGGTACCAACCATGTCAAGGCCCCAAGTCATAGAGAGCCAAGAGTAGAAGGTTGCCCTAACTTACCTCACTCTAAAGGAATTCTTTGGATGAGGGATGGGAATGATGAGGACTATAAGGCCCTACAACCACTCTTCAAATTTGAAATCTAAATTGGGGCTAGGTGAGTCAGTTTTTGGGTTCAACACTATACCTCAAGTAGCTCTCTGCCCGAGCATGGAAGCACGATTCTAGGATCATAGTGTGGTGTTGCAATCTGTACGACTAGAGGACCAAAAATATAGTACGAACTGTCAGAAAACAAGCTGATGGCCTAGCTAGCTACTTCTAAGGGAAGAAAATAGAACTATGAAGTAGGAAAGATACAAATGAATATGATAAAGTAGATATATGAAAGCTAAGGTGAGAAAGATAATCTCACAACGATGCTCATTTTCCAACTAGCTCCAAATGCACGTCCACCTACACACAAGAAAGTGGAAAAATTTTTGGGGACTGTATAGGGGTCTGCCTTAGTTAGACCCCCATTTTGGTGTTTCCACCTCCATGGACAGCCAAGATAGCAATGATAGATAAATGTAGGGTAAATAAGTAAAGAAAGAAAGTACATGAATAACACTACAAAATAGTCTAAAAGCTACTCAACCAAATCATAAAGGAGAGGAGCAAAATTTTACCACATCCACCAAGAGCTCACTAGCTAATGGGGGAGGAAGAAGGCTTGAATAATCACCACAGCCTCAACTATGATGAAGGGAGGTGCTGCAAAACCTCAAGCCCACACTGTAATGTCTTTTTCTACACTTTTTTTTATGGAGTTGATGGAGTGTTGTTGTTGTTTCTATGAAGTGCCAAAGTGCTACTTGGAGTGATGGAAGTGAAGAGATTGTAAGAAGAGATGAAGTAAATTCTTGAAGATTTACAAAAGAGATGAGTTGAATGAAGAATCCATCCTTTTGAAGGTGAGGTGAGGAGAATAAGGCATTTTTTGGGTCAGTTAGTCAAAGAGGGATGTTACAAATCATTTCCAATAGGAAGTGTAATGCCTCTGTCAACTTCAAACTCAAGAATCCATTAGGGATGTAAGCACATCATGCAGACATCTGTTTGTTGTATGCACATCTATGAAAAATATTCTTCTACCAACATAAAATACGAATTCCAAGTCGAATGAAATAAGATTGTTGATGTGGAATTTTTCCTTTGGATTTGGTTTTCTAAGGTGAGGAAGTGTAAAAGGGGAATTTTCTTAAGGGGTGCAAATTCATGCCTATACACATGGTTCTCTACCTAGGGTACCAACTCTATTCAATCCTTGAATATTTTCCCTTAGGGAATAGGAATAAACCACATAAGAATACATAGAAAACCATAGGGACTCAGGGAACGCTTTTATCCTTTCATGTAGCTTGTCACTAATGAAACTTCCCCAATAAATTTGTGTAGGGCCTTCCATTACTTTTGCTATGAGTCTGAACATCCACTATTCAAATTTACTGGCATCTTTGAGTCCAACTATCCTACTTAATAGGGTTTTGATGTCCTTAACATCCTAGTTAAACATAAACCTCATAATTGGTTTCATTTGCTTGGTAATCTCCTCCTAGCACCACTTTACATTTTTACTCAAATATGTTTTGGCTAGGGCTTTCATATCCAACTGATACATCTAGTGAGATGTGGGGAGCCCAAATGTAATCCCTTTTACAAAGAGGTCTACATAGACTCTCCCTTCTTTCTCAATGACCCTCTTTTTTGGGTCACACCAATTAAGACATTCCATTAACGATTTAGGGGCTTCCATGTTGCTAGTGGAAACCTTCCTGTCAAATGCAACCCACTTGCAATAATTTTCCTTAAGCATTGAGAAGCATTCTCTTGTGAAACTTGTTGGTTGTTTTTTAATGGAGCAACCAGGTTGGTCTCCTATTCTACCTATGGAGAAGCCAACTCCAATCAAGGGCAGTTCGGAGGACCTAGACCAACTGACAAGATCAAGAGATCTTCTGCACTTTAAGCTTTGCAGAACCAGGGTGGGTATACCCACACAATGCCTCAAAGAAGACTAGACATTTATTTTTATAGTAGATAACTCCTGATGTCAAGCATTGAGGACCTCAAATGGGGCTAGATTCTCAGTATCTCAACCTTGAAGTAACCAAGAGGTAGGGCAAGATGTTAAACAAAAGCTATTCAATAATTTTGAAAGGTTTTCTGAGAGGAACAGGCTACAAGATAGATCAATGCCTAGTTTTGGGCCACAGAGTCAAACACAAAAGGGGAAAATTACCTGCAAATAGACCTCAATCAGTGGATCTTGTTTTGTTGATGCCTTACATCAACTATCAGTGCCTTACACTAACAATCCAACTCCTATAGCGACCAGAATCTTCTTACCAAATCCTACCTGTAAACTAATAATCACTGCTATCTGTTCAAAGGATTTAACTGCCTCCTTGAAGCAGACCTATCAACAAACAACACAGTCTCATAAAGTATGAGAAGATGAACAAAGACACCTTTTGCATTCATTCAAATGATTAAAAGCACACAAATAAGGAGATAGTTTGATAACATGCATGAGAGACAAGCATCTTCATGTTTTCATTGCTCAAACTGATTGTATTTATAGACAAATTCAAAATTACAGCTTATAGACTCCACCTTCACTCAAGACTAAACACTAGCCCACCCCAAGACTGATACACAAACTCAGAAAAATATGGAACAGAAAACCCAAGTTTCGAACCCTTACATCTAGCCACAAAATTTTCCTTTATAGGGAGAGGAGAAGCAACATGCAACCGACCAGATGAGAATACACATCACCAGCTGACTAGGACAAACCCTAAATCAGCTTGCAAGCCAAGTCAAAAATTCCAACTGCCCCATTGGTCACATAAATGTAACAGGTCAGTTTGCTGTAGGAGAGACATTCCTGCATGAATGAAGCCAGGTAATTGATGTCAAATCCGCCGTAAAACCTGGGTGCCCATACCCGAGCCATGTCATCCTTGTCCTAGAGTTGTCACCATGAATGCTAGTTCAATGAATCCAGTGACCCTCCCATCTACCACCATGAATGCTCCAAGTCTTCACGCGTGAACATAATAGAAACCCTGAAACACACATGTTTGAATCTCCGCCATTGATCAACTGAGATCGGACGATTGTCTTTTAAAATCTTCGTTGGAATGTTGAAAAAGGCCTCCACAGTGGGCAAGACAAAAAAGAGGTTAGGGAGACATCATTCAAAATCAAAATGCCTCATCGAAATGTATCACCTTTATGTACTATCCATTTGCCAAGACGAGGGAACATCTCTCACTAAAGCAATCCTTTCACTTGTTCATAGTCGCTATAGTCACCAACCACCGGTGAGACACTATAGAGATTTCACCAAGCTTCATCGAAATGAATCACTTCAAGTCGTTGTGACATAGAACTTCTCCCATCGACGAACTCACTTGCCAAATGTACACTAGTGAGACATTTGATGTTTCTTACCTATGCACCCTTTTATTCACTTGTTGTTGTAGCTTACTTGTCTCGGGGAGACCCTTTGTAGATATAACATTGCATCACCAAAAACCTTTATACACCTGTTCACCAAGAGAAAATAGGACTCTCACCAAAAGCCATATACGGAACCATTGTCAGCAAGACTCGACCCCACCACCACAACCACATACTGAAATAAGAGTCTCACCGAAATAATAAAACCTTCACCACCAATTGGCATAACAAGATGACATCGCCGAGATGTTACACCGAGAACCCAGACTCCTGCCGAAGAGATCATCCTCTATGTTTTCAATCGGTGTAACAAATCATAGTCGCCAAGACCTCCCACCACAGATCAAAACTTACATTGATGGGGTCCTAGAGCACACAAGTCGGGGAGACAAGAAAAAATTCACTAAGACCTCACCCCAGGCGGACACCGACACACGAAAGGGAAAAGTCCATCAGTGAGACACAAAGAAGTCAATGAAACATCTCCCCAACATCAACCAACATAGGTCAATGGAAAAGAGACCTCAGGGAGACAACATGGGGATCACCGAGAGGTTATCCCGAGCACCAAAGGTCTCAGCGAAAATAGTGTGGGGCTGGTAAAACGGTAGCTAGGGGCCGGTAGCAAATGGAAAATGGGGCTTGGGGGAACCACTTAAGTTAAAATGAACTGGGGGGATAGGTCAATGAATCAAAAATTAAAACAGAATGGGAACCAAACAAGGCCAGAGCTGGAATGAGGAAAGAGACAGGGAACAAAAGGAAAAAAAGGGACCTAGTCCGAAAACCATCCCACTCCTGCATCCACAAAAGACCGCAGAGGTAAAGCCAGAACCAACATGAGATAGAGAATCCATGGGGCTAAAGCGGGACAAAACCTGAGACAAGAAACTTGAAAAAATGTTCCAAAAATGATTCTTGTTCTGATCCCACTCCCGCCAAAGGAAACAAAGAAAAAGACAAGTGAAGAGATAGAGAGGAAAACAACCAATGACCGTCACAGGGAAGAATGAAAAAGGAACATCAAACATGCGGAATTGAGACTAGGACAGATGCGTGAACAGGGATTAGAACCCTAGAATTGGAGAAGTTCTAATTCCTTTCAAGCATCCGTTCCAATTTTGAAAGAAAAACTAAGGCAAGGAAAAGAGAAAGGGGCCGAATAAAAAGCCCAAAAATGGGGAGAAAAAAAAAACAGGAAAAACCCTAACACAGGCCACCCCACCAGAGAGATGAACGCTAACACTCCAAGCTCAACCCTTGTGGGAGCCCATTTAACCCACATGCCAAAATGAAAAAAAAAAAAACACCCCATAGCCAAAGTTTTGTCATAAAAAACCAAAGTACACAATTAGGCAATGAAAAAACCAAAAATGGCACTAACATAGGCTCCAGTTGGGGATGTATGCCCCCCATGGGCATAGCAAGAATTCAGATCACTGGGAGAACATACCAGAACAAAAAAGCCAAAATCAGGGAGGAACTAACCAGACAGGATTAGCAAACACAACAAAACAAAACTGACCAGAAAAGCAAAAACCTAACCTAATGTTCATGGAAAAAGAAATGCTTCAGATAAAGCACCACTTTGAGAATTGTCCATGAACAGGTAATTCAAGAGTCACATTGTTGATTCTTTATTTCATTTGATGACACTAGGCCACCAAATCAAAATGTGAAGCCATAGCTTTCCTCTGTCAAACACAATTCTGCTAAATGAGCTTACATTCCCTAACTTGTGCTTGCCTCTGCCAATCTGCAATAGTGTAAATGAATGTACCTCTACAAACACAAGTATCTGATTGCCTCTATGCAAGTGATAAATTGTTCTCTATTTAGTCTTAACTTCAACTGGCAGCCAGATCCAATAAACTTCATCATTGCCAACCTCTTGACTCTCTGATTTTGTATTTGAGGGAAAGACCTGTGAATGATGGTTAAGACCACATGAAAACACAATCTGATCACAACCATTTACTTGATAAAACATGTTAGTACTTCTTAAGAGGTTAGCACATTCAACATTATAAACATTTTCAAAATCACTATGCATTTGAGAATTAGGCATATCCTCAAAACGCTGACTATTGTGTGACAACAAGCTATCATATTCACTATTTACATTACCCTAAAGCTGAAAACAACTAGCTCCAATGCTCTGTATATTGTCACATTCTGTGAAAACTTCATTAATTGTATACAAAGGGATACACTTACCATACAACACATCTTGCAACTACTCTGTATCATTTTCAGTAGGGGGAGGCACATCATTGGTGTAATGATGGTTTAAAATACTACTCCCACTTCCTCTTTTCACTTGGCTTTGTTCTGCATCATGCTGGAAATGAGAGTCATCAATGGACTCTAACTCATCCTCATGGGCTGTCTCACTATCATCATCATCCCAATCTTGCTCATCATTGAGCAACTCTGGTTCAGAAGCATAATCTAATTTCAAACTGAAATCAGTGTCATCATGATCTATAAGATCACCACTAGAAGGGTCATCAGAATCACTTACATCATACCTTGCATCCTGCAGGTCCTCATTGTCAAGACCGATATGAGTTGCCCACAACAACCTAGAATTGTTGTGTGCAAACCTTTGATATTCGGTGGCTAACAAATCTGATATTTGTTCACAACTTAGTAGGTCAATGTTCTGTCCTACCCTTTCAACCACTTCTTCTTCTTGACCTCCACCAGGACTGGATGCAAAACCAAGCAGCAAATCAGGATATCCCAAGGTATCTTGAAAAATATTACCTTCATGAGAGTGAAACCCCACATCCTCATAGTCAGACTTGATATCCTCTAGAGCACTCCCTGCATTAGCAACCTCATTTGTCTTCTCATGAAGACTTGTGTCAAGACTGCACTCATTTGTGCACTTGAACTGCTTAACTATCTCATCACATTGCTGATCACACTTCCCTTCTTCAAAGAGCTAGTCCAACTGATATTCCTCTTCGGGTTCTTGGCTTGGGAGACTCAACCTCTAATCTACAACTTGGGGCATCACTTCTACATGTTTCTCAAACATAACTTCTTCATCATCTGATGAAGCATCATCAAAGGTATCAAGGAACAAAGTCCTGAGTTGATACCATGAATCAATGGAGTGCACAGGTAAGCAAGTAAACCAATCATCGGCCACACCTTCTAAAGATCTAACAAATAGCTTCATGAACCCATCATCCTTCTCAACCTGACAGTCTCCAATGCAATCAATAAAACACTACATATGTCTTGATGTTGAATCCTCAACACCACCTTTAAATTTGGGTAAATATTTATTGATTCCCCTAGGGGCAGCATGTGGGTAACCCTGGATTTTATCAAAATCCAAAGGGCAGTATCTTTCACTATCATACGCCCTCTTATGAAGACAAGACTGTGCCTTAAGTATGGAATCATAGCTTGTAAAGGGAGAAACAGGACAACAATTCATTTTGCAAATGAAACCTATCCCTCTACACTATCCAGTTACAACATTCAAACCTCCCTTGATGCTAGTGCTTGATCTCACCAAATAAAGGGGAATAAAGTTCTTTTTTTAAAAAAAAAAAATGTTCAAAAGCATGAATAATACCTAAGAACATTGTAGCCATGGAACTATTTTTCAAATATTCAGCAGGTTCACCTTGACAAAGTCACCACCTCTTTGCAGAGGACTGAGCTTCAAATGGTATGAAGCTCACTTACATTGAAATCTTTCTCTGAGTTCCATCTGACAGAGCACCATAGATCTTGTAGCTTTCAAGTTCACTGCAACAAAACTCTCTCTAGGCCAACAATCCTTCAAACTTTGAACAACACCAACATGGCTAACAAATATGACTCTTTGATATGGCACTTATAGCCGAATTTCTAAGTAAGTTCCCAACAGAGTCGCCATCTTGTTGGTTGTTTTTTAATGGAGCAACCAGGTTGGTCTCCTATTCTACCTATGGAGTAGCCAAATCCAATCAAGGGTAGCTCAGAGGACCTGGACCAATTGACAAGATCAAGAGATCTTCTGCACTTTAGGCTCTGTAGAACCAGGGCAGGTATACCCACACAATGCCTCAAAGAAGACTAGACATTGCTTTTTATAGCATATAACTCCTGATGTCAAGTGTTGAGGACCTCAAATGGGGCTAGATTATCAGTAGCTCAACCTAGAAGCAACCATGTGGTAGGGAAAGATGTTAAACAAAAGATATTCAATAATTTTGAAAGGTTTTCTGAGTGGAACAGGCTCCAAGACAGATCAGTGCCTAGTTTTGGGCCACAGAGTCAAACACAAAAGGGGAAAATTACCTAAAAATAGACCTCAATCAGTGGATCTTGTTTTGTTGATGCCTTACATCAACTATCAGTGCCTTACACTGACAATCCAGCTCCTGTAGCGACCAGACTCTTCTTACCAAATCCTACTTGTAAACCAATAATCACTGCTATCTGTTCAAAGGATTTAACTGCCTCCTTGAAGCAGACCTATCAACAAACAACACAGTCTCATGAAGTATGAGAAGATGAACAAAGACACCTTATGCATTCATTCAAATGATTAAATGCACACAAATAAGGAGACAGTCTGATAACATGCATGAGAGACAAGCGTCTTCATGTTTTCATTGCTCAAACTGATTGTATTTATAGACAAATTCAAAATTATAGCTTACAGACTCCACATTGACTCAAGACTAAACACTAGCCCACCCCAAGACTAATACACAAACTCAGAAAAATATGGAATAGAACACCCAAGTTCTGAACCCTTATATCTGGCCATGAAATTCTCCTTTATAGGAACAAGAGAAGCAACAAGCAACTAGCCAGATGAGAATACACATCACTAGCTAACTAGGACAAACCCTAAATCAGCTTGCAGGCCAAGTCAAAAACTCCAACTGCCCCACTAGTCACATAAATGTAAAAGGTTAGTTTGCTGCAGGAGAGACATTCCTACACGAATGAAGCCAGGCAATTGATGTCAAATCCACCGCAAAACCTAGGTGCCCATACCCGAGCCATGCCGTCCTTGTCCTAGAGCTGTCACCATGAATGCTAGTTTAGTGGATCCAGTGACCCTCTCATCTGCCACCATGAATGCTACAAGTCTTTGTGCACAAACATAATAGAAACCCTAAAACACATGTTTGAATCTCCACTGTCGATCAACGAAGATCAGATGGTTGTCTTTTCAAATCTTTGTTGGACCGTTGAAAAATGCCTCCACAGTCGGCAAGACAAAAAAGAGGTCAAGGAGACATCATACAAAATCAAAATGCCTCATCGAAATGTATCACCTTTATGTACTATCCATTCGCCAAGATGAGGGCACATCTCTCACTGAAGCAATCTTTCACTTGTTCACAGTCGCTATAGTCACCAACCATCGGTGAGACACTATAGAGATTTCACCAAGCTTCATTGAAATGCATCACTTCAAGTCGTGACATAGAACTTCTCCCGCCGACAAACTCACTTGCCAAATGTACGCCGGTGAGACATTTGACATTTCTTACCGATGCACCCTTGTATTCACTTGTCATTGTAGCTTACTTGTCTTGGGGAGACCCTTTGTAGATATCACATTGCATCGCTGAAAACCTTTATACACCTATTCGCCAAGAGAAAATAGGACTCTCACCGAAAGCCACATATGGAACCATTGTCGGCAAGACTCAAACCCACCGCCATGACCACATACTGAAATAAGAGTCTCACCAAAGCAATAAAATATTTACCACCAGTTGGCATAACAAGATGACATCGCTGAGATGTTACACCGAGAGGCCAGACTCCTGCCAAAGAGATTATCCTCTATGTTTTTGGTCAGTGTAACAAATCGTAGTCGCCAAGACCTCCCACCGCAGATCAAAACTTACATCAATGGGATCCCAAAGCACACAAGTCAGTGAGACAAGACATAACTCGCTAAGACCTCACCCCAGGCAGACACCGACACACTGAAGGGAAAATTCCATTGGTGAGACACAAAGAAGTCGGGGAAACATCTCCCCGACATCAACCAACATAGGTTGATGGAAAAGAGACCTCGAGGAGACAACATGAGGATCGCCGAGAGGTTATCGCGAGCACCAAAGGTCTCAGCAAAAATAGTATGAGGTTGGTAAAATGGTAGCTAGGGGCTGGTAAGGAATGGAAAATGGGGCTCGGGGGAACCACTTAAGTTAAAATGAACCGGGGGGATAGGTCAATGAATCAAAAAGGAAAACGGAACGGGAACCAAACAAGGCAAGAGCCAGAACCAGGAAAGAGATAGGGAACAAAAGGAACAAAAGGGATCATGACCGAAAACCATCCCGCTCCTGCCTCTGCAAAAGACTGCGGAGGCAGAGCCAAAACCGACATGAGATAGAGAAGCCACAGGGCCGGAGTGGGACAAAACCCGAGACAAGAAACTTGAAAAAAGGTTCCAAAAATTATTCCCATTCTGATCCCACACCCACCAAAGGAAATAAAACAAAAGACAAGCAAAGAGATGGAGAGGAAAATAACCAGTGACTGTCGTAGGGTAGAATGAAAAAGGAACACCAAACACGCGGAATCGGGACCGAGACAGATGCATGAACAGGGATTAGAACCTCAGAATTGGAGAAGTTCTAATTCTGTTCAAGCATCAGTTCCGCCTCTGATTCTAAAAGAAAAACTGAGGCAATCAAAAGAGAAATGGGAACCGAATAAAAAGCCCAAAAATGGGGAAACGAAAAACTAGGAAAAATCCTAACACAGTTCGCCCCACCAGAGAGATGAATGCTAGCATGCCGAGTTCAACCCTTGTGGGAGCCCATTTAACCCACGTGCCAAAATGAAAAAAAAAACACCCCATAGCCAATGTTTTGTCATAAAAAACCAAAGTACACAATTAGGCAATGAAAAAACTAGAAATGGCACTAACATAGGCTTCAGTTGGGGATGTATGCCCCCCATGGGCATAGCAAGAATTCAGATCACTGGGAGAGCAGACAAGAATAAAAAAGCCAAAAGCAGTGAGGAACTAACCGGACAGGGTTAGTAGACATAGCAAAACAAAACTGACTAGAAAAGAAAAAACCTAACCTAATGTTCATGGAAAAAGAAATGCTTCAGATAAAGCACCACTTCAATAATTGTCCATGAACAGGCAATTCAAGAGTCACATTGTTGATTCTTTATTTCATTTGATGAAACTAGGCCACCAAATCAAAATGCGAAGCCACAACTTTCCTCTGTCGAACACAATTCTGCTAAATGAGCTGACATTCCCTAACTTGTGCTTGCCTTTGCCAATCTGCAACAATTTAAATGAATGTATCTCTACAAACACAAGTATCTAACTGCCTATGTACAAGTGATAACTTGTTCTCTGTTTAGTCTTAACTTCAACTGGCAACCAGATCCAATAAACTTCATCATTGCTAACCTCTTGACTCTCTAATTTTGTATTTGATGGAAAGACCTGTGAATGATGGTTAAGACCACATGAAAACACAATATGATCACAACCATTTTCTTGATAAAACATGGTAGTACTTCTTAAGAGGTTAGCACATTCAACATTATAAACATTTTCAAAATCACTATGCATTTGAGAATTAGGCATATCCTCAAAATGCTGACTGTTGTGGGACAACAAGCTTTCATATTCACTATTTACATTACCCTGAAGCTAAAAACAACTAGCTCCAGTGCTTTGCATATTGTCACATTCTATGAAAACTTCATCAAGTGTATACAAAGGGATACACTTACCATACAACATATCTTGCAACTGCTCTGTATCATTTTCAGTAGGAGGAGGCACATCGTTAGTGCAATGATGGTTTAAACCACTACTCCCACTTCCTCTTTTCACTTGGATTCGTTCTTCATCATGCTAGCAATGAGAGTCATCAATGGACTCTAACTCATCCTCATGGGTTGTCCCACTGTCTTCATCATCCCAATCTTGCTCATCATTGAGCAACTCTAGTTCAAAAGCATAATCTGATTTCAAACTAAATTAGTATCATCATGATCTATAAGATCACCATTAGAAGGGGCATCAGAATCACTTACATCATACCTTGCATCCTGCAGGTCCTCATTGTCAAGACTGATATGAGTTGCCCACAACAACCTAGAATTGTTGTGTGCAAACCTTTGATATTCGATGGCTAACAAATCTGATATTTGTTCACAACTTAGTAGGTCAATGTTCTGTCCTACCCTTTCAACCACTTCTTCTTCTTCTTGACCTCCACCAGGATTGGATGCAAAACCAAGCAGAAAATTAGGATATCCCAAGGTATCTTTAAAATGATTACCTTCATGAGAGTGAAACCCCACATCCTCATAGTCAGACTTGATATCCTCTAGAGCACTCCCTACATTAGCAACCTCATTTGTCTTCTCATGAAGACTTGTGTCAAGACTGCACTCATTTGTGCACTTGAACTGCTTAACTATCTCATCACATTGCTGATCACACTTCCCTTCTTCAAAGAGCCAGTCCAACTGATATTCCTCTTCGGGTTCTTGGCTTGGGAGACTCAACCTCTGATCTACAACTTGGGGCATCACTTCTACAAGTTTCTCAAACATAACTTCTTCATCATCTGATGAAGCATTATCAAAGGTATCAAGGAACAAAGTCCTGAGCTGATACCATGAATCAATGGAGTGCATAGGTAAGTAAGTAAACCAATCATCGGCCACACCTTCTAAAGATCTCACAAATAGCTTCATGACCCCATCCTCCTTCTCAACCTGACAGTCTCCAATGCAATCAATAAAATACTGCATATGTCTTGATGTTGAATCCTCAACACCACCTTTAAATTTGGGTAAATATTTATTGATTCCCCTAGGGGCAGCATGTGGGTAACCCTGGATTTTATCAAAATCCAAAGGGCAATATCTTTCACTATCATACACCCTCTTATAAAGACAAGACTGTGCCTTAAGCATGGAATCATAGCTTGTAGAGGGAGAAATAGGACAGCAATTCATTTTGCAAATGAAACCTATCCCTCTACACTATCCAGTTGCAACATTCAAACCTCCCTTGATCCTAGTGCTTGATCTCACCAAATAAAGGGGAATAAAGTTTTTTTTTTTTTTTTAAATGTTCAAAAGCATGAAGAATACTTGAGAATGTTGCAGCCATGGAAGTATTTTTCAAATATTCAGTAGGTTCACCTTGACAAAGTTGCCACCTCTTTACAGAGGACTGAGCTTCAAATGGTATGAAGCTCACTTAAATGTAAATATTTCTCTGAGTTCCATCTAATAGCTTCAAATGGTATGAAGCTCACTTAAATGTAAATATTTCTCTGAGTTCCATCTAATAGAGCACCATAGATCTTGTAGCTTTTAGGTTCACTGCAACAAAACTCTCACCAGGCCAACAATCCTTCAAACTTTGAACAACACCAACATGAAAAACAAATATGACTCTTTGATATGGCACTTATAGCTGAATTTCTGAGTAAGTCCCCAGTAGAGTTGCCATCTTGTTGGTTTTATTTTAATGGAGCAACCAGGTTGGTCTCCTATTCTACCTATCAAGTAGCCAACTCCAATCAAGGGCAGCTTGGAGGACCTGGACCAACTCACAAGATCAAGAGATTTTCTGCACTTTAGGCTCTGCAAAACCAGGGCGGGTATACCCACACAATGCCTCAAAGAAGACCAGAAATTGCTTTTTATAGTAGATAACTCCTAATGTCAAGCATTGAGGACCTCAAATGGGGCTAGATTCTCAGTAGCTCAACCTTGAAGCAACCAGGAGGTAAGGCAAGATGTTAAACAAAAGATATTCAATAATTTTGAAATTTTTTCTAAGAGGAACAGGCTGCAAGATAGATCAGTGCCTAGTTTTGGGCCAAGGAGTCAAACACAAAAGGGGAAAATTACCTACAAATAGACCTCAATTAGTGGACCTTATTTTGTTGATGCCTTATATCAACTATCAGTGCCTTACATTGACAATCTAGCTCTTGTAGTTACCAGACTCTTCTTACCAAATCCTACCTATAAACAAATAATCACTACTATCTGTTTAAAGGATTTAACTGCCTCCTTGAAGCAGACCTATCAACAAACAACACAGTCTCATGAAGTATGAGAAGATGAACAAAGACACCTTATGCATTCATTCAAATGATTAAAAGCACACAAATAAGGAGACAGTATGATAACATGCATGACAGACAAGCGTCTTCATGTTTTCATTGCTCAAACTAATTGTATTTATAGACAAATTTGAAATTACACCTTACAGACTCCACATTGACTCAAGAATAAATGCTAGCCCACCCCAAGACTGATACACAAACTTAGAAAAATATGGAACAGAACACCCAAGTTCTGAACCCTTACATCTGGCCATGAAATTCTCCTTTATAGGAATAGGAGAAGCAACAAGCAACTGGCTAGATGAGAATACACATCACCAGCTGACTAGGAAAATCCCTAAATCAGCTTGCAGGCCAAGTCAAAAATTCCAACTTCCGTACTGGTCACATAAATGTAACAAGTTGGTTTACTGCAGGAGAGACATTCTCACATGAATGAAGCCAGGTAATTGATGTCAAATCCATCGCAAAACCCGGGTGCCCATACCTGAGCCATGCCATCCTTGTCCCAGAGCCATCACCATGAATGCTGGTTTAGTGGATCTAGCAACCCTCTCATTTGTGACCATGAATGCTCCAAGTCTTCGTGTGTGAACATAACAAAAACCCTGAAACACACATGTTTGAATCTCCACTGTCGATCAACTGAGATTAGACGGTTGTCTTTTAAAATCTTCGTTGGACCATTGAAAAAGGCCTCCACAGTCGGCAAGACAAAAAAGAGGTCAGGGAGACATCATACAAAATCAAAATGCCTCATCGAAATGTATCACCTTTATGTACTATCCATTCACCAAGATGAGGGCACATCTCTCACCAAAGCAATCCTTTCACTTGTTCACAGTCGCTATAGTCACCAACCATCAGTGAGACACTATAGAGATTTCACCAAGCTTAATCGAAATGCATCACTTCAAGTCATTGTGACATAGAACTTCTCACGCCGATGAACTCACTTGCCAAATGTACACTGGTGAGACATTTGACATTTCTTACCGATGCACCCTTGTATTCACTTGTCGTTGTAGCTTACTTGTCTTGGGGAGACCCTTTGTAGATATCACATTGCATCACCAAAAACCTTTATACACCTATTCACCAAGAGAAAATAGGACAATGCACCTATGGAACCATTGTCGGCAAGACTCGAACCCACTGCCATGACCACATACCGAAATAAGAGTCTCACCGAAACAATAAAACCTTCACCACTAATCGGCATAACAAGATGACATCACCAAGATGTTACACCGAGAGCCCAGACTCCTATTGAAGAGATTATCCTCTATGTTTTCGGTCAGTGTAACAAATCATAGTCGCCAAGACCTCCCATTGCAGATCAAAACTTACACCGATGTGATCCCAGAGCACATAAGTTAGGGAGACAAGACAGAACTCGCTAAGACCTCACCCCGGGTGGATGCTAACACATCGAAGGGAAAAGTGCATTGGTGAGACACAAAAAAGTCAGGGAAACATCTCTCTGACATCAACCAACACAGGCCGACAGAAAAGAGACCTCAGGGAGACAACACGGGGATCGCCGAGAGGTTATCCCAAGCGCCAAAGGTCTCAGCAAAAATAGTGTGGGGCCGATAAAACAGTAGCTAGGGGCCGGTAATGAATGGAAAATGGGGCTCAGGGGAACCACTTAAGTTAAAATGAACCGGGGGGATAGGTCAATGAATCAAAAAGGAAAATGGAATGGGAACCAAACAAGGCCGGAGCTGGAACCAGGAAAGAGATGGGAAACAAAAGGAACAAAAGGGACTGGGACCAAAAACCATCCTGCTCCCGCCTCTGCAAAAAACCGCGGAGGCAGAGCCAGAACCAACATGAGACAGAGAAGCTGCGGGGCCGGAGTGAGACAAAATATGAGATAGGAAACTTGAAAAAAGGTTCCAAAAATGATTCCTGTTTTGATCCCATGCTCGCCAAAGGAAACAAAACAAAAGACAAGCAAAGAGATGGAGAGGAAAACAAACAACGACCGTCGCAGGGTAGAACGAAAAAGGAACACAAAACACATGGAATTGGGACTGGGATGGATGCGTGAATAGGAATTAGAACCTCAGAATTGGAGAAGTTATAATTTTGTTCAAGCACCCGTTCTACCCTCGATTCTGAAAGAAAAACTAAGGCAAGCAAAAGAGAAAGGGGAACTAAATAAAAAGCACAAAAATGGGGAAATGAAAAACTAGGAAAAACCCTAACACAAGCTACCCCACCAGAGAGATGAATGCTAGCACGTCGGGCTCAACCCTTGTGGGAGCCCATTTAACCCATCAAAATGAAAAAAACACCCCATAGCTAAAGTTTTGTCATAAAAAACCAGAGTACACAATTAGGCAATTAAAAAACCAGAAATGGCACTAACAAAACCTATGTGACAAATTCAATATCAAAAAACCACCTCAGATGGGTGCCAATAATTATCCCACCGATTGGTATGAATTGTGAAGAAAAGTACTCAAACTCCTTATCTAGCTTCCTTCTGGAAGTGCTCATATTTTTCTAAGTTTCCTACATTATTAGTAGATATTTACCTTGTGTGCGAGTTACGGTTAAATATAACCATTCATTTTCAATAAACCAAAAGACTTTCAATCTATAGTTACACTAAATTTACTTCAAAATAATCAAAATTTTAATTACCAGACTAGGGAAAATGCCATTTATCTTGAGACATGCATGCACAGAGAATTAACATAATTTCAGTTATTTAAAATATACCTGGTTTTGCTAATGATATGATTTTTTTTTTGTAAAATACAACTTCAAAACCCTTGCTAGTTGTGTTCTTTGGATTCTCGAGGTTTACCTTTCTTTGTGTGCCACAATCTTGATTTTAATTCTTCAATATCCTTATAGGTGAGAAATATGGCATAAGGTAGAGTGTTATGAAAGCAATGGCATGCTTGAGGTGGTGCCCAGTACATGTGTTGTTTGCCACCTTTATTAATTTCCTATTACAATGCATTAATTTTCTTGAATAAAGGTGCAATCATGGCAGGTTAGGGTTGAAATCATGAACACCTTGGTTTCTATGTAGGGCCCACCACTAGAGAAGAAGATGGCATAAAAGGCTTATGTGGCACACTTATGTGTCACTTTAATTCTTACGAGGAAAAGAATTTATTGTTAGAACACAATGATCTACTGAGAGGGGTTGAATTAGTAGATATTAAAAAAATAGCTCATAAAACCTTTAGTGCAAACTACTTTCTTTAACACTTAATGTGAAGATATTAATCATGTGACACAGAAATATGCATGCACACAAAAATATCACATAACACCATATGTATGTGGAAAACCCAAGATGGGAAAAACCACGATGACTAAGGTTGCTTGAGTCTACTGCTCAAATCTAGCTTTGCAATTCAAATATCTGTTACAATATTTTAGGGCTACAACCCAAAGATGCTACAACACCCTAATTTAGGAGCTACAACTCCAAGGAGACTACAATCCCCTAAACTGAGCTACAACCTCTTACAACATTACAAGCTCATATATCCATAGATTGGTTATGCCTAACCTATAATGCATCATTACATTCAACACATTGTTGCTCTTTTTGAAACTCACACTTTGTTGTTGAAGATGCAGTCTTGGCAACACACACCCTTTGCTCTACACTCTCCTTTGCACATAGAACAATCACTGTTCTATCTTGCTTCTCTACTCTTCTTTCCCTTTTTGTAGTGTCTCATACATCTACACTATACACTCTCTTCTCTATCTACATCTATTGCACACTCAACAATGCATAACTCTCTTCAGCACACCATGCACTTGCATACTTCACACACACACACAATAGATACAAATACTTCGATAATTCTTTGATTGTCTTATTTTTGCTTAACTCCACCAATCTACAATCTCTTCCTTGAGATTCTCACCACCTTTCAGATCTTCTCAAATCTTCTGCTAGGGTTTCCTTAGCTTGAAAAATTCACCAGCAAGCTACCTTTTACTCAAGCCACACACCACTATCCAACTCATCATTAAATAATCTGATAGTGTCTATCAAATATCTTCATTGTCACTCTACCTCTGCATTTAGCCAATTCCATAGTTAATTTAGTTACAGAGAATTTTCCTCATTCTTTCTGTCAAACCCTAAAATCTGATTATGAATTAAATACATTCTTTTGCTCATCCAATTTGATTTTATCTCAATCACCTATTAGGGTTTACCGCATATATTTCTCTACACCATACTTGTGCATTGAGCATCACAACATTAAATTTTTTCTCTGAAAGTTTTCTAATAATAGCATCTTGCAAAACTCTAGGATTAGATCTGCATTAAATATGTTATGTTGTCCATATGATCAGATTCAATATGATCTAATCTTGATCACCTCTATAGTCTGTTCCACTACCTTGAAGATCAAATATTCATATACATTGGTCGCTGGGTGCAATTAGACCAATTAATTCCTTCTCCTATGTCAGTTACTAGTCAAACACCTGTTCACACAAACCAAACCATTATAGATCTTCTAATTCAAATACTGGTCATTGATCTCCTCTCTCACACCATGATCCTACACTTTCCATCCACTATCACCACTTTAGATCATGATCGTCTAATAAGTGGTTATTTAAATCACCGTCGTTGATCTTGGGGTATTCAGCTCTCACCATGTCTCTTTAAATCTAAACTTCAGAACCTCATGTCAGAGGTTATGATATTGTGAAAACCTATGACTTGTCGATAACAAAGAGAACCTTCTCCCTTCCTCCTTATCACTCCATTAGATAAGTCGCTAAGTCGAGAGGTTATGAAACTTTGGAACCTTGTGACAGGTTAAAAAATTGAAGACCCATGACATCACCAACAAGACTAAGTCACTAAGTCAAAAGGTTATGAAACTTTGGGAACCCTGCGACATAGGTTAGGAAAACTTGGAATTTCGTGACTCCATACAACTTTGGCCCTAGATTGAGAACATGCACCAATTAATGCAGACATCTTCATTGACATCATGACCTACAAAATACCTTTCTAGAAGGCTCTCGAGAAACCCATATCGAATCTACTACCTGTTTACACCTTTGTCTTCTAGAAGAACCCTTTCCAATCCTCATGTTAATCTTGCATGACAATAATGCAACATTTGCAGAAACCATGCCCCTTTCATCATCATCCTACACCATAACTTCCAAAACTAGATCTACTACATCTCCATAACATCTAGGCACACCAGTAAACTATCATCATGCCAACATCTCCCCTACATGATCAATTCCACTTCCTTTGACATCAAAGACACTTTTGATGTCGATGCATTCACCAGCAACCTATACCCATGCTAAATATTCACTACAAACCTTATCTCTTCTTGACATCAATGACACTTTCAATTAATGCAATCATCCTCACCTACATGAGCAACTCCATTCCATCTCTAATCCTCTTTCAACATGTTAGCAATTTTCCTTGCATGATTTTCCCTTCTGACATCAATGAAAACTATATGCCAACAATCTCCCCCTGTGTTATTGATGGAAAAACTTAAATTCTCAATGATGTTAATTAACCAATTCAACATTTGTACAAGTATCATCTTTACTTTCTCCCTCCTATTTTTTCTTTCTCCAATGCTCCTCTTTGAAAAATTTCTTGAATTTCTCCACCTTTTACATCAATGGCAAAGGGATCACTCCTTTGAAAGAATTCTCCCCCTTTGACAAGAATTTGAAAGGGTCTAGCTGTACACTAATATCCTCCATGGACATTCCTATTGATGGTCAAAACAACACAACATTAAACATAATATTACTATTCTATTTCTCCTAAAAGAGAAATACAACATATAGTAATCTAACTCCCAAGGTCTTGGTAGTTAGTTCTCAACTCTGCTGATATTGCCCAATGGTCAATATGATTGTAATGTTCAAGGGGCCTTTGCTGGTAACAAAAAAAAAGACTGCATAGCACCAATTAGTCTACATTTTGGGGGTTTTAAATAAAAGAGAAAGATGAAATAGAGCTTTAAATCAAAGAAACGTGAATAAAATCCTTATGTATCCAGACATGGCTATCAATAATGAGTGTTTATTCTACTTAACCACAACTACAACAAGATGCAATCCATAGAATAAGCTATGCTACTGCATACATCCATAATGCTTAATTTAGATACCATCAATATTCAATAAAATTACTTCAAACAAATCACCCACTCATCATCCAAAACACAGATCAAATGAATACCATAACAATTTAATTCTCAGATAATCCAATGATATGATCTTGAATCCAGTTCCTTCTATTAACTTTCATCAAATAAGGAACAATTAAGCATAGAAAAATCACTGGCGTATGGATTGATTATGTACCATTAACCTTATCAAAATGGATCCAAACTTTAAAATCATGACATGAAAACGTATAAAAAACTATGAAATGACCAAGTTTTACTAAACTTTTTAGAGTATCTTTCTAAAACATTGAAAATCCTAGATCTAGTTTCTATCTTCTATCCTCAGGTGGCTAATCTTTCTTCAATTAGACAACCTTTATAAAGTAGATTCTAATAGTACATATAGGGTGCCACATGCATGAATTTCTCAATTATCAATCAAGATCCACAATTCATGGAGTCATAACTAAACACATAAGTGGACTAAAGAACCCCTGTTTCAAGGCTGATCACTCTGTTATACAAAAAATGAAATCTGATACTCCAAGAAGAAAATGAAATCCACAAATCAGACTTAGAGTAGAACTTATGTCAAAATCCACAAAAAGAGGAAAAGAGCAGAGAGATCATGGTGAAAAGAGTCAGTCACTTTTGCACTGAATGCTCAAGAATGTACTTGTCAAAATTGGTGAACATCTGTTGAAGAGTACCCAAATCCGAGCCATCTAACTAATCACCTTCAAATTTTATTCTTTCAAATTCTGTGGAAACCAACCTTTGCATTTCCTTTAGCTTGATTAGCTCCTTTTTGGCAGTTCTTACCTCCTCCCAAATATCCATAAAATGATCTAACAATAAATTCTCCCCATAATCTCCCTTTTGCATGATTTCCTCAAACCTTCCCCTCCATCTCTCCCTTAGTTTATCCAATGACATGCCTTCTTTATTGGAGGAATCTAATTTGATTAAAATGGCCCCAACTGCCTCTAACTCAACCATCTATTGATTCAATTCTTTACTCATTTCTCAGACTTCTTCTTGATGTCCATGCATAGATCTTGACTTATACCTTATAATGCTCATAGTTTTCTCCACAAAATTTTCATTACCCTGCTCAAGAATTGAATATTCCAGCAAGGTGAACTTGGGCACTTTGCTAATATCCTCAAGCCTTTTAACATATTCCTTGTATTCATCATCCTGCTTATCCAAATCCTTCGTCTGCTAGTCTAGATCTTCTGCTAATTCAAGAGCAGCTTTATGAATCTTAGAACCCTCAACAAGAACATCATCAACCTCCTGGTTGAGCTTATCCAACCATTTATACATCATTCTTACCTTGCTCTTCATTTGGACCAAATAATCTACTTCCTTTTTGGTTAACAAAACTGGGGATTCAAAAAGAGCATCTTGTTGGGAAATGGGACTTGAGACATCCTTTAAAAACCTATGAAGCTGATCCAATTGAGTCTTAAGCTCATCCTTCCTTTGCTTATCCTTGATCATCTTAGTTTTGGTTGAAGAATCCACAATATCAATCAAACTCATTTGTTGGTTTCTTTTAGGCTTTCCCAAATTTACCGCCCCCAACTGATAATCAGTGATTTTCATATCATCACGACTCTTCTCCATTACAGGTACGACACATTCAACAATGATCTCTCCAGCATCAGTGAGTCTAGTGGAGTGAAGAACCCAGGCCTTCTTTTTAGGTTTCTCTTTCCTAATTTCTTTCATCATTTCTTCCCAATTCAACGGTTGTGGTTAGACAACTTGCTTCCTTTCCAAGTCCAATTTTAGCCAAGTAGGAGCAATAGGAGTAGTGGATGCCTGAGTTGAAGAAGAAGCAATAGTAGTGGAAGAAAAAGGTTGTAAAAATGTAGGCCCTGGTTGAGAATCAACCTCCTACACATTTTGTTGATCACTTTGTTCCTTTTCCTATGCTAACCTTTCTGCTTCCTCTTTATCCTTCTGTTCTTATAACCTTTTGGCCTCCAGCTCCTAATTTAAGCATTCCTCTTCTATTTTCTTCTTTTCTAACATTTCATCTTGCTGCTTCTTCAATTCTTCAACATAGTCCCATGCCTCCTTGGACTTCTTTTCATGTTCAACAATCTTAGTAGCCTCCTTTTCCCTTTTCAAACGTTCTTGCTCTTCCTCTTGCCTATAAGCCTCTTCTTTTGCTTTGAACTTAGCCTCAATAGCTTCTTTTTCTCTTCTTTGTTGAGCCTTTTCTTCTTCAAGGTCATGAATTTTCTGCTGCATTATCAACCTATCCATTTCTTCTTGAATCTTGAGCTCCTTCTCCTTTTGTTGTTGTTGTTGAGCCAATTCATCAGCCTTAACCTTATCTTCCAACTCCTTCTACTTGACTGCCAACTCAGATTGTGCCTTGACCTCCTCTTCCTATTGCTTAGCTGATGCCTCAGGTTGTGCCTTAGCATCAACTTCTCTTTTTGCATCTTCAAAGAGTTCCCATTGATCTTCCTCAATCAATATATGTTCAGTGCCCACATCATCTGCCACATCCAAAGATGTTGATACATGATGCTCTTTATCAGAGGGAGTCTTTTCTGAATCTATTTCTATATTATGCACCTCAATTTCATCCTCCATTCACTTTAAGACCTATGCTTCACCATGGAGGGCTTCCTTAGGTGATTCTTGGCCCAATTCTTGTGCATTAGAGGGATGAGTAGGTGCCTCCCCTGCAACAAATGTAGAAGCACCCACTTCTACAATTGTTTCATCCTCCTATACCTTGGAAAGATCTTGACAAACCGCCTCCTCTTCTTGTGCACTAGAAGGCATAAACTCTAAAGGTTCCTTAGGTTCCATCCTTATCTTTCCCATTTTATATCCTTGGGTGATACCTACAGCCTTCCTCTTCTTAGATGATGTAGCCTTGGCTTGATTAGTCCTCAAACTCACCCATTGAATACTCCTATCTAGCACTGGTCTTGCAATTTTATTTTTGTTGATTGTCTCCTTAGCATTCCAATCTATTGGATCAAGATCTTTGGTACCAATCTTGCCTACATCATACCCAGGATCCAAAACAATCCCATCATCAGACAATGTTTATGGAATGTCTTCCTTTATCCCAAACTTAATCATAAGTGGGATAGGTATCCTTTCATAATTCTTCTTCCTAAGATCATACTCATCTTTCAAGTCGTCCCAAAAATTATCCAATAGATTAAAATGCTTCTCAAAGACACTGGGAAGTAAATCCCTCATCTTGTGTTTGGGGTCATAGTACTTCCTAGCCATGTACAAGCTGAATTTCAAATAAACTAATTCATCACTAATAGTCTTAGATGAATTAGTTTATTTGAGGTTGGGCTTGTACACGGCCAGGAAATACTATGACCTCGAACACAAGATGAGGGCTTTGCTTCCTAGTTTCTTTGAGAAGCATTTTAATCTATTGGAGGATTTTTGGGAGGACTTGCAAGATGAGTATGATCTTAGGAAGAAGAATTATGAAAGGATACCTATCCCACTTATGGTTGAGTTTGGGATAAAGGAAGACATTCCAGAAACATTGTATGATGATGGGATTGTTTTCAATCCTGGGTATGATGCAGGCAAGATTGGTACCAAAGATCTTGATCCAATAGATTGGAATGCTGAGGAGACAATTGACATAAAGCAGATTGCAAGACCAGTGCTAGACAGGAGTATTCATTGGGTGAGTTTGAGGACTAATTAGGCTGAGGCTACATCATCTAAGAAGAGGAAGGCTGTAGGCACCACCTAGGGATATAAAAGGGAAAAGAGAAGGATGGCACCTAAGGAACCTTTAGAGTTTATTCCTTCTAGTGCACAAGAAGAGGAGGTGGTTCCTCAATATCTTCTGGAGGTACAGGAGGATGAAACAACTATGGAAGTGGGTGCTTCTACATCTGCTATAGGGGAGGCACCTACTCAGCCCTCTGATGCACAAGAATTGGACCAAGAATCACCAAAGGGATCCCCTCATGATGAAGTAGAGGTCTTAAACCAAATGGAGGATGAAATTGAGGTGCATAATATAGAAATAGATTTAGAAAAGACTCCCTTTCATAAAGAGCATCATGTATCAACATCTTTGGATGTGATAGATGATGTAGGAATTGAACATATATTGATTGAGGAAGATCAGTGGGAACTCTTTTAAGATGCAAAAAGAGAAGCTGATGCTAAGGCACAAGTTGAGGCATCAACTATGCAACAAAAAGAGGAGGTTAAGGCACAATTTGAGTTGGTGGTCAAGCATAATGAGTTGGAAGATAAGGTTAAGGCTGATGAATTAGCTCAACAACAACAACAAAAGGAGTAGGAGCTCAAGATTCAAGAAGAAAGGGATAGGTTGATAATGCAACAAAAAATTCATGACCTTGAAGAAGAAAATACTTAGCAAAGAAGAGAAAAAGAAGCTATTGAGGCTAAGCTCAAAGCACAGGAAGAGGCTTATAGGAAAAAGGAAGAGCAAGAATGTTTGAAAAGGGAAAAGGAGGCTGCTGGGATTGCTGAAGATGAAAAGAAGTCCAAGGAGGCATGGGACTATGTTGAATAATTGAAGAAGCAGCGAGATGAAATGTTAGAAAAGAAGAAAATAGAAGAGGAATGCTTAAAATAGGAGTTGGAGGCTAAAAGGTTGCAAGAACATAAGGATAAAGAGGAAGCAGAAAGGTTAGCACAGGAAAAGGAACAAAGTGATTAGAAAAATGTGCAGGATGTTGATTCAAAAACTAGGTCTTACATTGTTACAACCTTTTTCTTCCACTACTATTGCTTCTTCTTCAGCTCAGGCAGCCACTACTCCTATTGCTCCTACTTGGCTAAAACTAGAATTGGAAAGGAAACAAGTTGTCCAACCATATCCATTGAATTGGGAAGAAATGATGAAATAAATTGGGAAAGAGAAACATAAAAAGAAGGCTCGAGTTCTTTACTCCACTAGGATCATTGATACTGGAGAGATCATTGCTGAATGTGCCATACCCGTAATGGAGAAGAGTCGTGATGATATGCAAATCACTGATTATTAGTTGGGGGTGGTAAATTTGGGAAAGCCTACAAGAAACCAACAAATGAGTTTGATTGATATTGCGGCTTCTTCAACCAAAACCTGGATGATCAAGGATAAGCAAAGGAAGGATGAGCTTAAGACTCAATTGGATCAGCTTCATAGGTTTTTAAAGGATGTCTCAAGTCCCATTTCCCAACAAGATGCTCTTCCTGAATCCCCAATTTTTTTAACCAAAAAGGAAGCAGATGATTTGGTCCAAATGAAGAGCAAGGTAAGAATGATGGATAAATGGTTGGATAAGCTCAACCAGAAGGTTGATGATGTTCTTGTTGAGGGTTCTAAGATTCATAAATCTGCTCTTGAATTAGCAAAAGATCTAGACCATTAGGCTAAGGATTTGGATAAGCAGGATGATGAATACAAGGAATATGTTAAAAGGCTTGAGGATATTAGTAAAGTTCCCAGGTCCACCTTGCTAGAATATTCAATTCTTGAGCAGGGTAATGAAGATTTTTTGGAGAAAACTGTGAGAATTATAAGGTATAAGTCAAGATCTATGCATGGACATCAAGAAGAACTCCAAGAAATGAGTAAAGACTTGAATCAACAGATGGTTGAGTTAGATGCAGTTGTGGCCATTTTAATCAACTTAGATTCCTCCAATAAAGAAGGCCTATCATTGGATAAACTAAGGGAGATATGGAGGAGAAGGTTTGAGGAAATCATGCAAAAGGGAGATGATGGGGAGAATTTATTGTTAGATCAGTTTATGGATATCTGGGAGGAGGTAAGAACTGCCAAAAAGGAGCTAATCAAGCTAAAGGAAATGCAAAGGTTGGTTTCTGTGGAATTTGAAAGAATCAAATTTGAAGGTGATTGGTTAGATGGCTCGGATTTGGGTACTCTTCAATAGATGTTCTCCAGTTTTGATGAGTACATTCTTGAGCATTTAGTGCAAAAGTGACTAACTCTTTTCACCATGCTCTATTTGCTCTTTTCCTCTTTTTGTGGATTTTGACATAAGTTCTACTCTGAGTCTGATCCGTGGGTTTCATTTTCTTCTTGGAGTATCAGATTTCCTTTTTTGTATAACAGAGTGATCAACCTTGAAACAGGGGTTCTTTAGTCCACTTTTGTGTTCAGTTTTGACTCCATGAATTGTGGATCTTGATTGATAATTGAGAAATTCATGCATGTGGTACCCTATATGTACTATTAGAATATACTTTGTAAAGGTCAGCTAATTGAAGAAAGATCAGCCACCTGATGATAGAAGATAGAAACTAGATCTAGGATTATCAATGTTTTAGAAAGATACTCTAAAAAGTTTAGTAAAACTTGGTCATTTCATAGTTTTTCATATGTTTTCATGTCATGATTTTAAATTTTGGATCCATTTTGATAAGGTTAATGGTACATGATCAATCCATATGCTAGTGATTTTGTTGTGCTTAATTATTCCTTATTTGATGAAAGTTAATAGAAGGAATTGGATTCAAGATCATATCATTGGATTATCTGTGAATTAAATTGTTATGGTATTCATTCGATCTATGTTTTGGATGATGAGTGGGTGATTTTTTTGAAGCAAGTTTATTGAATATTGATGGTATCTGAATTAAGCATTATGGATGTATGCAGTAGCATAGTTTATTCTATGGATTGCATCTTGTTGTAGTTGTGGTTAAGTAGAATAAACACTCATTATTGATAGACATGTCTGGATATGTAAGGATTTTATTCACATTTCTTTGATTTAAGGTTATGTTTCATCTTTTTATTTTATTTAAAACCCCCAAAACATAGGCTAATTGGTGCTATGCAATCTTGTTCTTTGTTACTAGCAAAGGACCCTTGAACATTACAATCATATTGAACGTTGAGCAATATCAACACAGTTGAGAACCAACTACAGGACCTTGGGAGTTAGATTACTATATGTTGTCTTTCTCTTTTAGGAGAAATAGAATAGTAATATTCGGTTTAATGTTGTTGTGTTGTTTTGACCATCAACAATTCCTTCTCCTTTGCTCATGCTTTCTCCTCTTATTTCTCTTAAGTCACCATACTGCTGCAACCTTCATTTCTTCTTAGCAATGGAAAAGGGACTTAGTTCCCCCTTTGATTGATACCAATTGAAGAAATTTTTTTCTCTCATGCCAATTGTTGCATTCAACCTTTTTACTATAATGGAAAAACCATATTCTTCAACTGCTCTATACCAATAAAAAAATATCTGATGCCAGTTGAATTGCCATTACATGCCTTGATCTAATCAGGTTAGATACACATTGTAGATATTGTGATTCATGCTTTGTATGTATTGAATCATATTCTAGACATCAATTGGTGATATCATGCCCAGATATTGATTATCATTTGGATACCAATTGTGAATGTGTTCACTTTATGTGATGTGTCAATTGATATCAAGAACTACACTGTATCAAGTATAACACTGATTTGATACAAATAGAAGATCCCCCTTAGACCTCTCTCCATTTTCCACTAGCTTCATTTCAAAGGGTTTATACCAACTAACTTATTCTAAACCAATATGTAATGGTTTGATACCAATTTAAAACAAATGTAAAAAATAGTTTCCTTTTAGCCATAACTCTTCTTCTTACAGGAAAGAAGCATTTCTCTTAACTAAGCATATACACTACTTTTTCTTCAATGACTGATACCAATTGTTGATATCAATTTCTACAACTGATTATCTACTATCTGTTGATGTTCTTATCCTCTTACAAGCATTTCAAAGAGTAATAATGTGACCATACTTCTACAACCATCAAGTCGTTAGAAATTTGTAAAACATGTTTTTCCTGACTTGATTTCTCTCTCCATTTCCAGTGATGAATAAAATACCAATGAAGCTCTCCCTGGACTCATGCCCCATCACTAAAAAATAGTGATGTAAGGAAGAAACACCCACATTCGGTGACTATTGCTAAATTTTCATTCTCCACACCTTCTTAGGCTTCTTCTTTGTATTGCCATCCTTCTTACCAAGAATATGTGAACCATTGTTCACTTTGGGAGACATATTCTTCTGCTTACTATATGCATTTTATCTTACAAAAAGTGCTAGTGGTCTTGCACAATATAATCTACAGTACTTATCTATGTGACCAAATTTGTCACACTTGTAGCATACTACACATATTCCTTACAAGAGAAATGAATTTCTATTAACATGTTTTGTGCTCCTTTGGTGTAGGAGCACCTTGACACAATTGTGCCTCCTTGTGGAAATTTTTGAAATTTGATCCTATTTTAATGTATCAACCTTGTAATAAGGTCTTTGAGGTTATTTTCATATGATTAGGGGGTTAATATTTAAGGTTTTGTGTCAAGATGGGAAAAAATATAAAATTTGTCTTACAAGTTTGTAAAATTGTTAAAATTGCCAAGTGCAAACAAAGTGCAAATTAAGAGAATGTGAAAGGTAATTTGTGTCTTGGGCATTGGTAGGAAGTTAGGAAGTAGTTACAAGATTAAAATAAAAGTTTCATTTCCTTTAAAAATTCTTTTTTATCATTTGCAACTCATGGGTGATTGAAAATTTGAAATGGAATAATGAAAAGCACCATTTTCTATAATTTTCTTCAGAAAATCATAGTTTCTAGCCTTTGTATGAATTTTTAATGGCCTAAATGCATGTGTAAGTGTTTTAATTTGATAGAACACTCAATAACCTTCCTTTTGGTTTTTATTTCATGCAAATTGGTGGAATTTTGAGTGAAATAATTGGATTTTTCTGAAAACAGTTAAAACCTTGTCCTAGCATAAACAAAGATATGAAAGATTATGTTTCTCATGTTTTTAACATTGAAATATCTTGATTTTCAGTGGGGATACTCTTTGGAAAATAAAATATCATGTTATAAAGGCTTTGGAGCAAAAATTTACTAGTAAAGTGAGTGGGATTATAATTTCTAATTGTATTATGTGTTACAGTCTAGAAATAGTGTTCTAAGGGTTTGCAAAAATACCTATGGAAAAGAAATTTTGATGAATAATCAAGTTTATTCTAGATTGAATAAAGGTGTTTCAAGTATTTTTCAAGTGAAATTTATAGTGGAGATAATATATACTGTAAACCCTGTTTGTGCAAAGTCTAATTAGGCCTTATTTCAATGTGAACAGTCTTATTTTGCATTTGTTCTCCAAAGAACCCAATGCCAAATTTTTGATATGTTTTAGTACATTGAAAGGGGTTTTTAAAATACTGATTACAGTTAGGAGTAAAGATATGTATATCTGGTTATGTCTGATAGTCCTAAAAAGAGTGCTACAAGGGATTGGACAGTCAATGAAGGAAAGATGAATCTTTTGTAAGGGAAGACTTTGTAAGGGGGTTTGATCATGTTATTTTAACCCATATGAAGTTGTTTCATGCATTAAATTGATTGGTTATGCCTTTGAAGCCTAAGTTAGTGTTTGTATCCATTTTATGCCAAGGTGATATGATGAGGATAGTCATAATGAATTGACATAATTTGAAGGGGCAGACTTTACCATTGTTGTTTTTTTTATTGAATTGAAGATGTTTAAGGCGTTTTGAGGATTCTATTGAATTTTGGAACTCTAACTGCAAGATTTAATTCTTGAGTGAAGTTTTTGTAAAGGAAAAGTGACTTTGAATGAGGTGGATAACAAGGGAGGTTTTGATTTTTGTCAAGTGAAGATTAAGAAGGTGTTTTCTTCCTCTTTGTACTACATCATCCTTCTCGGTGCAACTCTACAATATCTAGCTTTGTGACCATATTGATTACAGACATAACAATATCCATAAAAAAATGATGAGTACCTGGTCATATAATTTCTCTGTGCAGGATGAGGTGGCCTTCTTTTTCTTTGATTCTTCATGTATCTCATCCAACCATTTTTGTGCTAGCTTCCTTAATATGTTGCTTCTTTTTCAAAATTTCAAGAGCTTATTTCTCCACCTTCTTATTTATTGTGGTCATCTTCCTTTGATAATCAAGAATTGAATGGTTATTCTTCCTCTTGTATGTAGCAGGTCTCTTTTCTTCTTCAACCTTCTTCTTTTGTTGTCTTCACCTTAGTAGTTCCTTTTTCTGATCTTCCATTTCTAGAGATGTTTTATTTGGAACAACTCATGCAGGCTTCCTCTTTCTTTGTGCAACATCTTTCTTCTACCCTAAATAATTTTTTAGAGGGAAAGGGATTATTCCCTTTTTCATCACCAAGGTCATTCTTCACTCTTGGTCTAGATGGATTTTGTGATCTCATAAATTCATTTAATATCTCAAAGCCACCTTTCAACTTGAGGCCTTGGTCAATCTATTCCTTGGCTTTCTCCAAATCTCTTCTCAGAGCAACTATCTTTGTTTCTAGATTCATGCACTCATCTAATTTAGACTGTAGTTCAAATTTAACTACATATTCTATCCTTTTAGCTTCCTCAGCTTGTGTTTTCAAACTAACTATCATTTGGTTAGAATCTTCAAGGCTTTTAGTTAGTCTTCCTATCTCTTTTTGTGCAAGCAACTTTTATTCTTCATTCACTTTCTTCAAACTTTTAACCTCATTTAGAGCACAAATGATTTTTCCTTCAAGGTCCACTTTTTCTTCTTCTTTACCAGAGGTTTTAGATTCTTCATATTTATCAGACCTCTCAATCTCTTCATCAGAGGATGTTGGAAATGGGTCAACCCAATAGAAACTTCCATGTTCATCATCTAATATACCATTTACATTAGATGATCCACTTTCTCTTCTTGTGTGTAGATTATTTTTACTACCCTTTTCCTTATCAGAATCATTTAATTCATCATAAAAAAATTTAAAAGAAAAATTATTGTGATTACCTCTATGTTTCTTGAAGCCATTTCTTGATCTTATGAAGGAATCAACTTTCTCTTCACTAGGATCTTGTGATCCAGATGTAGATGTCTCTTCTTCATCATATCTTGTTCCAGCTTCACTTGTACTTAGACTTTCAGATTCACTTTCATATTTCTGAGTCAATGCCTTCATTTCCTTTTTACCATCCTCTTCATACATTCTCTTCAACTTGTTCCAAACTTCATGTGTTGTTTAACAATGCATGACTTTGACCAACACAAAACTTGATAGTCCATGAAGAATTATATCTCTTGTTGTAGCATTATCCTCATATGCCTTCCTTTCAGCTGCAGTTATTAGAGGTGTAGCAGGAACTATATATCCATTTACAACTGACATTCAAACATCAAATCCTATGGATCCCAAATATCCTTCCTTAATGAGATCCAAAAAATATATGTTGATCCATCAAAGATAGGTCCATCATATGCAAGTAAACTTTCATGACTAACCATTGTGTTCACTCTACCAAGATCTACTCGAGTTGATTAAGCTTCTCCTAGGGAACCTAGGGCTTTGATACCAATTGTTAGAACACAATGATCTCCTGAGAGGGTGGTGAATTGGTAGATATTAAAAAACTAGCTCTTAAAACCTTTAGTGAAAACTACTTTATTTAACCCTTAATATGTAGATATTAATCATGTGATACAAAAATATGCATGCACAGAAAAACATCGCAGAACACCATATGTACCTGGAAAACCCAAAATGGGAAAAAACACAATGACTAAGACTATTTGAGTCTACTGCTCAAATCCAATGTCACAATCCAAATCTCTATTACAATATTTTAGGGCTACAACCCAAGGATGCTACAACACCTTGATTTAGGAGCTACAACTCCAAGGAGACTATAATCCCCTAAAATGAGCTACAATCCAGTATAATGAGGCTAAAACCTCTTATAACATTACAAGCTCATATATGCATAGATTGGTTTTTCCTAACCTATAATGCATCATTACATTCAACACATTGTTTCTCTTTTTGCAACTCACACTTTGTTGCTGAAGTTGTACTCTCAACAGCACACACCCTTTGCTCTGCACTCTCCTCTGTACATAGAACAATCACTTTTCTATCTTGTTACTCTTCTCTTCTTTCCCTTTTTGTAGTGTCTCATACATTTTCACTATATACTCTCTACTCTATCTGCATATGTTGCACACTCAACAATGCATAACTCTCTTCAGCACACTATGCACTTGTAGAATTCATGCACACACAATAGATACAACTACTTCAAAAGTTCTCTGATTGTCTTCTTTTTTCTTAACTTCACCGATCTACAATATCTTCCTCAAGATTCTCACCACCATTCAAATCTTCTACTAAGGTTTCCTTAGCTTGCAAACTTCACCAACAAGCTACCATTTCCTCAAGCCACACACCATTGTCTAGCTCATTATTAAATCATTTGATAGGGTCTATTGTATATAATTATTTTTACTCTACCTCTGCATCAAGCCGATTCCACATTTAATTCATTTACAAAGAATTTTTCTCATTCTTTCTATCAAACCCTAAAATCTGATTATGCATTCAATGCATTCTTCTATTCATCCAATATGATTTTATCTCAATCACTTGTTAGGGTTTATCACATATATTTTTCTACACCATACCTATGCATCGAGCCTCACAACATTAAATGGCATCTTAGAATATTTTCTAAGAATAGCATCCTGCAAAATCCTAGGATTAGATATACATTAAATGAATTCTATTGTCCATATGATCAAATTTGCTCTGATCCAATCTTGATCACCTCTACAGTTTATTCCACTACCTTGAAGATTAAATCTTCATATACATTGGTCATTGGGTGCAATTGGACCAATTAATTCCTTCTTCTATATCGATTACCAATAAAACCCCTATTGACATGGACTAGATCGTTGTAGATCTTCTCTCTCACACCATGAACCTGTGCTTTCCATCCACTGTCACCACTTTAAATCATGACCATTTGATAAGTGGTCATTTAAATCATTGTTGTTGATCTTGGGGCATTCACCTATCACCATGTCACTTTATGACCATCAAAGACACAATACTGTATCGAGAAATCACTCTTTCCCACTAGTCAGCATTTGTCACAATTTTCCATTGTCACCATCGTGTTGGGTCCCACTTAGCTTATCGCTCCATTATGGAAGACTAGAACATTCAAACCATAATTCAGGGGTTATGAAGTTTTGGAAACTTCTGACTTACTGACCACAAAGATAAGTCCCACCAAAAATATCTTGTCATGTCGATACCATTGGTTGTTGTAGACAAGTGGTCTCCACACCATCGTGTCACCACATGTCACTATCCATTATTGATTCTTGCCACATGTCATCCTTTTCTTTTCTTTCTGGCTATACCATCAACACACATTATCCTCATCTTACCAGGTCTCACTGCCAAATCCACCTTACTAGGTCCCACAATCGACATCACACTCTCCCATCGCTAAGTCAAAAACAAAGAGAACCTATGAAACTCCCTTTGAAATGACTAAGTCACTTCAAAGAAAACAACACCCAATACATCATTCCAATGTGGGGTCCACATGCTATCACCACATGTCCATGTCATCGCCATGTCACAGATTTGTAATCCACAACAAGGATGTGAATTACCATTTACTCAATCCCATCATGCCACATGTCTACATCATTATTATGGTTGGGTCCCACATGGAGTGCTTCCTTACTCCTTATCACACAAGCACTAAGTCACTAAAAATCTGAACTTTAGAACCTCATGTTAGAGGTTATGATATTGTGAAAACCTACGACTTGCTGATAACAAAGAGAACCTTCTTCCTTCCTCCTTATAACCCCATTAGCTAAGTCGCTAAGTTGGGAGGTTATGAAACTTTGGAACCCTATGACATAGGTTAGAAAAAATTGAAGTCCCACGACATCACAAACAACATTAAGTCACTAAGTCAAAAGGTTATGAAACTTTGGAACCCTGTGACATAGGTTAGGAAAACTTGGGACTCTATGACTCCACACAAATTTGGCCCTAGACAAAGAGCGTGAACCAATGAATGCAGAAATCTCCATTGACATCATGACCTACAAAATACCTTTCTAGAAGGCTCTCAAGAAACCCATATCAAATCTACTACATCTTTACTCCTCTGTCTTTTGGAAGAACCCTCTGCAATCCTCATGTTAGTCTTGCATGACAACAATGCAACATTTGCAGAACCATGCACCTTTCATCAACATCCTGTACCATAACTTACAAAGCCAGATCTATTGCATTTCCATAACATCTAGGCACACCACTAAACTATCATCATGCCGACATCTCCCTTGCATGATCAATTCCACTTCCTTTGACATCAAAGAAACTTTTGACATTAATGCATTCACTAGTAACCTGTACCCATGCTACATATTCACTGCAAACCTTATCTCTTCTTGAAATCAATGACACTTTCAATTAATGCCATTATCCTCACCTACATGAGAAACTCCATTCCATCTTTGATCTTCTTTCAACATGCTAGCAATATGCCTTGCATGCTTTTCCCTTTTAACATCAATGACAACTATATGCCAAAATTTATAAGCAAATCCACTTTGGATACTTAACAATTCTTGATTAAAAGAGGATTGAAACCTCAATATCAGACATTGAAAAGATTACCAGGAACCTTTACTTTTACTAACCGGTCTTATGAGAACCGAGTACAAAGAAAGAACCAGAACTGGGTTCAAACAAGACCAAATGTATTAGAAAACATGTAAACAAAAGAACCTCTAGTTTTTGGTCTTCAATTATAGAAAATAAAAATCCATCATGGGCTAACTAGCAAAGGAAAGGGGAGCACACACACTAGGATGATTTATCTGGGTGATGACTATCTGGGCTTGAATTACCGACCGGGTGATAAGAAAAAACTTGTTGAAGATACAACATCCTTAGCACAACAACATTGACTTTGAGACCCGGGGGTCTAATAAATTGATAAGACTAGGGAAGAGAGCTTGCAACATTCCAAATCAAACAAAGATAGGGACTTAGGTAGGGACCAGACAAGCTAAATTGAAAAAATTCCATTTTACCATTTCCTCCAAAAGCAACACACCAAAGAAAGCATAAACAAGAAAAGGGAAGGAAAAACAACATAATAAAAGGGGTCCACATTTCTCCAAGGAGAAAAATGGGGTGTGTTGTGAGACCACACAACAATACCCTTTGCAATTTGAGGGCCTTGCCACATAATCCAACCCTTCGGTTTTTAGATGTTGATGGTTTTAATTGATCAATGAGGTCTTGGGAAAGGGGTCTTTTCTTCTATTATGATCCTAAGGCTTGGGCTCGTGGAGGTGCCATGGTAATAGGGTTTCTTGAAAACTAGGGTTTATTTAAAAAAAAACTAGAATCTTATGAGTAGGGAATAGGTTTGACACAAAGAAACAATAGGTTTTAACAAACTTATCATTCAATTTGAATGTCAAACCTTAATAGAAATGTAATAAAAGTAGTAATTATATTGACAGAATGAAAGAGTGAGAATTTTCAACAAATTTTCAAGTAATTGAAGTACAAGGTATCAATTTTCACTTATTGTTTTGTATATGCTTTGAAAACCCCAATTTATAGATGTCAAATGAGCTTGAATGCACAACAAGAACTCCTTAGTTGCTTTGAATGCTTTAATGAATTGTAATTGTGATTTAAAATGAGTTTTTATGTTGTTAAAGAAAACCAATTTTGTAGTTCAACATCATAGCTACCATTACTGTTCATTCATGCAAACCAGAACAACTCACTTAGCCTCAATTTCAAATTTCAAATTCTAGCCATTGATCTTGCAATGAGATGGGATGATGAACAACTTAGATCAAGTCAAACAAGTTTGAAAATTTGACCGTAGATGACTACTATTGTTGACGAATCAAATTTTACCATGTGGATTTATTTCCATGTCATCTTGAAGGCTCCACTATCTCCATGAGATTTGAATATGTCCATGTGTCAATCTCCTGCTTTCCCACTGGGTTTAACCCATGCACACCTTATCATAACAGGGTGGTGGGGAGTGAACTATATTGCATCTTGCACCTTTGACTTGCATTCTTTTAATCTTTCAAATCATCTTCCTACATGCATATCCTTCTAATATGATGGATGGCTATGATTATAACATCTTATTCCTCTTTTAACCATGTGCCCAAATAGACCCTTTAGTAATTCAATAATTAATGTCCCTTAACACATATCAAAATATTTTAGAAATATTTCATGTCTCATTATAGTTCCCTTGACAGCTTAGATTACACCACGTGGTGCCTACTCACTACCCCACTGGGATATGAAAGGTGTTGGTGGGTCCCCCATGGGCTAGCAGGGAAGGGATCAAATTAACCCACAAGCACCAATCATAGCCATTGATTTGCTAAGGTTTGATGCTCATTGCCTTTGAAGGATGATGGGCCCCACCTTGGAAGAGGACACGTGTCACCCGCCTACTAGCCTATTAGTTTTTTTTAATGAATATTATATTGTCGTAGGCTAGTGGGGAATGGTCAGGATGCAATTAGATGACCCAACTGCTTCTATTAAAATATTTAATCTACATGTACAAAATGTTAGTGACTTAAATAAAATGGGGAACCTCACTAGGTCGATGAGAATAGAGGACATAAAACCTGAGTTCAAGGCTTTAGACAACCTAATAAAATATTAAACCCTTTAACTTTCCAATGCATAATATTTCCCAACAATGAAATGACCGATAAGGCTAGGAAAAGGGGCCGGTAAATTGGGTGAGTTCTGTAGACATCAAAAATAAACAGATTGATATTGCACACTCGATCTTGATCTATTAACATTGCCTCATCCTGAATTATCCCTCTATCTAACCATTTAATCAAATAGCCTTATTTGATTAAAGTAATCATAATTCCCCTTTTAATTAAATAAATCCCTCAATTTAATTAAATCATTGTCTCTATGTAATTAGCTATGTCATTTCATCTTCCTATCTTTGTTTAATTAAATAATCCATATTATTTGATTAAATCTCTAAATTTCATCTAATTAAATTAAATAAATCAAAAATTTATCTAATTTAATCTAACATCACCCCTTTGGTTAAATAAATCAAAAATATTTATTTAACTAAGTCTAAATCATTCTCTTCTCATTTGGAGTTATTTAAATCCTAAAATCTAAGTCAAAATGGTCAAATCAACTAACATCATTTAAATTAATCAAATCATGATTAATGCTAATCCTAATCACTCAAATCCTCTAGATTTTGCAACTTGCACATGAAAATCAATTTAATTAATTTATAAATCATCTATTTTCATTCAAAAAAGGCATCCAAGTGGGAATATTCCTTAAATTTGAAATATCCCCCCAAAAAGACTTGTCCCTTCCAACAAAGCATTTAAAATCTCTTACATGTCCTTTTCTTGAGCCATGTGCATTTGCTTCACCTTTCAATTCATCCTTCAAGCCATATTTTGAATTTGAATCTCCCCCCTCTTTGCACATTCTTCAAAATGTGCTCATTCCTCAACCATTCACATGATGACATGCGGCTTCTTCTCATTTGTTGAAGATTAGTCTCACATTCATCTCTTTTGCCTCTTCTCTAATCAATCTCATCTATAAATAAGAGGCTAATCTCCTCATTTGATCATCCAAAATTTGAGAAAAGTTACTATACTCAAATTCATAGCAATCTTCATTCATTTTATCCAAGCATAGTTAGGTTTTTTTGCAGATTTTCAACATGGAGCTCCATTGAAGTCATCACTACAAGCATCCATCCTTCATCAAACATCTTTATCACACCATTGGAGTTGGGAAAGGGCCAATTTTCAAATCAAATTGGCACCAACTCCCTGAAGAGATTGAGAGTTTTTTTGGTTTCAGAATAGGATTTGATATTTTGTTTCAAGTTTATTGTGTTCTTCATTTTGTTCCTCTTCTTTTACATTCAAATGAATTTCTTGAGGAATCATGATTTTAACCTTGCATTTGATCTAATAAGTTGATTTTTTCTTGTGTTTTTTAGGTGTTAGAATCTTGGTTCACATTTTGGCACTAGGAGGGCCTATCGGAAGATCATATCACATTTTTTGAGAAAATTTCATAGTTTTTGATGTTTTTGGTGTTTACAGCAAACAAAATCGCTCACAGTCTAGCGTCACCATACAGAACCGCTCAAAAATTCAAACTGTACCACTAGAATCAAACTACATCACTCAAAAATTCAAACTGCACCGTTGAGTCTCCAACGTCTCCATATAGGGCCGCTACAAAATCAAACAGAGCCGCCATCACAGACATAACTGCTGGAATTTCTTACTTTTTCATTCAAACTTAAAATGGCCATATCTTGGTCATTTTTTGGTCTTTTTCAAAGCTTTTTTTTTTAAATGGGGTATAATTTCATAAGATATCCAATGGTGTAGGTTATTATCAACTTTTATAGAGTTAAAATTTTCAAATTTTCATTTAATTTCAGATCATAATGAAACTTAGTCTAACTTTTAGGGTTTTTATGCTCAATCATCTATCTAACCCTCGTATCTTCTTGTTTCTTAATTTAATTTGACATTTGGAGCTTGTATTTTAGGTCTTAAAGGATCATGGAGCATGGAAGTCAAAGAAAAAGCATTATCACACCATTGTAACAAGTGTTTTTAAACACTTTGGGAAGAAATTATAATCCCTCTTCTAAGGATTTTCTATCTTTCAAGCTTTTGGGACCTACTAAATTTCTTTTGGGCTCTAAAAAAAACATTTCAATTTTTTGCTACAAAGGGCTAAAATGAATGTTAGGACAAACTCACTAGATTTTGTTTGAGGCTAACAATTGACAAGGAAAATTCCACATTTGATTTGGTGCTATAAAAAGAATTCACTTTTTCTTTGTGGACTTAAAATGAACAAGTGTTCTCATCGTTTTGTAATTACTTACACAAAGTACTATCATCAAAAGATGTATGTGCTTCTCTCATGCCTCATGATGATCTTGAAAATCAAAAGGCTTTTGGTGACATTAGGTTGTATAAGTAATCACCTCCGCACTTCATTTTTGGTTTAAAATTGAACAAAACACTTTGTGAGTGTGAGTAAACTTATTGCATACATTCTCCCTTTGTTTCTAAAAGAGGGTCGATTGAACTATGAATGTGTTTATTCACTTTTGTTTATCTTAGAGGGCCTTCCTTGGGGAAAAAGTACTCACCCAAGGGAACGACTCAACTGGTAACACTCTAAAGCCAAGAGTATTTCCAACTGGGCTATAAATGTGGGTATTGGAATAAATGTTAGTAGCACGTGGTTGGCTCCAATGAGATGGATTTGAAAAGGGACTCTTACCATATGGTTCAATCTCCACGAATGGAAAGTCCTAATTAAAACCCATGTTTTAGAATTGCCAAAATCCTTGATCTATTTGTTAGTGCAGGAACGGTCATTTTGAAGCCGCCCCACGCTTTTACAGTCTTTTAGTAGAAATGGAAAGCATGCCATGGTATTTTCATGGGTGTTGATGTTTGGCTGCCCCATATTAGTAAGTGTCATGGAGGGGAGCTAGTGGGGTCAAGCATCTAATCATTTGCTAAAGATAAGCATAGCTAGACTTGTCCAAATGGGGACTCAACAAATATTGTCTTTCATATCCATAGGGTTGTACTTATTCTTGGTTACAAAATGCTTTGCTTGTTTGAAAAAATCTTGGAAACAAACACTTAAACATCATCATCAAAATTTCAAACCCTTTAGGAGGTAAATACAATTGACCAAATTCATGTGTTATTGCTTGCCCTTGGGATTCGTATCCTTAGAGGTTTCTAAACACTTGAACTTACATCTCAATTTACCTACTAAAGATAAACAATAGGTAACCATTTCCTTGATTTCCTTGAATTCCACATAGCACTTTGTGGGATGAAAAGAAGTTAGGACATTGGACATTTAGTTTGAAAATATAATCAAGAAAGTGTTTGTGGTAAAAGCAATTCACTAATCAAGATGAAATCAATTGAACCCCACACTTGCTTGTGTGTCTTTTGTCTTATGGTCTTTTGATCAAACATTCATCTTTTGGTTTAAAGGGAAAAGCATGTTCTTCAAAACCTTGGCCTTGTAAACAAGTCCTTCTTAGGTTCATTTAGGATCAAAATCAAACACTTCATCCACCCCAAACATTTATCATCTCCATACCACAAAAGAACTTTGGAAACATCATTCTAGAATTGGGTAAATCATCAAAATCAAAATCACCTTATTTAGTTAGGTGTATGGGAATGCATCCTTTCTCATACATTTAATTGAATTAGTAATCCTTTGAACAAGTTCATCCTAAGATCACATCTAACATCTTAGGGTTTACAAGTCCATTATCTAAATCCAATAAAAACCAATCAAAATCAAATCCTAAAGTCTAGCATTGATCCAAAGTTCCTAAGAAAAACAACACCCATAATAGTCACCCCTTTCATCCTTCATCTCATCATTGGTCCTAAACATCTTATGGGTCACTTTTGCAACAAGGTCAAAACACAAGAAGAACATGGAATATAAACTTGATTCATTCATCATGAGTGGTCTAAATCAACCAAATTATCAAAGCCTTACAATGCCAATTGATTTTCAAAACTCACATTTATACAATCCATACATGGGATCATTATCTCCTACAAACCTCAATGGTATAACAAATGTGAGTATACCCAATCTAAATTTTGAAACACCTTTTCCGATGCTAGATTTAAATCTAAGTTCAAACTTACAAATCTATCAACCAAATACTCAATGCATGAGTCTTCAACAAAATAACATTATCCCACCAAATCTATACATGCCAAATGAGAATATACCAAGTACAACTATACCAAACATGAACTTCTTGAATCCACACTTGGTAAAATTTTGGATAGATATGTTTGCAAATCACATGAATGTTGTTCAAAATTCATCACACCAATATGTCCCCCTCATCTTTCACAATGACCCATCATCATCATCATTTAATGCAACACCATAAACCTCTTTCCCCATGACCTCACAAGGAGAAGGTGACTTATTTGGACCAAGGGACATTTTTGATAAAAAATCATCATTTCCCCAAGGGAGAATGCCACTCACTTTCCCACCACTCCCAACCTTGTCATTAACATCCATATCACCTCTTAGTTTGGGGCTACCTTCGCTACCACCGCTCATCCAAAATATCCCCCTAACCATCAATCAAGGCATCATACCAAATCCTCCTCCCTTGCCATCAATATCACAACAACATATGAAAACCATCCCCATAGCACAAGCAACCAACACATCATCTATCATCCCTCAAAAGATGGTCTCTCAAGGATTAACCATATCGATCACACCATCCACCACTCAAATCCCAATCATCAATGCAATGATACCTCTTATCACCACAACAAGCACTATTCTAAAACCACCTCTGCCACCACCACCACCCAAACCAATACAGCATTGCGTTGCAAGCTACTCAATAGGCTGCTTATTAGAAGGCACTCCAACAAAACCAAAACTGACAAGCTACACAACTAGCTACTTAGCAAGCTGCACAAGTTGCTCAAGTTGCCCAAGCCACACTACAAGCCCGGGCTGAAATGCAAGCACAAGATCAAGCCCAATACCAAGCCCAACAAGAAAAAGTTGTTCAAATTCCCAACAAAATGTTAACGACTCCATGTATCGACCCAAGTCAACAATCACATAATCAAGACCTATCCATCAACAAATAAATGGAAGATATTTCTACCTCATCCAAAGATCAAATTGACATACATCAAGAGTCACTTTTCGATCATGATAAGAATTCCTCAACAATATTCGACAATGATCTATTTCAAGGAGTGTTAACATTATTTGATCTTGTAATCAATAATCCATCGACGAATGATCATGTCGAAAATGTCTCTACATCACCTAATGAGTTAGAGGACATATCTCAAAAATCTATTCTAAATCATGATCAACATCTCTCACCAAAGTCTAGCAATGGTCCTTTCCAAGACATATTGACATCCTTCGACCTCATGATTGCTGATATTGAAGGAATCTTCAACTCAACACTTGATCCAAACTCACTCAAAGATCAAGAAGATATTGAGCCATTTCCCATCCAGAACCCTTTATAAGCAATCCATCCTTTGAAATTGACCCATGTCAAGAACTTGATCCAAAGAATGTTGAAAGAAATTCTAAAATCATTCAAGATCAAGAATACATATCTCCAAGATATTACAATGATCTAATGGACACTCTCCTATCTATACAAGATGCACATACTCCTCCATCTACCCATGAGATGTTTTCTATGGATGGACACATAGATGATCTTCATTCAAAACAAGATTATTTTACTCCTAACATTATTACACAAAAAGAGCAGGTTATTGAGTTGACAACATCAGGATGATACGTATCCCAAATTCATACTGAGGATATCATGTATGAAGATATCCAACATTATCCACTCAAGGAAGTAGATCAAATAGAAGAAGATATTTCAGAGTCAGCAGAGCAATAGATTGAAATAACATCATCTACAGTGGTCATTTATCAGAGAGTGCTTATTGAACAAGACATCTTAGAATAGGAAAAATCAAAGCATGAAGGTAATAATTCCACAATACTGGCGGAAACAATCTCTCAAGCAAATTTCAACATAGGGAGCACAAAGAATCCTTATGATGAAAGAAGTGCCAATACTACAACCAACCATGTCATGAATCTTCATCCACCCATCACCCCATCCATGAATTGGGACCAACATCAAAAGAAAGAGTTGAATCAAAGCACAAAGAACGTTATCAAAGAAAAAGAAGCAAAGAAGAATAATGGACAAATCAAATACACATGGATACCAAAGAATACAAAGAAAGATTATCCCTATCAAACTCCATTAGTCAAAGAAACTATGGGAAAAATAAAAAAGGGAAAAGTATCCATCAAAGATGTCCACAAAAGCAAAAGCAAGATTTTCAAGCGGCGTACAAAGTGTATCAAGTAGTTGGTCCTAATTCCACGCACACTTTTGTATCCATCCATCATTGCTCATCTTCCCAAGTTTGGAGAGTCAAAGGTTCCAAACTGTCAACCAATCCATCTATTATCCCTAAACACACTCCATCCATGCCTCCACACATGATATTTGTTGTGCCCTCAACACACATGCCCCGTTCGGAATGAGGACCCTCTTTTTCTTTTGCCTTACTGGGTCATTTTTGATGCCGCCTCATTTTGCATGCCCCATTTTGGTGTCCTAGGTGGTCAGCATACCTCCAAAGTCTCATCATAAGTTGACCATGTTTTTCCCCTTTAATTTTGACTAGGTATTGAGGCCTTGTGGAGTCTCCCTGGTAGTTTTCCCCTAGCAGCGGCCTTGGGGCCAACCGGGCCCGCCCCTTCGGATTTCCCTGGCCGGGTTTCCCCTTCGTGTTTGTTGTTCCAAATGGCAGATGACTTCTGCCTTCCCGACCTCTGGGACCTCGTTCTCCGTTTGTCGTCCAATGGAACTTGTAGAATTTTCTTGACTACTTCTGCCCCTTCTGGTCCCGAACCATCGAACTTCCATCTTTAAAACTCCTTGCGAGCTACACCATTCCCGGTGGAAAATCAATGATGGAACTCTGCCCACCGGGCCCCAACTTCCCTTTCATCGCCGGTCATTTCTGAACATATTTTCCAAATGGACTCGCAAAGCCAAACAAAGAAATCAAATGGGCCATTGTTGAGGTACCTGTGTTAGTCAACCCGGATTATCTGAAGCCTTTCTACATCTACTCATTCACTTTAGAAAATTCTTGTGCTAGCATTTTGACTCAGAAGAAGATGACAGAAATGAGCACCCGATCACCTTTATGAGTGCTCCCTTGAAGGACGCTGAATTGTGATACCACAATGTAGAAAAGCATGCATATGCTCTCGTCAAAGGGGTGAAGAAATTTCAGCATTATATCCTACGTAATAAGGTGTTTTCCATTGTCCCTGACCCAACAATGAAAACATTGCTTATGCAAAATGAATTGAGTGAACAGAGAGCCAAATGGGTCACCCTGCTCTAGGAATATGACATGGAGATCCAACCAATGAGGCTGGTGAGAGAACAAGCACTTACCCACATGATTGTTGAAGCAGCAATAGAGGCTGGACTTGAACTCATTGTGCAACAGTACAAGCTCGAGAATGTTTCCCCAGGAGAATGGTATGAGAATGTCACCTATTATTTGCTAAACCGCAAGTGTTCGCCTCACCTGCAGGGAGTCCAAAAGTGTTCCCTTAGATTGAAAAGCAATGGTTACATGCTACAAGGGTCCATTCTCTACAAGAGAAATCATGAAGGCATTTACTTAAGATGCTTTGGTAAGGAGGAATAAGACTGAGTCTTAAAAGAGTTTCATGAAAAATTTGGCACTGGCCATGGATCTGGTCCTTCCATGACACATCAGATATTGAGATCAGGAGATTATTGGCCAACTGTCTTCAAAGATGCTCATTGTCATGTTCGCTCATGTCGTACATGTCAGACAGCCACCACCAAGGAGAAGAATGTTGTTGTTCCACTACAACCTGTATTGGAGGTAAGGCCATTCACGTAATGGGGCCTCAATTTCATCGGTCTGATAAGCCCTCCATCATTTGCAGGACATAGGTACATTCTTACCACAACTAATTACTGCACTAGATGGATAGAAGCAATCGTATGTAAGCAATGTACAAATAAAGTAGTTACTAACTTTTTAGAAAGTTTCATTCTAAATCGCTTTGGTTGTCCTTATGCTTTGGTGTGTGACAATGGACCTGCTTTTGCTTCATTGAAATTTGCTAGTTGGGCATTCAACTACAGGATCACCCTTAAGTTTTCATCTAATTACTACCCCCAAGGCAATGGCCTCACTGAGTCCATGAATAAGAACTTGATTACCGTGATCAAGAAACTACTAGATAGGAATCCCAAGGATTGGCATACCCAGCTCTGTTTCACCCTTTGGGCAGATCACACTCACCATAAAGCTTCCCTTGGTGATTCCCCATTCCACCTTGTTTATGGCCTAGAATCCATATTTCCTATCCATTTAAAGATTCCCACTCTGCAGTTTAGCAACGACTTTTATGAGGGAAGAGATCGTAGAGAAGCTCAGTTAGCTGAGCTCTTGCATTTAGAGGAAGTTTGAGACCGTGCAATAGAAAATTTTTCCAAACATCAAAGTGTGGTTAAGAGATGGTTTGACTGCCAAGCCAAAATCAAAGCCTTTAGAATTGCAGATTTGGTCCTGTATTGGGACAAGGCCCATGAAAAGAAAGGGGGACACAACAAATTCGACAAGCTTTGGATTGGCCCCTTTCAAATAGCTGAGATTTTGGGAGACAATGCCTTCCGCCTAAAGACCTTAACTGGTGAAAACATCCCATTGCCAGTCAATGAGTAGCACCTGAAGCATTATTTCTAGGCTTGAGCTCTTTCGAGCTCTTCTTTGTAAATATTTGTATATAGGTTATGGTAGGTTGCCCTTTTGGTTTGCTTGCGTCTTCCTATTTTGCGTCGCTCTTTTTGCTTTTTCCCCCAGCTATTTTGTTTTGAAAGGGTGTTCCCTGCCCCCCTTGCAGTGGCCATGCTCACTTGATGAACAGTTCACTTTGTTGTTCGTCCTTGGTGTTTTTCGATTAAAAATTAACTCTCGACCATTGGTCTATGAAGGTTGTCCATGAATGATTTCTTTGTTTGAACTCTGCCTTAGAACTCGACCCTTGGTTGGATCTCTTTACACATCTCAAAATTTGCACAAAACACATAATAATAATTTCTAAAGGACTGTGCCATGGTTGCTATGACACCTTAGTGAGCGAAAAATCTTAAGTCTGCTCTAGTGACCATTGTGGTCCCAAACCCATTGTAGGCTTCAGTGCTTACCCGGTCGAGCAAAAGTTAAATGAGAAAATGTACATTGAAAGAAATATCAAAATAAAAGAGAAAAGGAATTCTGAAAACTAAGCGACCGTATGGGTGTGCAGGTAACTCTACCAAAGCTATGGATGTCAGCCGGCAGTAGAGCAATATCCATGGGATTGTAGCGACAACTCCGTTGAGGTTGTGGATGCCTGACTGGTAGCAGAGCAATGTCCAGGTTACTTTTGGTGTTGGACGATTTATGTAGCTTGCTCAGTTGGATTAGCAGCCCCTGGTCACCATCCCGTGGAAAGGAATGAATTCACTACACACACTTTTGAGATGTCCTGTAGACTGACGCAATTAGGGATCTTGTTCTCCCAGTTCACCTTTGGAAGCCCACTCCTGGTCTGTGAAACCAAAGATTCTGGGTCTTGGATGAATATTTATCTTTAGAACACTCGGGAGCATTCTCCAATGGAGTCACCATTTGTTGTGCCCTCAGCACACACACCCCATTTGGAATGGGGACCCTATTTTTCTTTTGCCTTGCTAGGTCGTTTTTGACACTGCCTCATTTTGCATGCCCCGTTTTGGTGTCCTAGGTGGTTAGCATACCTCCAAAGTCTCATCATAAGTTGACCATGTTTCACCCCTTTAATTTTGATTAGGTATTGGGGCCTTGCGGAGTCTCCCTAGTAGTTTTCCCCTATCAGTGGCCTCGAGGCCAACCGGGTCTACCCCTTTGGGTTTCCCTGGCTGGGTTTCCCCTTTGTGTCCGCTGTCCCGAACGGTGGATGACTTCTACCTTCCTGGCCTCTGGGACCCCATTCTCTATTTGCTGTCCAGTGGAACTTGTAGAATTTTCTTGGCTGCTTTTTCCCCTTTAGGGCCCGAACCACCAAACTTCTGTCTTTAGAACTCCTTGCAATCTATGCCGTTCCTAGTAGAAAATTGATGACAAAACTCTGCCCACTGGGCCCTGACTTCCCTTTCATCACTGGTCATTTCTGAACATATTTTCCAAATGGCCACCGCCTCTTGTCTTTCTGGCCTCCAGGCCCCATACCTCTTGCCATCGTTCGCAAATTCAAAATCCACCAACCCAATTGTTCGCAGTACATGCATTTAATGCGGCCATTAATGGCGGTGGGAGTATAAATATCTTGAGCAAACTTGTCATTGTCACTTGTTAGTGTTGCAGAGAGAGGTCAAAGAAATTTCCAAAGAGGATCCCTATCTTCGTCAATCATCGCCCTCACACCCGTTGTCGTCACTTGCCAATCGTGGGTGGATTTCACACCTTACCGCATTGAGTGTCTAAGGTAGGTTTACTGTTTTCCCTCCCAAGCAAGTTTTCATGATTTTAAAGTTTAAAATGAGCAACAAGGGTTAAAAGGACATGTGATTGATAAAACATAATGCAACACACAAAACCCATGTTTTCCATTCTTTGAAAAACCTCCAAACTACCCTCGAGTTTGTGACCAGAACTTCACCTCTCCGAGGTCGTTCATTGCCCAGGGGCGTTCATTCCCTCTAGGCTCGGGTCTCCTCTTGGTGGTTGAAAACAAAAAAAATGAACATTTCCCAAAATGGAAATTTGACCCCTCGGGCCTGGATCCTCAGACCTCCGTCGTCCCTTCACCGTCGAGGTTGAAAACTTGAACATCCAAACTTGGCCACCGTTTTGGCTCTTCGGGCCTAAACCTCTAGACTTCCATGTCTGGAAGGCCGTGAAGATGTCACCATTCCAAACGGTTGAGTCACCCTGTCTGCCCGAGCTCCGAGGCTCACCTCTCCTTTCGTTGTCTACTTTGCATTTGAACCCAACTTTCTATCACCCTCCTGGGTCCCAGTCTGTGGACTTCCTTCCCATATTTTCCATTCTAAATGATGAATCTTTGGCAACCTTCCACCTCCCAGGCCCCCATTCGTCACTTGGGGTGTGGCATTGAATTTTAAACATCCTCTCCCCTTCTGGGCTCCGGCCTCTAGGACTCCGTCCCTCCTCTGCCATTCTGAAAGGAAATTCACGCCCGCCCTTCCGAGTTCTGGGCTCCACCTCCCTACTGGCTGTGGAAACCCAAAATGTAATCTAACGTTCGACCCTAATGCCGGGTCCAGTCCGCTGGGCCGCCCCCTCCGGACTTCTGCCTGACGATCACCATCTCGATCGGCAAAGGCATGATAGTGTCTCGGCCCCTCAGGCTCGAGCACTTTAAATTGCAAAAGTGACAATCACCCTTAGACCCACTGGGTCCTGGACCCCAGAGTTCAACCCTCGGAACTCTGCTTCTACTTAGGCATTCCAAATAGCTAACTCTGGATGGATTTCTAGCCTTGTACCTGTGGTTGCTCCCAAATCGATCCAAATGAGCTCAAATTTGAAATTTAATCTCAACCCACGTGCTTAATTTTGGCCCTCTTCATTACAAGCTTTTGAACCATCAAAATTCAGTCTAGACAGATCTCCCAGGTCGCTCTGCCTCATTTACCCTTTCAAAATAGCATTCTTGATAGGGAAGTCCAGGCCTCCAGGCTCGGATTGTCTGAAAGCCCTTAATTAAAAGATTAATGATATTTGGAAGAAGTATCATTTTATGAATGATAAATTATTTAAATTTGACATCGCCCATGGGATTTTAACTAACATGAAGACTTTCGTGATCAATTGCACTGACTACGCCTTTGCTTGTAGAATATATGGAATTGGGTGCAGGACCTTCAGGGGCATCTGTGGAAAAGGACAAAGGAAAGAAGTTGGGAAAGACTCCTAGAGGAAAAGAGGACAAGGACCAAATGAAGTGCCAGTTCCAGGGTGAACCTCTACACTCAAAGGTTGCCACGGATTGGAAAGAAATCACCGACACCAATATAGGCCATGTCAATATTGATGAGTTTACACAAAGGGTCAGGGTCAATCCAACGACCAAGAATGCAAGGTTGTTCAGACAAAGTGGAATTGTGAAAGTGGCAGGCTTCCCTCCATCCCTCATGGCCCCTAAATTGGTCATGGCTTGTCAATAGGCATATCAACTGGACACAAGGACCATAATTGATAGAGATGGTAACATTCTCGCCGACATGTCAGCTGAGGGAATCACAAAGACCTTCCATATTCCCACTTTTCAAGAAATGAAAACAACTACCATAGAGGAATGCCAGGTAGCATGGAATGACAACTCGACAGGCTGCAAAAGGTTAATAAATCAGCATTGGCTTAAATAAAAATAGGGCAGCACTGTGAAGGTTCCTCACGAACTCTTCCGTAGTGATTTCCATGAAGATTACCATGACTTGCTCACAATGCTAAGTAGGGTTATGGGTCTCCCTATAGTTGCCTTCTTTCAGGAGTGGATGGTGTACTTCATCGAACAGATCCTTCGTGGAAATGAGGACGTCATCACAAAGTCCTTGTTCTACTAGGGAGGTATAATAAGTGACTGCTTCCATGAGAAGTTCGTCAATGTGAAGAAGAGTTCCAAGTTCTACATGACTTCATATCTCTTCTACTCCTTGGCAGATCGGAGACAGTACAACGGGTTGTTTGTGGCACCCGATGAGGAGTAGGGTCAAAGACTGAAGGCCTATGATAGGTACCCCCAGCTCCAGTAGCAAAACTTCAAGAATGAATATTGTAGGGTAAATGACACCTTCCTTGGCCATATCATCAGAATGATTACTGAGGACTTTGAGAGAAGGGTTTTCCACAGTGCTCAAGCATTCTTGAAGTAGTACACCTTCCTCTTCATTCAATATCCAAAGTTCACATACATCTGTGCCCAAGGCTTCACCGAAAAGCCAAACAAGTTGCCTCGATACCGCAATGACCGGATCATCCTATTGGAGCTTTCTTGGCAGCTCCAACACATACAAGCGGTCTTTAACAGAAAACATGTAGTGGGAATCCCTTATCCCATGACCCTTGGTCAGGGCATGTATAAATTACAAACTTTCCAGTGTGCTGGTAACTCTGAGAAAGAATTGAAGGATTATTATTTTCACTTGCACACTGCTCACTCACAAATGGACCCATATGGGTATGTAAGGAAGGCACTAGGACTGGGTTTCGCTCATCTGCACCACATTGAGGACTTTTGGGGAGATTTTTAGGATGATAAGGAAGTACATGCAAGGCACTATATGCAGATGATTGTGTTTTTTATAAGAAAGGTGCAGCCATTTCCCATACCAGATCAAGTCAAAGAAGATGAAAGCACCATAATGGACCCCAGGTACCTCGCAATTGCCAATTTGCCGATACCAACAATAGACTAGGATGAGCAAGAGGTCGATGACCTCGATATTATAACCAAGCCAATCTTGGCTCGTACCAAGGAGTGGGTTGATGGACAAGTGGCCTGATTAAAATAGCAAGGGGTGGCCCTAACATACAAAGGACTCAAGAGTGAACCAAGTGCCATAGAGGACGCTGCTGCCACCACTTCAACAGGTGAGACATACAAGTCTCCTCCTGTTACCAGATCCAAGAAGAGGAAAGAGACAGAAATAGAGCAGTCTCCTGACCCCAAGGTTTATACAAGAAAGGATCCAGGAGGCTCACCCTCCAAAAGACTTAAGCAAATAGGAGGCACCACAGAGCAGCTCTTAATCCAAGAGGAAGAAGCAAAAGGTGTGAAGCAGTTAAAACCTCTTTTGGTTCTCCCTACTTTGACTGTCCCATTATCTACCTCCCTAGCCATGGTCGCCACATCCCCACCAACGGTGGACATCTCTGTCCATCTTTCCCCTTCACCTCCGACCAAGCATATGATAGTAATTGACTCTTCCTTTGCTGTGACTACTCCTTCCTCCGCTGCCATGTCACCCACCACATCACTCCCATTAGTTGCAATTCTAGCACCAATACCTACTCCCACCATTCCTGAGGCCCTCTAAAGATATATTTAGAATCTCCCCTCTGAGCTCTCCCAAATCCTTATGGATCCCACTCTTCAAGTGGCCCTTGCATAGGTCCTCACTACTGCTAAACCATCACAACCTCTGATGGAGCCACTGGATATTGAGGCCACCATGTTAATCTCTGAGGAATGGGAGAGGCAAGAACAAGAGGCCTCAAAGCCATTTGAAGAGGAGGTCGATGAATACCATGAGCACCCCGAATATGAGCACCACACAATTGAAAGGGTGGCCTACAAAGAGGAGGGAATTGGCTCCTCAAAGAGCAGAGATGAGGAAGAAGATGCTGGTGGTAGGGTCATCATGTAGGCTTTCAATGATGACCTTGAGGAAGAAATGGCTCGACAGCTGAAGGGTACTGAAGAAGAGGCAGAAAGGTCAACCCTTGAAGAATAAGGACAACAACAAGAAGATAAACCTAAGGGTGAGGCTCAAGCTGTCAAGAGTCTCGAAATTGAGTAGCCTGAGGAGCACACACATGAGGTTGAGAAAATTGAAGGAAAGGAGGGGAAGGAAATGAAAAAGAAAGAAATTCCCAGGAAACAATTATCTACCAAGCCTCCTATTAAGCGCCTTGTGTTCATCTAGGACTCCAATGAAGAAGGAGATAATACTAAGGAGGAAGAAAGGGCCCCAAAAGATAAGAAAATAGAAACCTTAGCCAAGGGGGGTGAAGGTGATCATGGATCACCTAAAGAGAAGGCTGCTATGCCTGAATGGTTGGAGGGGTAGCTTGAAAAGAAAATTCCTGTACTAAAGGACCCAAGAGTGAGGCTGGAAGCTATCTTAGCCCAAGAAAAAATTACAACTAGAAAAGAGAAGAAGCCTAAGATCAGATCCAGGATAACGATGGATGCCTCTGGGTCTCAAGCTGTGCAAATAGGAACACCTGTGGTAGGCCAGGAGGGAAAAACCTACAACATCTCCACCATGGATCCAGGAACTGCTACTAGGGAACAGAGGGTAGGACACCTTGAAGAGTCAGTGGCTACAATGGTGCATCTGATAAAGCAAGACAAGGTCTCAAAAGATGAGCTTAAAGCATAGGTAGTTGTTTTGATAGATTACATCTAGCAATGGTCTTCGGTGGATGACCTACCTACCACGTCCATGGCTCCACCCCAACTGCTATCCAAAGAATAGATTGATAAGATGGAGAGAAGAAGGAACTTTGAAAAGACTACAAAGGGCTAGTTTTGGCAAGTCCTGTACATTGGGAACATGGCTATTAGTTGGACTGTTCGTACAACCAACAAGTTCTTGGATCTATAGCTATCTTTGGAAAGCATGAGGAAACTTTGCACTGAATTCCCTACAACATACAACTCCACCTTTCCAAAGATCGAGGCTATCCTTCAATTTCCAAAAGCCACATGGGAAAAGGAGCTTGCATTCAACAAGGACGATCACTAGTTGATGGATGTGTGGCAGTGGGACTTTGACAACAAGAAGGAAAGGCTGGAGCAAATAATGAGTAAAGTGGATCCGAACATCAAATGGATCAAGGAAATCAGATCGGAATGCACTTGATACCTCAAAATGATGATAAAGTATGACATGCCCATAATACAGATGGATCCGAAAAAAGTAAAACCTTATTTTTAGAAGAAGATGGAGGATGGGATGTCCGGTGAGATAACGATGGAGTTCATAAGTTTTGCTGCCCCTGCTTTCGATCAATTAGAGCTGTTCAGAGATCAAGGTACAAAGTACAATGAGGATTGGAAGAAGCTAGAAGATAATGCAAAGGAATGGAGCTACCAAATGTTGTGGTACAAGATTATTGAGGTAGAAAAACTCCAGCCAGTCATCCTAAAATTCATGGAATATATAGCATCGAAGAAGTAGGAGGACAGCCCTGTGGACAATGAAGAACTCCCCAAGGAGTAGCTATAGTAAAACAACAATTAGTAAAACACGAAATTGCTACAGTGTTGGCACTAGATGATGAAATAGGAAGAAGAAAAAATGTAATTTTAAATTGTAATATATTGGGGGTTGGTGAAACCCTATTTTGTAATAAATCTTAGCCACACAATGAGAATTAATCTTGGCCATTCATTTAGCTTTTGGGGCACTATAAATAGCTCGCTCTCCTCTCATTTGCAAAGAGAGTTGAGTTGTTGTAAAGACATGGTACATAAATTTATAATAAAAATACATTGACTTGGTGCATTTTCTGAGTTTTTCACATGTTACTTGATTCAACTTCCACTATTAGATGCTTTACGTAGATTTGTATTGTTGTTCTAGTTAACTGTATTGTTGCTTTGATAGATTTTAGAAATGTTGTTCTATAGTTGTGAAAATTCTTACTGTGTAGATGCCTTCTTAGTCCATACTTTTTGCTATTTGTTGTTGGTAGATGGCTGTGTAAAGTTAGTCTGGGCTTAAATTCAAAGCTTCTCCACACTTTCATCTTTATTCATGCATGCAAATGGTGAATGAAAGGTGAAATATTTGCAGACCTTAGAAGATAGCACAAATTCCATGAGACTGTGAGATTTCTGGTTAAGCAGAATATTGTTTCCAGGAAGCTGTCCATTGTAGGAACTCCATGATTACTATTCATAGTTAGTTGCAAGTCTAGGAACCTTCCACCTTCCTTTCTCTTTTTCCCCTTTTTAGAAATAACCTATACCAAGGTTCATTACACATTGTAAAGCCAAAATTGAAGAAGCATCAAAGTTTTGGACCACTGTTCGAACCTACAGCAAAGTGAAATTCGACCTCCATCTCAGAAACTTTGTATTTGAAGATCCATCTCGCATCCAACTACGTAAGTCCACCCTATGATTACTAGCAAAATCACATCAAAATCAACTGAGGAGTTCCATGCAAGTCATGACCTGACACCCAAGAGACCTTGGGGAGATTTTCAACAACTTGCCGTGGGAAATTTCCTTTCAAGAGAGGTAGTACATTCGTGTACTGCCTGTGTTGAGAAAGTGTGCAAAACACCCATCAACAATATCTAATTCTCAAATTGACCATGTATTGACAATGACCCTTCATCATAAGGATACTGAAGGCACTCTATCGTGATGTGTGCACAGAGACAGAGTTAACCCTGGTATCAATAAAGCAGATCAAGAATCCCAAATGTTGCATTCAAGTGCATGTATCTTAGCAAAAGGATTGAAAATAGTAAAGAAAAAAATTGTCCACTAGTGAAAACCACTTCGATGTCACTTTGGGTAGGTACCATGATGAAAACCTAGAAAATATGAATCATGTGTAGAATTGAGCATCTACATGTGCTAGTTCAAGTGAAAGCATCTTATCCCATCCATAATAAATCCATTATTCTATCCATCTCATCCATAATAAATCCATTCATCCATGAACTATTTATCCAATCCATCTTTATCCATCTACATCCATAGTCCAAATTATCTTGATCATGGTAAAAGTTTGATGCACACTTTATGCTTGCTTATGGTAAACATCTTGACATGGGTCATTTTCATTGATCCTATCCTACCCAACATTATCTGAGCCATGAAGCATTATCCAAATGAGCATTCTTTATCTAAACACCTTATCTTATCACAACATATTCCATATCCCTCAATCCATACACCTATCCGAGCATCTACACATCACATTCCATACATTGCTAGACATTGGGGGCAGACATTTACATCTTGCTTCAGGAATAAATCTTGATCTATATCCTCCAACTTATGTGGTGATCTAAACATTGGAAAATGTGAAATAAAATTGGTCCACCACTTGTGGGAAAAAATCCAAATCACTAACCCATGTCACATTTTGATGAGAAGACATTCCTTATCAATCTTCATTTTTCATCGAACATCAATCCAAACAATCAATATTAATTGCATCTAACATGTGCTTCAATGTCACATTGAATCATTCAAAACAATTTAGTTCCAAATCAAGCTTTAAAATCTTGATCAATCAAGTCCAATCAATCCATAATCTTGGGATATCCTTCTCGATCATTGTGTTGCTTAACACTATCCTTGCTTTGTTGTGCATCCTCAACAATGTTATCATCACCATCAATCCATTGATTCGATCAATCAACCTTAGCTTGGTCTTCAAAAAAATTCTAAACAGAGCACTGATATCATCACACACATCCATATCTAAATCGTCAAAATTGTGCGAAAAGTCCAAAAACATCCAAAACACATCAAAATCCAAAATCACTCATAAAAATAGAAAATGTCAAAAACATGGAATGTGAACTATGTTGTCTCTAAGCTTAAATGTAGGCAAGGCTAATCTTTGATTAGCTCCCGAGACACAAAATCCAAAAACATTCATAAAATTTCAGAAAACCCAAAAACATCACAAAAAAAAATTCAAAATAGTCATAAAATCAGAAAACCCAAAAAATAGCCTCAAGACATTTCAAAAAGATCAAAAACATTCAAAAAACCCAAAAAATCCATCCGCCCCATCTCGCTTTCACCCACAATAATCAATCATCCATAATAAATCAATCATCACACTCACCCTTTGGCAAAACAAATAGAAACAAGTACAACAATCAACAAAAGCAAGCTTCAAACATAAAATCAAAAGAAAACTTCAAAATTTAAAATGCAAAATCAAAATCCTGATCATTTTCAAACATGTTAGACAACCTTATATTAATAGCTTATCAAACAACTTATCAACCCATCATCATCCTATACAATGCATGTCCTAGGATATATCATTCTGACAATGGGAATCATTTTGGATATCACTTTGGATACTTATCCTAAACAAAACACATCCCTTTGGTTGTAGGTATGAAGAACATTGACTTGTTTGTTTACTTGATCTTTTCTTTTGATTTATCTTATTGCACTCATTCAAAGGAGCTCTCAATGATGTCCCCAACGAAGGGATTTAGAGAGATAGGAATGGGGCAACGATCATTATCCTTTTATCTGCTTCGCTTGTTGGATGTTCTTGTAATATAACTTGGTGAATACTTGTTTTGTTAGGTACATCCTAGCAAGGTTTTCGTATGTCAAGTGTGAACAAGAATACTCCTATCTATTTGTAGATTCAAATTCCATCGCATTAGGTACAATGCCATCCTAGTTCTTTATACCCTGATGCATCATGCCTACATGTGCTATCAAACATAAGGTAATTGGCCCTTTGAAAATCCCAACTCCTTGGCAAGTAATCATCATCATCATCATCTCATGTCTTGTTGGAATCTCTTATTTTCTTCTATCTCTTTCTTTTTTCGCTAACATGGTACCATGACAGTTAATCATAAATCATCACTATTGCATCTATCTTGCATCCACAAACAGTCAACATACTACATAATGAATATCATATCATATAGAAAGCATTAATCATACCACATGCATTCATCCCCATCATTGCATAATATAGATTGATTTTTCTAAACATCTCATAAACCATAAATTTATCATTTATTTTCATAATCATCCATGCATCATCATATCATATCATGTGCATCCATATCATCCATGCATCATTATATCATCCATTACATATAAACATCATAATCATCTCATTTATATCATCAATAATGTAACTATCATGGTACAAATCAAGATCAAGTGGGTGTAATATATCAAAATAGGCATAAGGCTACCCATGGCTGATGATTGGCTACATCATCAAATTTGTCTACATCAAATATTCGAGTTGAACTGATCATCTTGAACCTCTTTGTCGAGAGATCAACCCTCAAATCAAACCTCTTCACCTGATCTCTCGAGGGGGCAGTATACTGGCGTAATTCTTCATTCGCTTGGGAAGCAATGGGGTATCTGAAAAAATTAGAGAAATTTTGACTTTTGATCATGGCAAGGTTATTCTTTCAACCAACACAACAAGTGCATCGCTTCAAAGAGGGGAAAAATGTAGACATAAAAAATATACAGATTGATATCGCACACTCAATCCTGATCTACTAACATCACCTCATCTTGAATTATCCCTCTATCTAACCTTTTAATCAAATAGCCTTATTTGATTAAATTCATCATAATTCCCTTTTAATTAAATAAATCTCTCGATTTAATTAAATCATTGTCTCTATGTAATTAGCTATGTCATTTCATCTTCCTATCTTTGTTTAATTAAATAATCCATATTATTTGATTAAATTCTAAAGTTCATCTAATTAAATTAAATAAATCAAACATTTATCTAATTTAATCTAACATCACCCCTTTGGTTAAATAAATCAAAAATATTTATTTAACTAAGTCTAAATCACTTCCTCTCATTTTGAGTTATTTAAATCCTAAAATCTAAGTCAAAATGGTCAAATCAACTAACATCATTTAAATTAATCAAATCATGATTAATGCTAATCCTAACTCAAATCCTCTAGATTTTGCAACTTGCACATGAAAATCAATTTAATTGATTTATAAATCATCTATTTTCATTCAAAAAAGGCATCCAAGTGGGAATATTCCTCAAATTTGAAATCTCCCCCAAAAAGGACTCGTCCCTTCCAACAAAGCATTTAAAATCTCTTCCATGTCCTTTTCTTGAGCCATGTGCATTTGCTTCACCTTTCAATTCATCCTTCAAGCAATATTTTGAATTTGAATCTCCCCCCTCTTTGCACATTCTTCAAAATGTGCTCATTCCTCAACCATTCACATGATGAAATGTGGCTTGTTCTCATTTGTTGAAGATTAGTCCCACATTCATCCCTTTTTCCTCTTCTCTAATCAATCTCATCTATAAATAAGAGGCTAATCTCCTCATTTGATCATCCACAATTTGAGCAAAGTTACTATACTCAAATTCATAGCAATCTTCATTCATTTCATCCAAGCATAGTTAGGTTTTTTGCAGATTTTCAACATGGAGCTCCATTGAAGTCATCACTACAATTATCCATCCTTCATCAAGCATCTTTATCACACCATTGGAGTTGGGATAGGGCCAATTTTCACATCAAATTGGCACCAACTCCCTCAAGAGATTGAGAGTTTGTTTGGTTTTAGAATAGGGTTTGATATTTTGTTTCAAGTTTATTGTGTTCTTCATTTTACTCTTCTTTTACATTCAAATGAATTTCTTGAGGAATCATGATTTTAACATTGCATTTGATCTAATAAGTTGATTGTTTCTTGTGTTTTGTAGGTGTTAGAATCTTGGTTCACAAGTTCAATGACATAAATCTAAACTAACGTGATTGGGAACTGGCGGTAAAAAATCAACTTGAAAATATAAGAAATAGATGTAAAGGATAGGTTTCTTTGAATGAATGGAAGATAAACCCTAAAACATAGACCTACAACCCTAACCAATGAACTAGATAAGATCACAGAGGCATTAAACAAGTGGAACATGAAATTTTTAAGGATCCACCATAACCAAGATTACAAATTTCCTGATTGCATCAACAGAATTGCATGGTTATGTTTATTTTCAATTTAAATTGTAGAACTAGTTTCACTTAATTAGTTACATAACTTGATTACATGTTAACTAATTAATTTAATTTTTGTAATTAATAACTCAAAGAAGGAATCAAAATACTAAAATAATTAAGATAAAACAAAGAGACAATAATAGGTTTGTTAACGAAGCTCACCCATGTATTTGGGCTACATTTTTGGGTCAACTTCTCAATGTGGGACTGCTTTTATTAATGATGCCAAACTTCAATTTTCCTTATTACATCAGAAATGTGTTAGACCTGCATTAAAAATTATCTCACAGTCTCCTCTCAACACCTAAAGATTCTCTTGTATTCTCCTTATTCCTGTGTTCATGGGTTAGGATTCAAAATCCTTAAAAAAATCCATTTACACTTAAAAGAATACAATTTCAAAGTGACTTTGTGCATACACTATCTCAGTTTTCATGCCCTCTTAGTTACAATTTTGTTACAATATTCTCACCTTTTTTAACTCCCCCTCTACAATATATATTTACCCATTGATATAGGGGACACACACTGTTTAAATCATAAGAAAAGATAAATATTAATAAAACCATTGAATAAAATGTGCATAGCACATTGGTTGGGCACAAGTATAGCTAAAGGGTGGTCGGAGCTAAAGGGTGGTTGGGGGTTCAAACTGCTCGACCCCCTTTTCCCTCTTCATCATGGTTTTACCATATTAATAGAAAATATTCTACTTATATTTTAGTGGATCATGCGTGTCATGTTGGTTGAGAGTGCTTAATGGTATTTGGGAGGTCAGGGGTTTAAACCACATAACCCCCTTTTATATGATTTTCCATTGTTTAAAAGATAAATAGAAATTATCCCTATATATCTAGCGAGGAATCCACTTGCTCTAGTGGATGAGAGGAAAAGTAGAAGGGGGGAGGTTGAGTGTTTGACCCCCCTCAACAATATTTTAACAACCCAACAAACAAAAGATTCCATGAAACATGAGGAAAGTCGTGGTGCCACACGACATCCATTCATTGGGCCACATGGAACTTTCTTATTCACCAATTCTTGGACATGTGTTAGTACTCGATTGGCCCACATTGTCAAACTATGCCACATCACCCTATGCCATGTTTTACTTTCTCATTGGTCCAAGTTAGCTTACCACCTATGCATGCCATGTTGGTGCAGGAGCACTAAGGTCATTTTTGGGTATATAGGGTGATAAAGTGACTTTTGGTGTTTTGAGTCTCTAAAGTCATGTAATAAGGCCATAATAGGCCATTCTTGGTTTTTTGAGTCATTTTGAGTTCATTTGATCAATAATGTAAAAAGTTGCAAAAATTGCCAAAAAGTTGTCATGGCAAAATTACAAAAGTGCAAATTGGGAAGGTGAAGAGTCAAGTTGGTTTCTTTGATTAGGAATTAGTTGGAAACTGAATGGTAATGTCTGGTAATGTCTTTAAAATACCTTGTGAATGTTTGAAGAGGTTGGAGTATTGTAAATGAAGGAAATCAATAATGAAACCCCTGTTTTATATGTGAATTTATGTGTTTTTATTGGTAATTCTATGTTTTAGACCACTGTACAGCCCCGTACAAGTGGTTTATGATCTAAAGGTCATTGAAATTGATAAAGGCATGAAGTATCATCATTTTTCACTTAGTTTTATTGAATTTTATGAATATTTGAGGTTTTTATGGTGATTTTGCTAGAAGCAGATCTGTAACCCTGTTTTGGGGTTTTGAAACACAAAAAATGCATTCATTCTCATTTCCTCTAGTGGTTTTTCCTAAAACTAGGTGAAAAGAAGGATTGCAAGTAGTTTTTAGAGATAAAGAAGGATTAAGAGTAGGTACAAAGTTTAAATAGGGTTTATGATGTTGCCCTAGTTGATTTTTTGAGATTTTGCGTAAAAAGTGATGTTTCCAAGGTGGGATTTGCTTAAAATGCATAAGTAAAGGTTGTGTGAAGGTTTTTATAGTGTGTGTAGACCTAATTTGAATTTTTTGAGGTCTTGGTTGGTAGAGAGGAGGTCTGAAAGGGATATATTCAATAAACCCTTATTGGTTTAAGCATAGTGAAGCCTAGAACAAGGGTTTTAAAGGTTGGTTGGTTTTGTGGGTTTTACCCTATTTTAAGTTGTTGAATTTGTGTTTTTGTAACCTATTGGAGGTCATGCTAAGAATATTTAGGTTTGGAGGAAACTATAGAAAGGTGTTTCTTTGAAACATAGGCCTAATTAGCCAAATAGGACAATGTAGAAGCAATAAGTTAAGGTTATTGGTCCAAGGTGACCTATATAGATTTTGAGATATGTTTTGCAGTGGCATAATGGGTCTCTGAAAATACAATTGGTTAGTGTATTTGAAATAGGGTTTGTGAGGTAGGTCCAAGAAACCAAGTTGGCAGACCTATAAGGCAAGTAGAGTGATTGTGAGAGAAACCAATGAAATAGACTTTTTGATGGTTGAAAAGTTGTTTCAAAGGAATTAAATTGTGATTGTAAATTGAATTAACTCCTACTATGCATCACATGTCAACATGTACGTACGACCACAACATCATGCTAACATCAACACTTGTACCTAGTCAACCTTATTTTTCACAATGTTGACCGGCCATAACTTTCATGTACAAACTCTGATTGATGTGATACAAGCGATGTCAGAATCATCTCAAAAACTCTATGCAATGGTGATGGTTGTTTGGATTCTGGGATTGTAAAAATTTTAGGTCTTTTGGATCATCCTGGATCAGTAGCTTAGAGTTCAACACAATGGAAATAACACAAGAAATTCTCAAAAAAAGAATTATCATTGATTCAATGACTTGAAGTATTACATGCATCATATGCCTCATATACAGAATGACTAGGGCTCACATGCCTAGTACATGGGAATTATAGGATATTATAATTGGCACAATGCCTTATTACAATTCACAACCTTGAAGGTTAGATCTAACGGCTAATTACCAACTAATGATCTAACTACTAAAAAAATGCTTTCCAATGGATTACAAATGATCTTAAATATAAATCTCTAGCTCCAATTATGATCTATGTTGGACTCAAGGGTTTACAAACCCCAATACAAGATCAAACTTGTAGGTTGACCAAGAACATGAAAAGATAACCCATTGGGAGATGAAAATGTATTGTAGATCTCCAAGAAAGTTCCCCTTGGACCTAAAGTTCCTTGAATGATGTTCCATTAAGATCCACACATTCTAGAAATGGTCTATACAACCAAACTGAGCCAGGTATGCCTTGAATGCTCTAAATAAGAAATGATAGTGAAATTTTGAGAGATAAATTTTTGTAAACAAGTGAAAATCACTTGAAATATGGATATGTTATAGATGACCTTGCGTAGAAGCTATATCCTGCTCTGTGGCTGAGAAATGATAATGTAGTAAAATGTGGAAGAAACTATTGAGAGAGCTACAAAATGAACTGTAAAAAAAGAAATGTTTTTGGTTGATACAAGATTTCTTTACAACCAGGGATGCTCCTACATCAAAAGGTATAGTCACCTCAAGTTCCATAATGAAATATAGTTTCATGATCAAAGATACAATTTCAAACCTGAAACAAGTGTGTAGACTGTCATAAGAAATCTCGTACAAAATGTAAAGAGGCTATGGCTATGCCATGAATAAACAAGGACTATCCATAACAAGGTCATGAAGATAGGTATTTTCAAAATGAATAACATCCATTTGAGACATAAAGTATGCAATGGATAATTTTAATGATGGGTGGTATATTGTCATAAGAGGGTGGTAAATTGTAAAGGGGTAGTGAAAGGAAGAGGTAATAAAGGAGTAGCATTCCAACTAAAGAACATTCAAGCATGAAAAACAAGAGGAAGTTCTCAACAAGTTACAATCACATAACAATAGATTCTATAACAATTGATAGAGATATGATCATACCTAAGTCATCTTTTAGTTAACCTCATATGCACATCGTCATGCATAAGATTTCACAAGTTGACTAGCCTAAACACCCAGTTTTGGTACACTTACAAGAATTTTAGGCCTACTTAAAAATTCCACATGGTTACAACTAGAGTTTGGAGGTGTTTGAGGCTAAAACCATGCAATTTGAGGCAGTTTGGAGTCATAAAATATAGGTTTTTTTCCCTTGTACAATAAAAAAATTGATTAAAGACATCAATTCCAATCAATTCCATTCTTTTTAAGAAGATTATTTCAAGTTCAGTTGGGAAACACTTCAAGGAGCATGAAAAAGTAAAGAATCTAGTAGTTCAAGTTAGCTCTCATCACCAAAGTTTGCATGATTCTACTTCTAGTTCACATCCAATTCCACATTCATGCAAGCTCAATGTCTTCCACGAGGTTCAAATTTAGTTATCTAGAAGAGTTTTTCTATAAAACAAGGATTTCAACTCTTTTAGAGTCAGTTATTCCTTTATTCTTTTTTCCTTATGTAAGAGAGGTATTTTGTAACTATTTTTTAAGAGTTCTTTGCTCATTCTTAATTTTGGCATTATAATCATTGAAGGTTCTTTCCATCAAGAACAACATTGTAATTCAAAGATACTTTTTCTAATTTTTGCATATAACTATTTGAAGCACCTTGTGATTAGTAAAATCCAATGATGTTACCTTCTCAATATCTATTATATTGTGTGTATGGGTGATTGAAGCATATTTTCTATGATTAATGATTAATCCTCAAATATGTTGTCTCCTAATACCTTTAAGTAAAAGATATATGTTATATGCAGGTCGTAAATTGTGTCATGAATGCTATGATTTTGGTTGTGAGACATTCTTGGTTTTCCTTCTAAATTTGTAAGCAATTGATCTTCTTATGAAATATTGATGTGTGAGCATGTAAAACATTGATTTGTGTGAAGACTTTCTGAGATTTTGAGAGAGCTTGTGTGTTGAAGATGTAGTACAAGTTTTAATCATTGGTGCATCACCTCCTAGGGTTAGTAAATATTTTTATTTTAGTTCTTCTACCATTTTCCTAATCAATGTAATAATTATTAAAGAGTTATGTTCACCATATAACACAACTTCTTTTTCTATGAAGGACATAATTCTATTTTTTTTTAATTTAGATTTGTAACTACAATATCTAGCACCTTCATTTGGTTTCATTGTGTTTTATTGAACATTTTTTTCTTAATTAAGTTTTGAAGTTAAAACAATTACAATTTAGACATAGGTGAACCGTATAACATAAATTCTTTGTATGTATCGAAATTCATTTTTTTTTGTTGGATCAAGGACATCAAAACCAAGCACCTAGATATTTTTCAAATTTTTTTATAATCTACTATTTTTCCACATATGCAGAACATAGAGCTTGACTTTCGGTGAAAAACCTATGTTTAATTAAACTAAAAAAATACATAATAAAACAAAAATATATTAAAATTATACTTGATGGAGAGCTCATTTTGAGGACTATAATACTCCAGTTAGTTTTGTCGAGTTGATTCCATTTTCATCCTCAACTCGAGCTTCAAAACCCAAAATTTTGAATAAAATTATAGATGGAGGGGGCAAGGGAAAAAAAGGGGATTCTAGTGAACCCCTCTTTTCTAGAGGTGAGAGGTTCGCTAGAACCCCCTAAAAGTAACATTAAAAGAAAAGAAAAACTATTTTTTTATTAAAAAAATGGCCGACATGGGGTTCGAGCAAACCCATTAAGGGGTTCTAGTGAACTCCCCCCTTCTAGAGAACACCCAAATCTTTTTGAGCACCTAAGCAATTTTTGTTCATCAATGCAATTGTAACCCACTTATGTGGGATCGCCCTAGAAGGGTTGTGCCATTTAGGGGCTTGGTCAAACCCCGTGTTAGTATTTCCATTTACACAATGACAATGCCAATGATATTTTAGGAATTAGGTGTTGTACACCTTGCATAATGTTTGTAATATTTAATTTATTATTATGTGTGGTGCACCTAGGGGAATCTAGAGGTATGTGCATCACTAGGAGTTAATATTTTTTAGGCCACTTTATGTTGTATGTGACATTGGGACATAATGTAAGTTGTAAAATGTATTTATTTAATATTGGGGAAAGTAATTTAATAAAGTATCCAATATTAAATTTGGGGTCATGGTTTTATGTAATACCACTTTGTGGTTTTGTGGGATCTTTTTTTTATAAAAGCAACCACATGGGTAGTTGTTTAAGGTTGGCTAGTTGATAGGTTATTTCTTGTTAAAATTTGTGAGGGTTGAAGCATGCCATAGGATGTGTGGTTACATGCTTGTTCACATGGAGCACTTGTTGAGGGATTGATACTTCAATGGTGTTCATGGAGAGCTCTGAAGATGTATTGTAATGTTTATTGTTGAATAATACATGAGTGATGGATGCTTTTGGAGATTGGGTTTTTCCCTCTTGAGGGTTTTCCTAGGGTATATCTTGTGTCATTGTTTCATGGGTATGTTGTATATTCTCTTGTATGTGGATTCCAAATACTTATTTGCATAGATTTATATTTTGGGTTATGTGAAAATTGTCATTATGTGGTTACAAGTTTCCTTTTATTTGGTATCAAAGCCATTGTTAGGGTTGGATAACCCTAGGTTGAGAAAATATTATTTAAGTTTGAATCTATAGTTTTGCATGAGAGAATGAAAGGCATGGAAAGATATGAGATTTTTGTAGGTTGTTCATTACAGATTTGAGGGTTTTGGGTTTGTTGTTATGATGGATTGTTTGTAGATTTGAGGTGTGAGAAATGTTGGGTCAAAAGGGTTTCTTGGTTGTGTATTCAAATGAGAGTTTTGTGGGAGAAGTGTTGCAGATGACCCCCTAGGACAAAATGAACTTCACCATTGGATTCTAGTTGGTCGAGAGATGAAATATCATATAAAATATGACCTATTTTTCTCACTATGAAAAAATATAATTTTTTTTGGGTTACCCGGCCATACGGTTATACAGAAATCAAGTTCCAGGTCTGCAGAGAAATAAAATAAAAAATGAAAAATAAAATACCCAAGCTCTTTTATGAATTTATTTATTCCTATAATTTTTTTGAAAAGAAAAAACATTAGAGGGGCGGGGGGAGTGGGGGGGTTTTGCAGACTCCATGCCACCCCCTTGGCTTATCGGTAGTACCGACAGGTACTAGTACCTTCCGATACCCCCCAATCAGTGGGTCTTCTATCGCCAGTGGGATAAGCCCCTGGCATAGGCCACAGTCTTCTAGGGTAAAAAAATTATATTCCCGCCATTAATATTTTTAAATCGTAAAAATTAAAACATTTAAAAATGTCATCTAAATTAAATTACACTAGTAGAATTTGGAAAATAAATGACTATGTGACTAAAACTTGTAGTCACATGACTAAGAATAGTATAATTTGGCAAATAAATGACTAATTTGGTCATTTATAAGTGACTAATTTGGTCATCGGGTAAAATCACAACTAAATGACTAAATAAATGACTAATATCAGACAAATAAATATGACTAAATAAATGACTAATATCAGAAAAATAAAAATGACTAAATAAATGACTATTACTCTATTCTTTTTTCTTTCAAATTTGATTATAATCTATAGAGCTTAAGCCCCCCTCATGGGACCCCTACCTAAGTAGACCATTTGGCTGCCTAGGTTGCTTGGTGCACCAAAAATACCTATTGCGTGGAAGGCATTGCCTCTCGGTGCAGTCTTAAGGCCTTCACATATTTTATATTTTTTTAAACATTTAACAAATAAAATTGACTAAATAATTAGTCACACAAATAATTCAGTCCTACAATCATGTCAAATAACATATAGTTCTACCAGTGATTCAATAAGAGTTATGGTACATATAATACATATATTATCAATTATTTCAATCCATTTGAATAGATCATTTAAGGAGTCAAGAATCAATAGTGTTATTCCAATAGTCCACCATGATGGGGTTAGAGAGGAAGCATGTTAGGGAGCCCTAAATTCACTACATTTAAGCCCAAGAGCGTGAAGTATGTTGGGGATCCCTAATCTAGATTTATCTAAATTTATTTCATTCCATTATTTAACACTTATTATTAATTGTTTAAGCTAGCCACATGCAACTAGAATTTGTAGCACATCCATGCACAAACACATACTCTCTAACATATTAACATACATATAGTTTTCTATCGGTGCAATCCTTGAACCTCCTTTAAGCGCAAGTGTTAGTATATATTCCTCTCTCTATATAGAATTGTCTCCCCCTCTATCTCTCTTTCTTTTTCCTAATCTCTCCAAAGATAAATTAAACTATTAGATTTTTATACATTAATTTAATTTGTTCTATATAATAATATATTAATTATTAATTATAATAATTTAATATATATATATATATATTTAGACTGTAGGAATCGGGTAGCATGACCCCCTATAAACTGCAGTGTGCCTGGTAAACTTTTTAACATGACCGGTAGTGTTGGCCCGACATGCCCTTCGGTACCACGGGGGTGGGGGAGACTAGACCTCGTGACCAACCTCCCGCAACAGGAAAGATTTAGCCAACTGAGCTAGGGCCCCAACCCTAATAATTTTATATTTTTTTACTATAGAATACAATATAGAATAATAATATAACCTATATATACTATTAAAAATAATAATATATATAATTTAATCTTATTACTATTATATTAAATATATAATATATTAATTATATTTTATATTATATTTATTATATTATTTTTTTACGATTAAATGAATTTGGTTTCTTTTCACCATTTTTTGTTGCTTTTCCCACCACTATTGGTTCCCACTCCTCCAAACTCTTCCTCACTAGTATTGAATTTTCACTTCTCCAATATGGTGAGCTACAACTTGAAAATAAGGTTTTTCCAAATAATGTTTTGATGTACGCAGTTGGAATTGTGATAGAAATAATTGATTTGAGTTTCACAAGCTAAATTTAAGCTTCTATGATTCCATTCAATTAGGGGTTGAGCTTGGCCAATATCCAAAATGGATTTCTATAAAGTTTTAGATCAGACTGTTAGAGAAATGTGAGTTTTCTAATGGCATTGAACTTGGATAAATACTTTCATTGTACATTTATGGTAGGCTTAATACTGAATTCATGTAATGTTGTCTAATAATTGATTGATTTGATGAAACGTCACTTAGATTTCAGATTACAGTAGCAGCATTTTGGATTCTGTATTAACCCTGGTTTGAATCATTGTGAAATTATTTAGCTTAGAACAATAACATTTTGGAGTCTGCGTTAACCTTGGGCAGCCTAGGGTTGCATTATTTTGGAATATGTATTAAACTTGATTGTATTCATTCTGAAAATAATGTTATTTGCACAACAATTGTTTTGATTGCAGAAAGAGAGGTGAATATTAATGTTCTCAAAGTTCCTGAAATTGAACAAAATGTTAGATTTCTTCTGATATTTTTTTTCTTTTTCATGGATTAAATTACAATTTGCATCAAAGTAAATTTCCCTTCATATTAATATGGATTTTATCAAATCTATTTTGGATAAACCTGGTAGAAGCTTTTTTCTAATATTTAAAACTTTAGAGTGAGTTATCGAATTCAACATCAAAGCTTTTTATCTGGAATTGTTTGTTACTGACCTTACAAAGGAGCTCTCTATCCTAACTTTGTGTCTATAGATCTGTTAGAATGCCTCTGATCTTGAATTTTTTTGATAAGTTATAATGCTTAACATGGTTTAAACCAAATAGAGAGGAATACACCTTCAAAATATCCTTCTATGTAAACGGTGTGTCTTTAGACCTTTCTGTAACAATGCATCTGGTGTTGATTAGGGTCTAGACAACTGGGAGATTGTTCACACTTAACACAACACATACTAACTACACAGGAACACATAATTAATCTCATAATACCTTTGGGCATACAAGCTACATACCTAACCTTGTCTATTGTGGCTTTCTTTAACATGGTCTATTTAATGTGGGGATCTTGTGCAATGGTACCTAAGCCAGGGTCATTATTATTCCTATTTGAATCATTGTGCTATTCCATTATATTATAGTTGGTTGGATTTAAATTCAAATAAAAAGGAGATCACTAATACAAAAGCTCAAAAATTAGGACAAACAACATTTATTTTTCTTGTTATTGAGGAATGCCATATGCTTGAAGTGACAAAATAAGAATTAAAAATAGATAGAGAATACCAATTGTTGTGCAGTTTTTCACACACACGCCCCGCTGGAGGTAGGGACCCTCTTTCGCTTCATTTTTGGTGTTTTTGGCCCTTTCTTTTAAGGTTTTGTCTTACTTAGGCATGTGCTTAGATGTCTATTTTGAATGCCTAAATGTTTTCCCTAGGTTATTTATTGAAAATCCTAAGTTCTAGATGAATTTCGGGCTTTTTCCCTGATTCAGGATTTTCCACCTTGGTCGGATTTTCTCAAATCCTACTTGGATTCCGGTTGGATCTTGTTGCTTAGGAATTCTTGGTCTTTGTGGATTTCCGCATGGGCCAGATTTCCCTAGATTCTACCTTGTTATTGGATTCCCGAAATCCTTCTCTGGCTATCTTCGTGGATTTCCGCGTGGGACTTATTTCCCCAGATTCTTCCCTATCGTCGGCTTCCCAGGTTTTCCTGGCTACCCTGTCAATTGTGTTGTTAGCTTCGTGCATCCTGAGAGGTGTGTCTAACTTGGTTTCTGGGTCTCTTGGATTATTTCATGCTAGGGTCATTTAGTATTGCATCATTTGTCATCTCCTAGCTGAGTTCTGAACATGCCTATGTGCTAATGGCAGATGAATAAGGTTTTGGACTGGGGGACAATGTTATTTTAGGTGATTTTGTCTTAGGATTAACCTAGAATGCAAAGAAAATCTGTGAAAGGTCCATCCCTGACTTGCTCTGTGTTTTAATGTTTGAATTTTGTGACTAATTTGGTGTTTGAGTAAAATTGTGATACAGCGTCACAGATCAGGACTCTCCATCCCTTCCAAATTTTATTTGCTGTGACCTTTCAATGTTGGTGTGATGTCATATCGACCACCTTGAGGTTCACCAAAGTGGTTTTCCTAGGTTCATGTTGAATTGTTGTGACACTATCATTTTTACACTGATAAAATCTTGTATCCATATCAGTCGGCGAGACCCTTGCTCTCACCGAGACCTCACTCCATAAAATAATGTGTCATCGACATGCTTGATCATATTCCTTTTCTTCGCTAGGACATCTATCCTTCAGAGAGACCTCCCACCGAGCACTTTTTCTTTCGCCAAGCTCTATTCTTTTCAGTCGCTATAGCCCTTCGAGGTCGGTGGGATGTCATGTAGGTCTTTCTGTGTCATGCCGAAGCCCTTCGTGGGTTTGCATTTGGTCACCCAGACACCACAATTATCACACCAAAGTCTTTCTGTCGACAAGACAAACCTGATCGCCAAGAGCTCATAGGGGCTCCTTTCATCTTGCCGATCTTCCATAAGTTCACTGAGACCTCCCCTTTTCGGTGAGACCTTTCACCAAACATCTTGCTCTTGTCGAGTGACCTTCTATCAGGGAGACATTCATGCTTCTCTGAGACCTTTCCATGAGCTCACTACTCTTGCCGAAGCCTTTGCTTTCGGTGAGAATCCTAACGGTCGCCAAGACTTCATAGCAAAATTTTTATCTTGGCGAGTCCTGATCTTCTGTCGGGGCGACTTCATAAAGTCGGCAAGAGGTTATGCCAATGGGACTTCATATTGCTGAAACACTATATGATCAGCAGGACCTCTGGACAAATACAAAACCAACCCCTAGTCGGTAGGACATCATATTGAAAACTTTAGTTTGGACAAAGTGTTTGTTTAGACCCCAAAAGTCGGTGAGACAAGATGATTTCACTGAGACTTCTTAGCGAGATGATTGACTCTTGCCGAAACCTGTGTTCTGGGAATTTCTGTTGGTCTGAAATTGTGCCTTAACCATGGATTTCCACCGAGTCTGGATTTCTCCAAAATCCGCCGTCTCCCAGATTTCCCAAAAATCCTCTTTGGCCCATTCTTCACGGAAATTTGTCCCTCATGGATTTCCCTGAAATTTGATTAAACATAAAGAAACATGAAATAATTTGATTTGTTTACAATTCATGATGCATTTGATGATTATTTCATGTCATATTTGGATATCTCTCATGTGATTTATTGATGAAAAATGATCAAGTTTAATGATTAAGTAGGTGTTTCTAGGTTATTCTGTTGGAATCCACTCAGTCTAGAATTTCTTGAATTCCTCTCTGGCTTAGATTCCGCGGATGGTCTTGAAACCTAAAATGTTTTATGGTCATTCTATATGAGATTTAATGACACCTTGACTATAGGAGATGCATTCTAATGATGTATTAATGGATTAGCCTTGGTTTCCTATGGTTTTTACTATGATTTTCATGTTGAGTGTAGGCTGAATCAAGCGAGGTGGTAGCTAGTTCCTCATTGTCTAATGTAGAGAAGATTAAGCTAGACACTAAGAGTATGATCCCTAAGAACAAAGTCACTACAGATTAGGCAGAGGGTGTTGAAAGGATTTATAAACAGAGAAGACACATTGATGACGCCCTGAGTGGTATATACAATGGATCCATTGCTTTTTTGAGATAATAAAAGGAAGAAGGAAGATCGTGCCAGGTACTTGAGTCTAGATCAGTTGAGAGAATGTTGGTAGGATGTTTGTGCACCAAGTAATGATGATTTTGTGTCTGAGCACTAGCTGGATGATGCGGCCACCTACCTTGCAGTTATTGATAAGTATTTGGCATACAGGGTAGAATGGGATAAGTCGGTCAAACACTCAAGAGAAGAGATTTCATCCATTGAGAATAAACTTGGGGTTCTACCCTTGCCACCTATGGCAGACTTGGATGTGGCATTCTTGAAAGTACATAAAAAGCTAGATTGGAGCAGGGATAATAGGGAAGGGAGCTAATGATAGGTTGTGGTGCGATTTATGCTTCCCCATTATCTTCCTGCACATCAGTCTGAACTGCATTGCGGATCTTAGGCTGACTTGGATGGGACATGCATTCAATGCTTATTTGACTGGCTAGGAGACTTTTTTGGCTGGGTGGTTGTGCTGGGTTATTGCTATGAAACCCTTGCCTAGTCGACGGATTTTTGGGGAATTATATATATTGGGCATGTCGCCTCATTTGTAAAGGGTTGGAATAGTTAGAAATAGTTAGAAGATCAGAATTTGTAACCAGAATATAGAGTAGAGCTAGTTAGAAGTAGAGTAAGTTAGTAGGTAGTTGCCCTCAAGAAAATATTGTAATAGAAAGCTAGAATTGTTGTTGCACTGAACAATTTGAATACAAGAAATGACATTGTGATTTGGTACCATACTTGTTTCTTTTGTTTTGCATGGTTCCAGTTATTCCATCCTTAAAATTTCTTTGAGAGGGTTAATATTTAGGTTAGATTTGATTCAATAATGTTTGTGATTTAATACTTGAATGTTGTAGCAATCCTTCAGTCCATACTTTTTGCAACCAGCTGATTGTTAGTTGCTTTGCAAAGTTAGCCTGGACTTCATATTTCAGTGTTCTTAGTTCGATTGTGAAGATTTATTCGTTATAACTGCAATAAGTTTGTTGAATGAGTGTTTATAATTTGAAAATCTTAACACCTTAGAATATTGCACTCTTTTCTGTGAGATTGTAGATTTATATTGGTCAAGCAGAGATTGGTTTTTGAAGGATTGGTCCATTCCAGTGTCGGTTACTTTCATTGTTAATCTTAGGAGTAGTATTAGATTTAGAAATCTCTCTAAAACCCTTATCATTTTTCTATTTCTTTGATTATTAGGTTAAATCTAGGATTGAAGTATCAGTAGTTTGTTAAATCTGATAGAATCGATTCAGTATTTTTCTTGTAGTAAGGTCCCATTGTGATTACCAACATTTTTTACATTTCATTACTGAGTTGTTTATGCACTATCAAGACTTGACATTAGAAACCTTGGGGTTATCTCTTGAGGCTTGTTGATAGAGATTTACCTTTCAAGAGAGATAGGATATCATATTCTGTCTGGCTGTTATTGTGTAGAAAACATGATCAATAGGAATTGGCACTAGAAGGAGGGCCCAAATAAGCAAGTTGGACCAGTTTTTGAATGCCATCTCTCTTGAGATATTCAGAAGAAGAACAAGATCAGCTCTAGGAGAGGAAGAATTTCAGGAATTACCAGACCCTACTAGATCAAGAAGGACCAACAGAAGAAGGGAATCATCATCCTCATTCCACCCATCTCCCACATCTCCATCATCCTCATCTTCATTGAATCCATATGAGTCTGAGGCCATTCCCAGTCCACAACCTCAGCTAGCCATAAATCAGCCATTACCACCCCCATCTCCACCAATGGCCTTCCTAGCAACCAACCCATCTCCATTAAGTTTTTCCATCTACAATGTCATGCCCAAAAAGCCTGAGCACTTCTGTTCAAAATTCCATTTTAATGACCCGAATAGGACCGCTAAGAAGCACATTAGGATCTTTCAGACTGACCTTAAAGATAGAGGAGTAAACCATGAGGATGTAGCATGTAGGTTATTTCCTTATTCACTAGGGGAAGATGCATTTTATTGGTATAACCATTTGCCTATTAGATCTATCCAACATTGGACTAAACTAGAAGCTTCCTTTTTGCATAAATTCCAAATTCCCATTAGCTCTAATGACCTTTACCATCAGTTCACTAATGTGAAGAGGGAGATCAATGAGCCTATAGGATCCTTCAACAATAGGTTTCACCATGCCTATACCTGATTACAGACTCCTTACGCTGTCAATGAAGCCACTGCCCTAGAAGTCTATTATGAAGGACTTGATAGTTTAACAGCTACTTTTATGAAATGGAGTAATAACCTCCCTGAGAGTTTACTAAATGCATATGTAGAGGCTGTAAAAGTTAGCACTAATCTAAGGAAACATCTGTCTGGGCCTTTACTCTCATTAGGACCCGTTGCTTTCCCTAGACAAGTTCCAACTCTCAATCAAGCTTTTGCCAATCATGCTCCAATCATGAATCCTGTGCCTCAGTTGCCTCTAGTCCCTCACCCAGAACCTCCTATGGGGAAAGTTTCATCCATTAGTTACCCTCAGCAAAATGTCAATCAACCCCTGCATATCTAGCCTCAGGCTAGTTATCCCTCATATTTGCAAAATTTTGAAGTCTTGAACCAATCACTAAACCCTAATACTGCAGTAGGGTATTCCTAGAATAATGCGAATCAACCTTCATACAGTAATCCTGACAAGGAGAGACTGGATGAATTATTTGAGAAAATAAAGAAGCTGAATATGGAGGTGACTTATTTGAGGAACCAGAATAGTCAGTTGCAAGTTGCTTAGAGGAATATGCAGTCCAACCAGAACAAAGAGAATCCACAAGGATAACACTTTGATAGAGGGCAACGTCAGGACAAGGGATACAATAATGATAGAGGATACAACAACAATAGGGGATATAATCAGGACAGAGTTTACAACAATGATCGAGGGTGTAATAATGACAAAAGGCAGAACTATGATAAGGGATAATCCTCAGGTCAAAACTTTGGTAGAGCGCCAGGTGGTGGACAAGGATTCAAGAGAAAGCAACAATCAGGATAGAATAGGGCATGGAACACAGGTCCTAACAATGGAAGAGTCCCCACCCCATTGGATCAACCAAATAGTCAACCTGTCAATCAGTTTTCTAATCAACCAATTAATCAAGAGAAGCCTCCTAGTTGTGTATATCTAGCTGAGGTTGCCTTATCAGGATGGTGTAGGCTCCACAAGACTAGTCAACATTCTGAGCTGGATTGTGAAGAGTTCCAAACAATAGCCTCAATATTTCAGTATGAGGTGGTAAACAATACAAGCTGTCAGAAAATAGTACCATCTATTCCCTATGATTCACCAGTAGTGGTATTAAACCATGCTCCTTTTCCACAAAGTGGGGAGAATGTACCAGAAGAGGAATCTGACCAATTGGGGGAATAAATAGACTGGGTGTGCAATGGAGATGAAATGACACAATTATTTGATGAAAATCCAGTGAATGATAATGGTTCCAGGGATAAAGAAGAAGCTTACATTGAAGAAGTGCAAACCTTCCAGAGGCCTGTTAAGAAGTATGACTTGAGGGAACTACCACACATGTGCCCATAGGCTGGAGGCCCCTTCACTACTTCCATTCCACCAAATAATTTCAATATGCCCCTTGAACCTAATGCTAGTAACAATCCCTCATTGCCCCCAGTTTCTAGGAAATATTTAGCTCAAGGAGGACATGCTGAGGTACCAAAGGGAAAAGATGCTGATGCAGGTAAGGAAAAGATGGTGGAGTACCCGAGGGAGACACCCGCTGATTTGAATGAAGAACAGTTGGACATGTATGTTGCTGAAGAACTCCAAAAATTAAAGGTAAATCTATCTACATTTGATCTGTTAAGAGTTCCATCCATTAGGAATGTAGTCTTAGGTTCTTATGATGCAAACTTCATGTCGCAAGATAAATCAGTTAGCAAGAATGTCCATAAAGAATCTAGTTCTCAGCCAATAGGAGGGAAAAATTAGTCTCATGATCAAGTCCATATGCCCCCTAGAGACACTAGGAAGGAAAAGGAAAAATCTCAAGTTGCACAAGTAGATACTCCCCTAACTTTGTTCTAAGGAAAAATAGATACTCCTCCATTCTTGATTTTTGTCCGCGTATTTGACAAAAAATTACATAATTGTCTGCTAGATTCTGGTGCCTCAACCAATGTTATGCCCCTTTGTGTCTGTAGAGCTATGGGTATTTCCCCTACTGATTCTTAAAAGAAATTCACACAATTAAATAGGACTGAAGTCAATGTTGTAGGAGAATTGAATATGATTCACATGCAAATTGCTTATGATCCTAAGATTCAACAAGTTATCAATATACAGGTGGCTGACATCCCTGATGCTTATGGTCTAATCCTAGGAAGGGATTTTACCAGGGCATTGAATGGATACATTTCAACTGATCACTCCCATATGTGGCTTCCCTGGAAAGGGGTGCCTAATCAGATTAGAATTGAATGAGAACCCAAAATGAAGTATATGATTACAGAGTATGAGAAAACCTCTGCTAAAATTCTGGTGTCAGAAGTAAGTATGGGTAGTTACATGCTTTCCACTCCCCTTGAAGAATTGGATTCGAAGGAGGTACTCATGTTACATACAGTGTCTCATGGCCTCACGACAGAGTCTAGTGGTGTTGAAGCCCTAGTGGAACCAATTAAGGATAATGGTGACCCAGTTGAAAGTAATGATGATCCAGAGAATAATCAACTGGCTTTGTTAAACAGTTTTCAAGAGTTCCTTCAAAAATGTATTGAAAGTCAGATTCATTTAGGAAGAAGAATGAACTTTGAAGAGTTACTTTTTCCCAATTGGTGTAGGGTACATAATGCTTCACATTCAGAATTGGATTGCTGCTTATTCCAAGATGTAGTAAAATGAATACGGTAGTATACTAATCATACTCTTATGATCCGAATCAATGTCCAAGAAGACCACAAAGGAAAAGGAATGATGCCTTCTGAAAGGCCACCCAACAGTAATAGTGCAAGTAATACAACAAGAGACTCTGCAGTTGCTAGATGTTGGACTCTGAGATTCGATGGGTCAAAATCAAAACAGGGAGCTGGGCCAGGCTTTGAGCTAATCAGCCCAAAAGGTAAGATGTTTTTTGCTGCTCATAGACTTCAGTTTCATTGTACAAATAATGTGGTAGAGTATGAAGCATTAGTGCATGGATTGTTGATGGCCTTGAAGAGGAAGGTTAAGATCTTGCAAGTATATGGAGATTCTGAGTTAGTAGTCAAGCAAGTTAGAAGACAGTACTCCTGCCATAATAGAAGAATTACTAACTACAAACACAGAGTATGGGACCTTATTGAAGGATTTGATGCCTTCAACATTTAGCTGATTCCACAAAACAAAAACCAGACAGTTGATTCCTTGGCCTAGGCAGCTAGCACTCTATAGCCTCTATCTCTTTCTAGGTTGAAGAATTTTACAGTGGAACTGACTCCAGTGCCCTCAGTCCCTGATAATGTTACCAGCTTCTAGGTGTTTGAAGATGATAAGCATATTCTAGACTTTATCACAAACACAGATATTATTTCTTCTCCGATCATTGATGAAATTGAGCCTCAAGAGGCAGAGATAGACCTGGAAGGGGTAATCAACCTGAAGACCAACACAATCCCTAGGGGAATGGTGCAACTAGAAAGAATCTTTGATCTAGACAAGATTAGAGACCAAGATCAAGACACTAGGAAAGAGTCCATTAGTGGACAATGTGACAAATATAATGTGGGATCCTTGGAGGATGTAAAAAACATTCTTATTAGCAAAGTATGCACCCCAAAAGAAAGATGGGGAATCATTGATGCATTGCACAAATATCCAAATGTGATAGCCTAGAGTTATAAAGACTTGAAGACTTATGATACATCAGTCATAACTCATACTATCCCTCTCAATCCAGGAGTGAAACTATTCAGATAGAGGCAAAGGCCTATTAATGCTCTGCTGGAACCTGTAATACAAAAGGAAGTGCACAAATTTTTTGTCTGGGAGAATCATATTTCTAGTCAGACACTCTACTTGGGTTGCAAACCTAGTTCCTATACGAAAGAAAAATAGTGAGATCAAGCTGTGCGTGGATTTCAAAAACCTGAACCGAGCATCATAAAAGGATAATTATCTAGTGCCTTCACTGGATGAAGTGCTCCAGATCATTAATGGATCTCAGATGATGTCTTTTCTAGATGGTTACTTAGGATATAATCAGGTCAAGGTGCAATATGAGGATAGACATAAGACTACTTTCACCACTAAGTGGGGCACTTTTGCTTATAGAAGAATGCCTTTTGGCTTGATTAATGCTAGAGCTACATTCTAGAGAGCAATGGAAATAGCCTTTAAGGATATAATTGGGAAGTGCATAATCATCTATATGGATGACCTAACGGTATTTTCAAAGAATAGAGGTGACCATATCTAGAATTTGTGCAAGGTTTTCCAAAAATGCAGAGAGTTTAGAATATCCCTCAACCCAAAGAAATGCATCGTTGGAGTTACCGAAGGTAAGTTACTAGGGAATATCATCTCTGAAAAGGGGATTGCAATTGACCCAGAGCATATAGAGGCTATTCTCAAGATCCCACCACCTGCTAGTAAAAAAAAAATGAAGTCGTTCTTTGGAAAAATCAATTTTGTTAGGAAGTTAATCACTGGGTTTGCAGAAATAGTCAAGCCACTGAATGCAATGTTGAAGCAGGAGGCCAAGGTGGAGTGGAATGTAGAAGCGAAGAAATCATTTGTTGAAATAAAGAATGCAATTGTTGAAGCTCCAGTTCTAGTAAGTCTCGATTATGCCAAACCATTCTACAAATATTCATTTGCTTCTGACCACTCCTGTGCTGCTATATTAACTTAGAAATCTGACCAAGGCAATGAACACCCCATAGCATTCATGATTACACCATTAAAGGATGCAGAACTAAGGTACCCAAATGTGGAGAAGTAGGCTTACACCTTAGTCAGGGCAGTCAAAAAATTCAGACATTACATCCTCGGAAATAAGATCTTTGCTATAGTTCCTGATCCTGCAGTCAAGCTACTCTTGATATAGAATGAATTGGGAGAACGAAGAGCCAAGTGGGTAACTATGCTATAGGAGTATGATATGGAGATTCATCCCATGAAGTTGGTAAGAGGGCAGGGGCTCACAAAGACAATGGCAGAGACAGGCCCTGATCTTATAGCTTAGGCTTATACTTTAGAGGAGGTTTCTCCTGGTGAGTGGTATGATGATGTTGTTCATTATCTCCTAACTTAGAGGTGCCCTAATCATCTCAATCTAGTACAAAGAAGGGAATTACGCTTGAAGAGTGACAACTTCATGTTAAAAGGGGTTGTTTTATACAAGAAAAATCATGAAGGGGCGTACTTAAGGTGCCTGGGAAGGACAAAATCTGAAAGAATGATGTCAAAATTCCATGAAAAATATGGTACGGGCCATGGGTCAGCACCATCTACAGCAAACCAAATTCTCAGAGTTGGTTAGTATTGGCCTACATTGTTCAAAGACACCCACAGTCATGTCAGGACATGCCATGTGTGTCAGATAGTGGCCACCAAAGAGAAGTATGCAACACTCCCACTTCAGCCGGTCATCAAGGTAAAACCTTTGTACAATGGGGAATGGACTTCATTGGCCCCATCAATCCACCCTCCTTTGTTGGTCATAGGTATATTCTCACCATTACTGATTATTTTATGAGATGGATAGAGGCTCTTGCATCCAAACAGTGTACTTCTAAGGTAGTAATTAACTTCCTTGAATCTGGTATTCTTAATCATTTTGGATGTCCCACATCTTTAGTTTGTGATAATGGTCCTATGTTTTCATCGTTAAAGTTTTCTAACTGGGCTTTTGATCATGGGATCATTATAAAATTTGCATCCAATTACTATCCGCAGGGTAATGGGTTGGCTGAATCCTCTAATAAGAATCTTCTGACTGTCATCCGCAAGTTATTAGGAAGGAACCCTAGATACTAGCATGCCCAACTCATATTTTCTCTTTGGGCAGATCGTACTATTCATAAAGCCTCCATAGGGATGCCACCCTACCACCTGGTTTATGGAGTAGAACCTGTGTCTCCCATACAATTGAAAATTCCTACCCTTCAATTCATCAATGAATATTATGATGAGGGAGATAGATGTGGGGCAAGACTTGTTGAACTATTGCACCTTGAAGAAAAGAGGGATGAAGCCCTGGAGAACTTTTCTAAGCATCAAGGGGTTGTCAACAGATGGTTTGATAAGAGAGCCAAGGTTAAAGCTTTTAGGATTTCTAACTTGGTTCTTTCCTGGGATAAAGCCCATGACCGTAAGGGAGAGCATGGAAAATTTGATAAGCTTTGGCTTGGACCTTACTAGATCTTAGAAATTCTGGGAGATAATGCTTTTCATTTGAAAACCATCACCGGAGAGGATATCCCACTGCCTATCAATAGGCAGTATTTGAAGCATTATTTCCAGTCTTGAGTTGTTTTTAGCTCTGGTCTTGTATATAGTTAGATTAGGGTTTCCCTTTCTGCTTTGCTTTTGTTTGTTTTGGTTTGTGTCATTTTGCTTTTGGTTTGTTTGTTTTTGCTCTGCTCTTGTTTTGGGGGTTTCTCTATTTTCACCTGGGTGTGTTCCACCTGCATGGCAAATTTTCCTTCTCTAGAATTGTTCTAAGTATTTCTTTGGGTGAACTTTAGTCTTGCATCTTGAAAGGATGGTTGAAGTCTTTGCTATTGGCAACAGTCTTAATGCCAGATTTATATAAGATTGAGTCACTGGTGTGGATTTGAACTTGAAATACTCTGAAAATATTATATCCATCACATATCTTAAGAATATTGGTGTCACTATAGGAATCCTTATGAAGTCTTGTCAAGTGAAAAATCCTATTTCTGCTTCAGCGCCACTGTGGTTCTTAGCCCTGAGTGTGAGCTTCATTGTTCACAAGTTGAAATCAAAGTAATAGAAATAATATCAAAAGAATGAAAAATGAAACATTGAATATCAAAAGAATAAATTCAACTTATCAGGGGTACCTGGATATCTCTACTGGGGCTATGGATGCCTAACTAGTAGTAGAGCTATGTTTAGGAGAGTCACAGCAATAACCTCATCAGGGCTATGGACACCTGACTGGCAACGAGGCCCTATCCAGGTTGCTTTTGAAGTTAGAATCCTTACGTAGCCTAAATTGACTGAACTAGGTTTTTGTAGTGACTTAATGAGGGAAATGAACTCATGTGCACACACTGAGATTTTTAGTTTATGGGGGTTCAATCTATCCTTTGGTTCTGATTCTTTGAATCTTTGCATTTTGACTTGTTTGTTTGATGGTGAGATTGAAACTAGAGATTTTGGGTTCTTAATTCTTGTTCATCATCAAATGCTCTGGAGCATTTTCCTAGCAGAAGTCACCATTTGTTGTGCATTTTTTCGCACACACGCCCCGTTGGAGGCAGGGACCCTCTTTGGCTTCATTTTTGGTCTTTTTGGCCCTTTCTTTTGAGGTTTTTCCTTACTTAGGCATGTGCTTAGATTTCTATTTTGAATGCCTAAGTGTTTTCCCCAGGTTATTTATTTTAAATCCTAAGTTCTGGATGAATTTTGGGCTTTTGCCTTGATTCAATATTTTCTACCCTAGTCGAATTTTCCTGGATCCTGCTTGGATTCTGATTGGATCTTGTTGCTCAGGAATTCTTGGTCTTCATAGATTTCCCTAGATTCTACCCTGTTATCAGATTCCTGAAATCCTTCTCTAGCTGTCTTCGTGAATTTTTACGTGAGTCGGATTTCCCCAGATTCCACCTTGTCGTCAGCTTCCTGGGTTTTCTTGGTTGTCCTTTCAATTGTTTTGTTGGCTTCATGCATCTTGAGAGGTGCGTCTAACTTGGTTTTTGGGTCTCTTGGATTATTTCATGCTAGGGTTGTTTAGTATTGTATCATTTGTCATCTCCTAGCTGAGTTCTGAATGTGCCTGTGCGCTAATGGCTGATGAATAAGGTTTTGGACTAAGGAACAATGTCATTTCAGGTGATTTTGTCTTAGGATTGACCTAGAATGCAAAGAAAATCTATGAAAGGTCCATCCCTGATTTTCTCTTGTTTAAATGTTTGAATTTCATGACTAATCTAGTGTTTGAGTAAAATTGTTATTCAGCGTCATAGATCGGGACTCTCCATCCCTTCCAAATTTTATTTGCTGTGACCTTTCAATGTTGGTGTGATGTCATATTGACCACCTTGACATTTGCCGAAGTGGTCTTCCTAGGTTCATGTTGAATCACCATGACACTATCATTTTTACACCGATGATATCTTGTATGCATATCAATCGGCGAGACCCTTGCTCTCACCGAGACCTCACTTCGTAAAAAAATGTCTCATCAACATGCTTGATCATATTCCTTTTCTTCACTAGGACATTCATCCTTTGGCAAGACCTCCCACTGAGTGCTTTCACTTTCACTGAGTTCTGTTCTTTTCAGTTGCTATAGCCCTTCGAGGTCGGTGGGATCTCATGTAGGTCTTTCTGTGTCACACCGAAGCCCTTCGTGGGTTTGCATTTGGTCACCCAGACACCACAATTCTCATGCCAAAATCTTTCTGTCAGCAAGACAAACCTCATCGCCAAGAGCTCATAGTAGGCTCCTTTCGTCTTGTCGATCTTCTGTAAGTTCGCTGAGACCTCCCCTTTTCAGTGAGACCTTTTTCCAAACATCCTACTATTGTCGAGTGACCTTCTATCGGGGAGACATTCATTCATCATTGAGACCTTTCCGTGAGCTCACTGCTCTTTCTGAGGCCTTCTCTTTCAGTGAGACTCCTAATAGTTGCCAAGACTTCATAGTGAAAATTTTCTCCTGGCGAGCCCTGATCTTTTGTTGGGGTGACTTCATAATGTCAGCAAGAGGTTATACCAATGGGACTTCATATTACCGAAACACTGTGCAATCGGCAGGACCTCTAGCCAAATTGAAAACCAAGCCCTGGTTGGTAGGACATCTCAAGTTCGCTGAGACATCATATCAAAAACTTTAGTCTGGCCGAATTGTTTGTTTAGACACCGAAAGTCAGTGAGACAAAATGATTTTGCTGAGACTTCTTAGCAAGATGATTGACTCTTGCCAAAACCTATGTGTCAGGAATTTTTGTTGGTCCAGAATTGTGCCTTAACCATGGATTTTTGCTGAGTCTGAATTTCTCTTAAATCTGTTGTCTCCCAGATTTCTTGAAAATCCTCTTTGGCCCGTTCTTCGTGGAAATCTGTCCCTCATGGATTTCCCCAAAATTTGATGAAACATAAAGAAACATGAAATAATTCAATTCGTTTACAATTCATGATGCATTTGATGATTATTTCATGTTTTATTTTGATCTCTCATGTGATTTATTGATGAAAAATGATCAAGTTTAATGATTAAGTAGGTGTTTCCAGGTTATTCCATTGGAATCTACTTTGTCTGGAATTTCTTGAATTCCTCTCTAGCTTAGATTCTGCGGATGGTCTTGAAACCCAAAATGTGTTATGGTCATTCTATATGAGATTTAATGACACCTTGACTATAGGAGATGCATTCTAACAATGTATTAATGGATTAGCCTTGGTTTCCTATGGTTTTTACTATGATTTTCATGTTGAGTGCAGGCTGAATCAAGTGAGGCAGCAGCTGGTTCCTCATTGTCTGATGTAGAGAAGATTAAGTTGGATGTTAAGAGTAGGATCCCTGAGAACAAATTCACTGCAGATTAGGTAGAGGGTGTTGAAAGGATTTATAAATAGAGAAGACACATTGATGATGAGCTGAGTGGTATATATAATGGATCCATTGCTTTTTCGAGATAATGATAGGAAGAAGGAAGATCATGCCAGGTGCTTGAGTCTAGATCAGTTGAGAGAATGGTGGCAGGATGTTTGTGCACCAAGTAATGATGATTCTGTGTCCGAGCACTAGTTGAATGATGTGGTCACCTACCTTGTAGTTATTGATAAGTATTTGGAGTATAGGGTAGAATGGGATAAGTCAGTCAAACACTCAAGAGAAGAGATTGCATCCATTGAGAATTGACTTGGGGTTCTGCCCCTACCACTTGTGGCAGACTTGGATGAGACATTCTTGAAAGTACATAAAAATCCAGATCAGAGCAGGGACAATAGGGAAGGGAGATAATGATAAGTTGCGGTGCAATTTATGCTTCCCCATTATCTTCCTATGCATCAGTTTGAAATGCATTGTGGATCTCAGGCTAACTTGGATGGGACGTGCATTCAATGCTTATTTGACCAGTTGGGAGACTTTTTTGGTTGGGTGGTTGTGCTAGGTTATTGTTGCGAAACCCTTGCCTGGCTGACAGATTTCTGGGGAAGTCTATATATTGGGAATGTCACCTCATTTGTAAAGGGTTGGAATAGTTAGAAATAGTTAGAAGATCAGAATTTGTAACCAGAATATAGAGTAGAGCTAGTTAGAAGTAGAGTAAGTTAGCAGGTAGTTGCCCTCATGCAAATATTGTAATAGAAAGCTAGAATTGTTGCTGCAATGAACAATTTGAATACAAGAAATGACATTGTGATTTGGTGCCATACTTGTTTCTTTTGTTTTGCATGGTTCTAGTTATTCCATCCTTAAAATTGCTTTGAGAGGGTTAATATTTAGGTTAGATTTGATTTGATAATGTTTGTGATTTAATACTTGAATGTTGCAACAATCCTCCAGTCCATACTTTTTGCAACTAGCTGATTGTTAGTTGCTTTGAAAAGTTAGCCTGGACTTCATATTTCAGTGTGCTTAGTTCGATTGTGAAGATTTATTCATTATAACTGCAATAAGGTTGTTGAATGAGTGTTCATAATTTGAAAATCTTAACACCTCAGAAGATTGCACTGTTTTATGTGAGATTGTAGATTTATCTTGGTCAAGCAAAGATTAGTATTTTAAGGATTGGTCGATTCCAGTGTTGGTTACTTTCATTGTTAATCTTAGGAGTAGTATTAGATTTAGAAATCTCTCTAAAACCCTTATCCTTTTTCTATTTCTTTGATTATTAGGTTAAATCTAGGATTGAAGTATCAGTAGTTTGTTAAATTTGATAGAATCGATTTAGTATTTTGCTTGTAGTAAGGTCCCATTGTGATTACCAACATTTTCACGTTTCGTTACTGAGTTGTTTATGCACTATCAAGACCTAACATTAGAGACCTTGGGGTTATCTCTTGAGGCTTGCCGATAGAGATTTACCTTTCAAGAGAGATATGATATCGTATTCTGTCTAGCTGTTATCATGTAGAAAACACGATCAACACCAATGAATGTTGGATGTTGTTACGTAAATTACAAGAACCAGTCTTGACTGATGCTACTCAAGTATTTCCTTACTGTTGTAGACACTTAGATTAAATGAAAATAATTGCTGAGCTAGGAAGACTTGAGAGGGGGGAGCATAAGTAATCAAATGTGTATAAGTCTAGTTATGCATTACATTTTCTGTTAAAAAAAGAATCCTATAAATAACAAGGAAATGAGCCTACATGAAAATGCTAAATATTTGAACAACTAAGAGTAGAAACACTATATCAGGAAAATAAAAGCAATTTACTAGTGCTACTTAGCTATGTTCCTACTATCACAAACACTTGGCAGGCACCATTTCTTAGCTAGGGTGACCTGAGAGGGGGGAGCATAAGTAGTTAGACTGCATATAAGCCTAGTTGTACATGACTTTTTTCTGCTAAAATATGGATCTTGTTAATAATAAGGAAATGGGTTTATGTGGAAATGTCAAAAATGTGAACAACTAAGAGTAGAAACACTATTAGAAAATAAAAGCAATGTGTTCTTGGATATTTTCCTGTTGTGGTGTTTTTTATTTTAACACACTCTCAAAAATGACAATGTCTTGGGGGTTGTAGGATGGGATGGAATGACCCCCAACATTACCAGTGCCTAGGCCCCAATAGGGGACCATCCCTGGGATGCCCCGATAGAGTAGGGATGCATCTCCTTTGGTGGGATGTCCAAGTGTCCTTCAATTGTGCTTGGGACATCAGTGTATCTGAGCAGTAAAAAGAAAAATAGGGACTTAATGTAAAAAAAAATAGAATAAACTTTAAAAATAAAGTTTTTGGCATCCATTTTGCTATAGAAAAGAAAGAATATAGACATGAGTGCATCATTGGTTGGAAGCAAGGAATAGATTTTTATAATATGCACAACCATTCTAAGGCTTTTCTATCATTGTAACAATTAAAATCACACCATTAAGATCTGCAAGTTACAGGGATGATCCACAATGATAGAACATGCCAAAAAGTTTGAAATTATTTTGGTGCTGATTCAAGAAACTACCAAGAGATTCTAAAAGCGCTAACTTTCTGAAAAAAGGTCCTATCACATTGAAATATTGGAACAAGGAAAATGGGCATGTAGATGATGTAATCCAAGATCCACAAGGTCTGGTGAGCAAAGATGACAAATCCACCAACATGAACTGAGTAAGAACAAAATAAGAGCAAAAACTAAAAGAAAATATTTTTGGTTGATGCAAGATTGCCAAGAACCAAGGATGCTCTTGCATCAGACATCTGGGGTTATTGAAAATTGAGTTCCTCACTTTGTTGGGGCCAAAGGAAAACCAAAGTGGTCTACCTCAACCTGAGAAATCTGAGAAGAATCCTCAACTGGTCTACCTTTCCACTTTACAAGATATTCTTTGTACTGTCTTCCTTGAGTCTTCCTCCCATCTCTGACATCCAAAATCTCTTCAATCTCATCTAATCACTATTTAGGAAACTTCTTTTCCAAATCTACTTTATTGTCTTCACTGAAGTCTGCTTCATGATACTGATATAGATCTACAATGTTGAATATAGGTGATATACCCATACCTTTTGGTAACTCCACTTCATATGCATTTCCTAAATCCAATTTCTTCAAGATCTTACAAGGTCCAAACTTCCTCATCTTCAACTTATTGTATGTACCAACTGGAAATATCTCCTTCTTCAAATATATCATCTCTTCACCTCCAATTTTGAATTCCTTATGTCTCCTCTTTTCATCTTCCTTCTCCTTGTACTTCTGGTTCATATCTTCCAACTATTTTTTCACTTGAATATGCAACTTCTTCATGTGTTCTACAAATTATTCTACTTCTGCACTCCTCTAATCTTCCACACTGATGTCTCTCAACTCCAATATACCTCTAGGATGAACTCCAGTAACAATCTCAAAAGGTTTCTTTCCTATACTCCTATTCACTGAATTATTGTAAGCAAACTCTACTTGTGCAAGGACTAGATCCCAACTTCTAGTCTTCTCTCCAACCAAACATCTCAGTAAATTTGCTAAACTTCTATTTACTATTTTTGTTTGTCCATCAGTCTATGGTTGGAAAGTAGAATTGAACTTCAAATTTGTTTTCAACTTCTTCCAAAGTGTCCTCCAAAAGTAACCAACAAATTTTGTATCCCTGTCTGAAACTATACTCCTATGTAATCCATACAATCTAACCACCCCTTTGAAAAACAAGTCTGCTACATGTACCGCATCTATTGTCTTCTTACAAGGAATGAAATGTGCCATTTAGAAAATTGATCAACCACCACAAATACTGAATCATTACCTCTTTGTGTCTTTGGCAAACCAAGTATGAAATCCATGCTGATATCCTCCCAAGGTCTCTTCGGAACTGTCAAAGGCTTATACAACCTAACATTTTGAATACTTCCTTTTGCAACTTGAAAAACTCTATAACTTTGCACAAATCTTCTAACATCCTTATGAATCTGTGGCCAAAATTAATTCTCACTCACCAATGCCATTCTCTTATCAACCTCAAAATGTCTTGACATACCTCCACTATGCTTCTCCTTCACCAAGTTATCCCTCATTGAAATATGGGGTATACACAATTGATTACCTCTAAACAACATATCCTCTTGAATGAAATAATCCAACCACCAAATTCTATCCTCTGAAATAGGTTCTTTACAAGCTCTCCAAGGTTTTGCAAAATTCGGGTCTTCTTCATACAAGTTCTTCAATTCCTCAAAGCTTGATACCTCCACTCTCATCTCTGTCAATAAATTCCTCCTCCTACTCAAAGAATCAACAACTCTATTTGAATTCCCACTCCTATGTTTCAAAACAAAAGTATAACTTTGCAAGAACTCTACCCATCTTATGCGTCTCTGATTCAATTTACCCTGATTGTTCAAATATTGCAATGCTTAATGATCTGTATACAACACAAACTCCTTAGGCAACAAGTAATTTCTCCACTTCTTCAAGGCTTTAACTATGCAATAAAATTCCTAATCATACATTGAATATCTCCTCCTAGCATTATTCAACTTCTCACTGAAATAGGCTACAGGTCTTCCCTCTTGACTCAACATTGCTCCAATTGCATTTCCACTTGCATCACAGTCTACTTGAAATAACTTATTGAAATTTGGTAAAGCCAACACATGCTAATCAGTCACCTTTTGCTTCAACAACTCAAAAATTTGGTCTACTCCAGATGTCCATCTAAAGTCCTTTCTATCTCCTCTCATTGCTTTTTTTCATAGGACTGCAAACAAAACTGGAATTCCTAATAAACTTCTGGTAGAAACTAGCCAATCCATGAAATGATCTTACCTCTCCAATGTTATTTGGTGTAGGCCGCTCAAAAATTTATTTCACCTTGTCAGGATCCATCTTCAATCCATCCAAAGATATCACAAATCCCATATATACCAACTCCTCCTTCATGAAACTACACTTCTTAATGTTTATCAACGACTGCTCTTCTTTCAACTTCTGTAAAACTTGTTTGATATGCAACAAATGTTCTTCTCTACTCTTACTAAAAATTAAGATGTCATCCAAGTAAACAATCACAAACTTACCTAAGAAATTATCCAACACCTCATTCATCAACCTCATGAAAGTACTTAGTGCATTTGCCAATCCAAAAGGCATAACCAACCACTCATACAATCCCTCATTTGTCTTGAATGTTTTTTTCTACTCATCTCCTTCTTTGATTCTAATATTATGATATCCACTCTTCAAATATATCTTTGTAAAGTACTTATCTCCACTCAAACAATGCATAATGTCATCCATTTGGGGAAAAGGAAATCTATACTTCACCGTGATCTTGTTTATGGCTCTAAAATTTATACACATTATCCATTCTCCATCCTTCTTAGGTGCTAGCACAACAGGTACTATTCAACTCTTCATTCTCTATAGGTGTCATCCTGTGTGTTTTTTTTTTAGGAAAACTATCTCCAAGAATCAAATCCATACAATGAATAATACTCCTCACAGGTGGAAATCCATCAGGTACATTATCCAAAATGATCTCCCCATACTTTGTTAGCATCCCTTTTATCTCTTTTGGTTGTTCTTCTACATGCTTCAAATCTTCAGTCTTCTTAGGCACCAATGCATAACACACATTCTCATGTCTAAATCCATCAAGGAATCTCCTTCCATCAACCAAACAAATTTTAGTACTCATACAAACCTCAACTGTAGGGACATCTTCCAAAGGAAACAAAATCTACTTCATCCCATTAGCAACAATAGTATATATATTCTTCTTTCCATCATGAATAGCATGTCTATCATACTGCCAAGGCCTTCCCAACAAAACATGGCATACATCCATAGGCATAATATCACACAAAATTTCATCATGGTAATTTCCTATCTTCAATTTCACCAAACATTGTTCACTTACCAATATCTTATACTCATCTTGAATCCAAGCTATCTGATAGGGCTTCAGGTGTTTCAATCTTTCCAACCCCAATTTAGTCACCATCTCTTTAAAAACCAGGTTCTCAGAACTTCTGCTGTCAATAATCACTTTGCAACATTTACCATTCACCTTGCATCTAGTCCGAAACAAATTCTTCCTCTATAATGATTCCTTTTCTACTTCACTTTGTAACAATACCTTCTATTCACCAACACTTCTCCATCTTCCAGTTTGTTAGATGATCTGACACGATCCTCCTCAACAAAGGTTGTTCTCCTATTGTTCTCTATCTTCCTACTTGTCTCTCCTAGATTACACTCAAATTCTCTATGTCCTCCACCACATTTATAGCAGGTTCCTTTGAATATCCTTTTCTCTTGTCCCCTATCATCTCTTCTATATCCTTCAATTCGATAACCACCATAACCTCCTCTTCGATAAGAGTTTCCATCACCTATCTAGTATGAATTTTCCTTCTTACTAATCTCCTTATCCTTATTCTAATATGCAAAAGAGCCTCTTCGTCCTCCAATAAAAGTTCTTCCTCTCTAAAATCTTCCACCTCTTCCTCTTTGTCTCTACTCAAGTATCTTATTCAACTTCTCTTATGCTTTTAGGGCACACTGATATGCCTCTTCCACACTCTGCAACTTGATCAAACTAATTTCATCCTATATAGATGACCTCAAACCATCCACATATCTAGCTACTTGCTCAACCTCATCCTCCAAATGCCCAGATCTAATATTCAACTTATATAACTTAGTATACTCTATCACACTAGATTCTTTCTGCTTTAGATTCTGTAGCTTCTTGAACAAACTAATCTGATAATCTATAGGCATAAACTTTATCTTCAACTTATTCACCATCTAATCCCATGACTTTATCTTTTATTTTCCTCTGCTCTACCTATCTTTCTGCAAATGTTCCCACCAAAGGGATGCATGTCGTCTCAACTTTGTACAAGAAAAATTTGCCTTCTTATCTTTAGAGGTACCTTCAAATTCAAAATACTTTTCCATCTCTATTATCCAATCTAATAATACATTTGAATCCAACTTACCATTATAATCTAGTGGATTGAAATGTGGTCTTGTATTCACTTTAGTTAGGGCTCTTATGAACCTCTCTTCTCCCTGATCTAGGCCAAGTTGCTCATCTCTTCCCCTTTCTTCATATACTTCTACTTCTTCATCACTTACATCATCGACTAGTTGACCTCTTCTTTGGGCCATTTCAATTGCATCCAATTTGGCAGCAATTCCTCTCAACATCTCCATTAAGGCAAGGTCTGCATTTCCACGTGCTCCATTTCCTCTACCATTTCTTCTTCCCGCCATCTTCACACAAGTACTTTGTAGCTGCAGGTTGAATCCTCAATCCACCACCCCACAAAAAATCTTCAACAAAACTTCACAAATTTTGATGATCTCGCAAGGAACAAACCTCGCTCTGATACCAATCGAAATACAGCCATGGTAGGAGGGTCCTCAAAGAGAACAATCCATACCATGCAACAAGAGTAACACAACAAAAGTGACATAGAATATGGAGGCAAATGCAGATGAAAATATTCTCATTAACAATTAACTTAGTTACATTTAGACAACAGCATCCAAGCTTACAAATTTGGCTCATAGGCTAGATAAAATATACAACACTCTAACATGCTCCTATGCGAGCGCAAAGATTACATATCAAAACCTTATTATTCTTTCGGATCAAATTCTGCTAATCTAAGGGTCTATTACAAGATTTATATCATATCCGCAATTTTGGAAACATCTACATCGGCCAAAGATCATTATATTCTCCAATGAGGAAAATATAACATGTGCAAGAATAGGTTGGCCTCAAATTTGAATTACTCTTCAACAGGTTCGTAAGATAAAGTGTGGACCTATACTGAAGGTTGGGGACACTCCACGGAACAATTAAAATCACACCATTAATATCTACAAGTTACGGGGATGATTCGCAATGATCGAATAGGCCAAAAAGTTTAAAATTATTTTAGTGTTGGTTCAAGAAACTACCAAGAGATTCCAAAAGTACTAACTTGCTAGAAAAAGATCCAATTGTGCTTAAATATTGGAACAAGGAAAATGGGCATGTATACGATGTAATCCAAGATCCATAAGGTTTGGTGAGCAAAGATGACAAATCCACCAACATGAACTGAGTAAGAACAAAACAAGAAAAAAAATTGAAAGAAAATATTTTTGGTTGATGCAAGATTTCCAAGAACCAAGGATGCTCCTGCATCAAATAGAATGCACCCTACTCCAACCACTCCAATATTACCTTTCAAGGGCACTATAAAAGTTTAAATAAATAATCCCTATGGTCAGGGGTTTCCATCTTCCCAACATGCTTAAGTTTCTTGTCAATACTATTCTTAGCCAGACGTGTCTTCAAAATTGACCATTCATAATTTTTGTGCTTACCAAAATCCCTTTTAATATGCCTTTAGATAACCTCAGAAAGATCTAACTCGATTTTAATTTTACCCTTCCATGATTACATATTATTGTGTAGTGGACTCCTATTTCTTTCTAGCCAAACTGATCATTTCACTATAGCCGAGAAGCCTTCTACAAGTGCTTAAGAATATTTTCTTGGTAAGGGTTGTGAGAGTAGGAGTTCTTGTAGGGTAATTGGGGTGAACCAACACCAACCCAATTCCTCAATCAATGAGCCCCCATTGTGAAGGGACAGTGCAAAGGAAGAGGATCTACATTTTCTTCTTCATTCTCATAAAAACACATCTTGATGGGCCTACATACCCAATTCCTCTAACCCTCTTCTGGGTCAAAATTCTATGTTGAGTTAACCAAGAAAAGGAAGAAGCCTTTGGTAGGGGAAATTTCAACCAAATTGTTTTGATAAGGTCAATCATCATTCTATTAGTTCAGAGATAGTAAAGTGTATCCTAACTTGACCTTATAATTCCTATTCTTATCTCTAGTCCAAAGGATGGATGCCAGGAGTGCCTTCTAATTTTCTTTATATGATACTCTTTGAAAGATCTACATGTTATGTTCCATTGGACCTGAGAAGAACCTGAGAAAAATATTTGTTTATCTCCAGCTCCACATCATTTTTTTGGCATGTCTTGCCTGATACAATGAGTTTTCGAGAGAAAGTGTGGGAAATTTATTCTAGGAGTCTACCCAAATGTAGCCTGAGTTTTGTGTCTGATTTCCCATGATTGGTGTTGATTAATAGCCTTCCTATTTACTATTCAAAAATTCCACATGAAATCCTTTAGCCTTTTATTATTACATTAGGGGAACTGGGTTTTATGTTGGCTAGACAGCATTTTGTTCCCTCGATATGATTTTACCACATGTTGAATCTCCCTATTGTATAGTGTATTTCCCCATCCATGGGAAATTGTGTTATCTTTCCCTAATATGTCCTAGTGCTATCGACATGCTTTATTCGAGCCATTGGGGAAACAATAGCATTTGTTCCACCAATACACTTATGTTACTTCAATGTTTTCACCTTTGTTGACCCCGTCGGTACATCAAGGAGAGTCCTTTGGAAGTCTTCCTGATGGAGTGTTGTTACGCTGATATTTGTGTTGTGAGCTGCTTTCATTGGTCTATCAGTGGAGCTATGAGGGGAGTTCCACCAATGTAGTAATGCTAGGCTGATAGTGTTAAATATCTTAGGAATGGGAGTGGTGACCATGGATTTTTTGGATTATTGATGGATGTGATCATATGGCAATATGGGTCATGAAATGGACTTGCAAAAACCCTACTTCGTCCTTTGCTTCCATTGACAAAAAGTTTACAGACACAGTCTCGATCTCTAGATAGAAAAAATGTTATGATTGGCCAATTTGGGTATGATGAGGTACATATTGAGAACAAGTATCTACTAACTGGGTTCACAACCCATCAAATTGATCAGTTGCAATGTTTGATTCATGAACATGTTCAACTCCTTGTTCAAGTATTTTTTAAATGTTGAGAAATTCCACACGTAAAATGTAGGCTTTCTTATTTTAGCAAAATTACACAGTGGAGAGGCAGAGAGCTAAATTCTAAAATTTACATATATAAACTACGCCAAATTTGTCCTTAAAATATCCACCAAAATTTCTGAAGGCAATACCAAGCTCCCAATCCTATATTTTTTTGCAATCTAGGGTTTCATATTATAGGCAAGTTATATTTAGGTTAATTATTGTTGGTTCATTTTTAACCCTTTTTTCTTTTCTAATTTTCAATTCCTAAATTTTAAGTAGAGATCAAAGCCTAGGAAAAAATGATGCAACATTTGTTTAAAAATTTGTGTTGGAAAATTGTATCATTTATCCCTCGATTAACTAGACAAGGTGAATGTGTCATCATTTTGGCATGCTTTTAGGCTTTCAAGTCATTGAATACTATCATTTTAGAACACCTCTAAGCTCAGAACCCACTAAACACAAAGAATGAACTATCAATCTTAAAACCTTTCCACTTGGATGTGTTATTTAAGGGAATTTTATTACACTAAAATTTGGCACGGAAGTTGCACAGGGTGTTGCAAAAGCGTGGTCTATATTCACACCTTGACACTAGTATTGGTGGCTAGTGAGGCTTCAACCAAGGTCATCATCATGGAAATCTCTTTCTGCCCTACCTTTATCCCACGGTTACCCGAACTCTATATAAAATCAACGTTCCTTGTCTAGGTTAAATTTTAGTCTTTGAAATGAAGTTGTGCTTATCTAGGTTATATTATAGTCTTTGAAATGTAATTGATTTGTGTGTATCTAGACCATGATGTATTTTCTTCTTTTCACTAGAGAAAATATGTTGATATTGTACCCTCCTATTTAGAAAACATTTAGCCTTGAAGTCACTAGGAATAAAGATTGCATCATCAAGGTTAAATATCCTTGTGGCTTAGAAGTAAAAAGGGATTTCTATTCCTGAAATTATGCTCAATCTTGCTTTAGTGTGGCTGGGATTGACAAATTCTATCTTTTTAAATGTAGTCACTTTCCTAAGTTAAATTTTAGCATTTGAAATGTAGAACAAGATATCAAATGGGAACACTAAACTTTGATAGGATGAATTTATTTAACTTTGGTTATGCTTTGACTGTTCTTTTCCATTTCTTTTAGTTATTTTGTAAATCTAGACCATTATGTTGTTTTCTTTTCTATGCTAAAGGAAAATACCTTTTTTCTAGTGGCAAGAAGCTGATGTAAAGAAGAATGGAATCCAATTACAATTGGAAACAAAAATTGGACGATAGGGAAAAATGGATGCCAAACTTCCCTTTTTATGATAAATTTTAGCTTTTGAAATGAAGTACATATTATAAAGTTGGGATTCTAAGCTTAAATTATATCTCAAACCTTGTTGTAGTAGCTCTCTTCATCTTTGTTCCTTCAACACCATATTCTCCATGCCTTTTTAGTGGGTAAATTGTAACACTTACCCTCTCTGAACTAAAGATTCACCCATCTGCCATATTTTTAATAGGTAGATTGTAACCTCACTTTCAACTTGACACAAGGAATAGAAATCAAGTTATTAAAACATAAGCTGCTCCAAATTGGCATGTCCATTTTAACATAAGTAAATTGTAACACTCATCTATTGTCAACTAAACATTTTCTTATTTTTTGTGTTTTTTAACAGGTAAATTATAATAATCTACTTGAACTACATGCAGGTAATGCACCATCAATCTTAGATCACAATCTGTTGTATGTAGCACTGTTGCACTTGGGGAGCATATCAATATGAGCTTGAACCTAATCATAAGCCAATTCTTTCACAGTTCCACCATTGAACTAGATCCTAAATTTAGTCCCCACCTTGCTCGCATAGGCCTTTTTATTCCCTAGTTCCCTTTTCCTCTTTTTCTTCAGGCTTGTAATAGATGAGTTATATCATGTATTTGTTGTTAGTTGAAAGTTATCCCCCTCCACTTTTCATAGGGAAATTGTAATAGTCACTGCTTTGTCAACCAAGCATAGGGAATGCACAATCACTAATTTAAGAGTGATGATCAAAGAAATTGTTCTTCGTTGTTATTAGATCATGGCTAGCTAGACTTTTTGCCTCTTTCATGTTATTTTCTAAACATAGGTTGTTTTTGTTTGTTAAAGTACATAAATTTTATTTTGGGGTCGATAGCTATGGTAAAGAAGAATGGGATCCATTTAACCTTGGATTGGTAATTATAGATTATGTTGTCCTCGGTGCAGCAAGAACATCTTCTACATTTCAGACCTCCTTAGAAAACCATTATTCTAGAGGAAGCCAAGGGGGGGGGAAGATATTATATACTTGAAGCATGGAGAAAGATGGTGAAAAGACTGCCCCTAAACAAGAAAAAGATAGTGAAGTTTTTTCCCCTAAACACAAAGAGGACAATGATGTTGTTGCTTCTGAAGAGTCCATTTCTAAAATTGTGGGGGAAGAAGTGGAACCTGAGGAAGATGATGAGGATGAAGACTTTGAATTTGACCCTTTCCTATAGTACATGAATGAGAAAGATGCATCCTCAAGCTTAAGTTCAGAGAATGGAGAAGGATTAGAGGAGGAAGGAAAGGATTAATTAGAAGATGTGTATGATGAAAATGAGGCTACATGGTTGGAGTTTGGGAGTGATCGAAAATATATATTTTTAAAATTTTGTTTCGTGGATACAACATATATCAATATATTATAGTTTAGGTATTATCAAGTGTTATCATGAAATTTATAACAGTTGAATTCCAACCCCACAATAGTTTAAAAATTAAAATTAACCATCATACAAATTTGAAGAGGCTAGTCTTCATCACAATATTCCATTTCTTACATAATTGAGCATCCATGTACATCTTCTCATCAAGGATTCCAAACTCTTTGCATGATATCCTTTTCTTCCAATAATTTTGACTTATCTTAAGTAACTTAATCATATAGGCCATTTATGTTGCAATGGCATTGATAAATAATGTATGCAAGTCTCTTAACTAGAACGATTCTCATTATTCTATAAATGTGTGTCATATGACATGATTTTGAAGTGGAAATTTGTGATAGTTGTTGTGTTAAACAATCTCCTGTTGCTTGCAAAAGTGACAAGGTAGTAAATTAGACTTGGTTATCATGTGCTATGGAAGATATCTGCCCCCCACCCAAAATGTAAGAAACCAATATTAGTGTGAGATGCATATATTTTTAGAAATTTTTTATGTATGGTTGAATCTCCCCTTTTAATGCACACTCAAGGCATACAACTGATAAATTGGACTAGGCCCAATAAAGTCTAAGTAGCTAAAGGAAAGCCATCAAGATGGGAGTCCTTATTATCAGAATTTCCCTAAGCATCTCTAGGGATATTCTAGAAAGAATGGTCATGAATGTAGCTGAAACATGATTATATCTTGGGGAATTATCCTGTTTTAAGGGAGGATGCAACACAAATTTCTGCATTAAAAATTCTTGCTGAAATTGGATTTGTCAGTAATCTAGACTCAAGCACGTAGGTTTCTTTTAAAATATGTTTGTTTTTCCCCTTGTACTAGGATATTTGGTTATACCAAAACTTTAACTTTTTTCTATATATTTCCCATAATAGTGAAGCATATTGGTTGGTGTAAAGTGTTGCTCTTATTAATTTAAGTTTTGATAAGTTACTGAACTGTGTATTATGTCATATAATGTAGTGAATGGACTACACTCTTAGAGAGATATTTACCTAGACAAATTGTTGTGACATGGGAAAAGCGTGACTAGGAGATGGATATTCTTACTCGTTACTAGTCCATGGTATGGTAAAATATTTAGTTTTCTATTTTTTACAAACTCAACATTTATACATGGAAAAATCAAAGGATTATTTTGTTTTCTATTTAGATAATATGTTTTCCTAGAGGGGTTGTAACATGGCTATTTTAAGTTGACTATATGCTAGGAGAATGGAATCATTGTTTCCAATTGTTGATTGTTGCTTTACAGTGCTTAAACTTTTGGCATATGTTTGAAGTTCAGAAACAACATTACAAATGCCAGATTTTGGTCTATGCATATTTTGATATTTTGAAGAGCAGATGGTTGGATATTTGTGTGTTAAGTTTGAGAAGCCTGAGAGGGAATTACTAAAAATTTTAATGAGAAGGTGACTAAATCTATAGCACAAAATGTGAGAAGCTAGAGAGAGTTAGTGGCTTTAGTTGTTAGAAAATGTTTGGATTTATTTGAAACGAAAGGAATGTTTGTTTTTTGTGTATGTATATTGATTTTCAAGGAAATTTGACATACCATTGACTTGTTGAACCATGCTCACAACATTACCAAATATCAGTTGCCCTTGCCTTTGTAAAGCATCTTTTCTTCTGCATACAAATGTCTACAATATTCATTTTCATTAATAGCATGCTATATATAGTAAAAAGAGCCCAACCATTCATTTGTGGCTAACAATGATCATATTGATCAAAACCATAGGAATGTTCTGGATGAGAATGAGCCTATTCTATAGAAAATCAAATGAATTATAAGAGGAAATGGTTTCTACTGCTACATGCAAAAAACAACAATAGTGTAGTGACAAGGGTAAAGGTAAAAACTTGATAGCTCTATTGGAACAAGTATAAAAGTTGAAAAGGAGTATGATACAACTACTGGGAATAGGAAGTGAAGTCTCCAAGAATTATACAATACATATGTCTATGCATTGATGGATATTCATATCTTGTTTCAAAGCTCCCATTTTGGCATAGGCAAGGAGGATGTTGGAAAAGGTTGTGGAATTTGGCTTTACACTTGTGAATTGTATTCACTTGAAATTTTTTAAAGCCTTTCCACCAAATTCATTTTGTGCATGTATATTGTAGATGTCCTTAAGCTATATGACAAAGGTGTATATACAATTTGAGATCAATTGATAAGCTAAGACATGTAATGTTGATTTGATTTACATTTTACTTAAGATATAATTTCATTGTGTTGCTAAATTTCATAGTCAATAATTGGGATTCTCAATGATCTTGTTTACCCAAAGTTTATGTGAAAGAAAGAAATTAGGTAGTCATGTCGATTAGTTTGACAATTTGAATGATCTTGAGTTCATAAGTACATAGTGATAAGTTTTGAAAAATAATATAATTTCTTATTGCATTTATCACAGAAATAAAGGCATCTTTTGATTGTAGAAGAGGATGTAGAGAGTGAAGCATTGGCTACTTTGATCTTTGAAATTGATGATTTTTTTACTAAATTGATAATGTTTGAAGTTTATTTGTCTTTCTTAGATGTTGAGTCTAATTAATAAGTTTAATGTTGTGTTCCAACTTGCAGGTGAGTATGTTGATATGATAAAGGCTAGCATTGTCGATCCTCTAAAAATTATTAGAATTGCATTAGTTGATGCAAAAAGGTAAAACTATTTATCTTTATTATAATTAGTGGAACTTGCAACTACAATATCTGATAAAAATCTACTTCCAAATATTATTTTGATGGATGTTATATCTAATTATGATACATTCACTATATCTAGCACCTAAGTTTAGGGTGCCATAGTTGGAAAAGGAAAAAAAATGCTTGGATTTTATCCTCTGTATTATTTGACTTTTCTAAGTTTTTGATTTTCAATTTTTGAAACCTTATTTTCAAGTTGCAGCTCCAAATTGGAGAAGTGAAAGGTGAATACTAGTGAGGAAGAGTTTGGAGGATTTGAAATGAATAGCGACAGGAAAGCTATGGATTTGCAAGGGGATTAAATGGGTCGAGCCCCTATAGGAGGTCGCTGCCCTTCCAAAAGGACTGCAGTTAAGGAAGGGGAAAATAGTATAAGTATTTGAAAATAGGAGTATTCTATTTATATAGTGTATGTAAGTTGTACAATGTCATTGAGACATTGAATGTAACCAATGAGATTTTGATTTTCCAATGAGGCTTAATGAAGTAAATTTTTAGAGTGGTTTTTTCTCCACTCATAAATAATGTGGTGTGGCTTCTCTTGATTTGTAATTTGTATGTGTTTTTGTTTGATCAATCATATTTGTTCAAGCATTTTAGTCTTCATTTCATGGTGTCTCTTCAACATTTGAATATCTATGATACTTGAAGTTTATATGCATAAATTTGTGATGATTAATTAAGTTAGATTTGATTTGTAATGACTAAATATATGACTAAAGTAATGACTAAATTAATAACTAAATATATGACTAAATTAATGACTAAATAAATGATTAAATTAATGACTAAATATATGACTAAATTAATGACTAAATATATGGCTAAAGTAATGACTAAATTAATAAATAAATAAATGACTAAATTAATGACTAAATATATGACTAAATATACAACTAAATCAATGACTAAATCAATGACCAAATCAATGACTAAATAAATGACTAAAATAGTTGTCATAAATTTGGTGGTGTTATAAATGACTACAAATAAACCACTAATAGTCACATGACTAAAATTTGTCATTTATATGCAATTTTTAGTAGTTTATTTAGTCATATATTGTTGTTTGTGCACTAGTGTTAAATTTTCCAATTTAAAAAATTCTAATGTTTAAAAAAATTAAACCCAATTTAAATTCTTGCTTGGGTCTACCACCACCCAAGTGGTGGCGCCACCGGTGAGCCACCCTAGGGCCACCCAGCTTTTTGTTGGCAAGAGACACTGCACAAGTCATCTAGTGTTTTCATTGATGGAAACCTTGGTCAATTATTTGATCCACACGTCAGCATTTGATCATACTGAAAGTTAGATCAAAGTTTTGTGATTAACTGTCAAGCAAGAATAGAGCATCTGACATAATTGTGTTCATCGATTCATATGAAAATTTTCTGATATCTTTTTGAGTTTTGGATCTTAGGGAAGATTGTTTAGTATATGATCTATCTTATCCTTGAATCTTAGAGCCTCGTATCAATCTATATGCAAGTTAGAAGATCCAGTTGATTACTTTTTCTATTCATCATCGCAAGAAGACTGACTTGGTGAATATAGCGTGTTGTGGATATTTGAGGAGTAATTGTTTAAGTGTTTATATGTTTGAACATGTTGATTTGGGTCCTCACTATGTTGTGTCTGAATTTGGTTGGTGTGCATTGAAAATCATTTGTAAATTCAGCCGACAGATTGTAAATAATTTTCTATTTTATTGAAGCGGACATGTAGCGATTAAATCCTTAGTAGTGGATATATATAAGCAATTTTTTATATCATTTTGATTTATGTATGAAGTGTGTTGATACATGTTGTGAATATCAGAAGGATTATAGAGTGATTATGCATAGTTTCACTTGTGCATAAGAGGTTTTGTGATGCGAATTAAAGCAAAACAAAGTAGAAGAGCATAATCAAATAGAAGGTCAATGAAGCAACTCATGTGCTTAAACTGGAACTATCCTCAGGCATTTTTAGATGTTATTTAATAGTTCACCACTCCAGTTGTCTTTTGAAATTGATTGTAAGGTAGTGATCCTTTCTATTTTTGAGTAGTGAGCTCTAGGCAGTGTGCCTGAATGCATGTGCATTCCTTTTGTAAACATTTATTTCTGAGTATCCTCATATTATGGATTGGCCTTCCACCATAGTTTTTCCCCTAACAGGATTTCCAAGTAAAAATCCTTGTGTTATGGTATTATGGTTGTTTTCTTTGCATTGTTGCATATTTCTTTTGGCCCTATGCTTTAAGTGCTTTAAAGATCAAATTTATAAAGTTAAAAATTGTAGAACACTGATTCACCCTCCCTCTCAGTGTTCCTTGATTCCAACAATTGGTATCAAAGATTAGTTCCTCGGAAGAAGTTTAACAGCTTGGGGAAGATCTTAGAAAGTGTTTCAATGGATTCAAGTAGTCTTCAACAACAACTTTTGGTGGCCCTAGATGATCTTGATAATTCAATATCTGAAGTCCTAGAATTACAGGTAAATCTCTTGAATGCTGAGAAATTCATTGAGTCATTGAAAGGCAAAATCAATATGTCCAAGGAGAAGAGAAGGGAACTCTGTGATAAGTTCAATCAGGAAGATAGTAAATGCATTGAAGATGAACAACTAAGACAAGACCTAAAGGAAAAGACTGAAGAATGTAAAAAAATTTCCAGAGATAATGCAGTCCTAAAGCATGAAATGGAATCTATTATGATGAGGATTACAAAAGAGATTGAAGACATAAATAATAATGAAGAGAAGCTTGCTCAGTTCTTGAAAGAAAAATATGAAGAATGCAATTGAATTATTGATGGATTCAATCAGTTAGAGCTTGAATTGGAACATTTTAGAAATAATGAAGAAGAGCTTGAAAAGAAGATGGCTTGATAAACTAATTAAAAGTTAGAGGACTAAAGGTGACAAGTGAGGTCTTGGATATGAGGAAGGAGAAAGTACCAGATCTGGACAAAGGAGATTCGAGCAAGGAAATCAGATGAATAAAGTTGGAAGGTATCCTATAAGACAACCTAATGCTCAAAGGTTCAATGGTTACTATTTTTCTTGCAATAAATTTGGTCATAATGCTACTCAATGTAGAAGTAGAATGAATCCAAGTGGTCCATCATTCTCAGTTTAGTGCTTTAATTGCAATAAGTATGGTCATAAGTCAAATGAATGTAGAAATATGATGACCGAATTTTATAGAGATGTCAGATGTTATACATGCAATAGATTTGGCCATATTGCTAACCAATGCAGATCAAGAGAAAATCAATGGAACAACTAGTCTAGACAAAGAAATGTGGTGTGCTACAATTGCAATAAATCTAGTCACATTGCAAGATTTTGTAGAAGCATAAAGAGTCTACTAAATCAAAGGAAGAACATGTAGACGGATGAAAAGGGGAAATGAAACAAATGAAGAAGATATGGGTGAAGAAGAGCCCATCTGTTGCAGGAAATGAGCCAGCACCAGAATCTAGTTCTTGTAATTCCTCTGGGAATTAGTTCATGGCCTCTACCCTAGGGGGAGTTCTCAAGAAGATCTTTTAACCCCCTTGTTAATAGTTGGTACTAGGATATGGATGTGTGTAGTCATTGCATTGATGATCTATAGATGCTACTGAAACAATTGGATATAGTATTTATGTAGAGTTGAAGGTTTGTGGAAGAGTTATCTTTCATAGTGTATGGAAATAAGGGTATCCAGATAAGTTAGGGAAAAGCATTTATTGTGACAAAAAGTTAGGTTTGCAAATGATAAAAGGTCATTTGTATTCTTCATTTGTCACTTTGCACTTTGAGAAGAAGAATTTTGGAGAGCTTTAAAGTGAACTTTAGCAAACTTTATGGAAGTATATGACTATCAAGTTATATCCCTAATTGACAGGATAAAGAGTTTGAAGCATGATAATGATAGAATTGTGGAAAGAGCATGTGAGCTCAGAGGCCTAATTGGTCCGAAGATGGAAACAATGTTGAGTGCATTGCAGGAAGCACAAGAAGCTTTGGTGGTCCGTGATCCAATGAACCTTGAGTTTGTAGAGATGCAGTCTTATCTATTTTGTGGTCTCATGACTATCTTGGAGAGTCTCAAGAAGGGTTAGGACATGAGTTTGAAACTATTGAAGATTTTTTTTGCAGATCTACTCAAGTCCATGTAAGTTAGTGAGGCATGTTTGTACAGTTTGTTTATAGAAATTTTGTATTTCCTGCCTTTTCCATTGATGTCAAAGGGGGAGAATGGGATAGTGAAAAATACCTTAATCATCTCAGGGGGAGTTGTGTTTTTGGAGTTTTGAAGGTTGGTAGTGTAATTCATGTTGGTACTGGTCCAATACTTAGTCATTTTTCACTAAGTGTTGCCATCAATGCCAAAGGGGGAGATTGTTGGAAAGAGACACTGTACAAGTCATTTGGTGTTGTCATTGATGGTAACCCTAGTCATTTATTCGATCCACACATTAGCATTTTGTCATACCGAAAGTCAGATCAAAGTCTTGTGATTAAGTGTCAAGCAAGAACAAAGCATCCAATAGAACTGTGTTCATCGATTCATATGCAAATTTTTTGATATCTTTTTGAGTTGTGGATCTTAGGGAAGATTTTTTAGTATATGATCTATGTTATCCCTGAATCTTAGAGCCTTGTATTGATCTATTTGCAAGTTAGAAGATCCAGTTGATTGCTTTTTCTGTTCATCAGTGCAAGAAGACCGACTTAGTGAATATAGCATGTTGCGGATATTTGAGGAGTAATTGTTTAAGTGTTTTTTTGTTCGAACATGTTGATTTGGGTCCTCACTATGTTGTGGCTGACTTTGGTTGGTGCACATTGAAAATCATTTGTAAATTGAGCTGACAGTTTGTAAATATTATTCAATTTTATTTAAGTCAACATCTAGCAATTAAATCCTTAGTAGCAGATATATATATGCAATTTCTTATATCATTTTGATGTATTTATGAAGTGTGTTGATACATGTTGTGAATATCAAAATGATTGTAGAGAGATTATGCATAGTTTCACTTGTGCATAAAGGTTTTGTGATGCAAATTGAAGTAAAACAAAGCAAAAGAGTAGAATCAGACAGAAGGTCAAGGAAGCAACTGATGTGCTTAAACCGAAACTATCCTCAGGAATTTGTAGATGCTATTTCATAGTTCACCACTCTAGTTGTCTTTTGAAATTGATTGTAAGGAAATGAGCCTTTTTGTTTTTGAGCAATGAGCGGTAGTGTGCCTGAATGCATGTGCATTCCTTTTGTAAACACTTATTTCTTAGTATACTCATATTGTGGATTGGCCTTCCACCGTGGTTTTTCCCCTAACAGGGTTTCTAAGTAAAAATCCTTGTGTTATGGTGTTATGGATTATTTGCTTTGTGTTGTTGCATCTTTCTTCTGGATCTATGCTTTAAGTGCTTTAAATATCAGATTAATAAAGTTAAAAATTGCAGAACACTGATTCACCCCCCTCTTAGTGTTCCTTGATTCCAACACTTTTTCCTTTATAGCAAAATCAAATAAGTTTTCTTTTGGAGGTCATAAATTTCACCCAAATGGTCCATTTTTTGAATTCTTATACTCATAAAAAATATCTCTTCATGCACTACATTGTGGCACATGTTTGGTTTATTGATTTTTCTATTTTGACTAGTTTTTGGAGCTAAAAAGCCTGATGTTCTCAATTTCATGGTTTTGAGTATAAATTTTTTATATGGAATCAAAATTTTCAATTTTGTATAGGTGTTGGAGAGTGTGTTCAGTGTATTTTCCAGTGGTGCTTATAGTTTCTTTGTTTGATGAGATGAGAGAGTTATGTACTTATTTGAACACTTGTGGATGCATAAGATTTGGGGTGTGATTGTGTGAGCATCTAGACAAGTCAAGAAGTGAAACCTTGAGGGGATCAAATTTTTTCATGTGTTTTTCATGATGGTACAGTTGATTATCAGTTTGGTGTTTCTTGTTATAGGTTTACATGTATTTTTCAAAGTTGGACTTTGATGACCTGATAGGTACACTAGTCATCTTCAGTTTTGAAAACATTATTGGACATGGTTTGAGACTTGGAGTCTCATATGGGTGATAGTTGAGTGCAAGTACATAGTTTGTGTTGATTATGGTGTCATGATTATGTAGGTACACTTTTGCATTGACATGACATAATTAGATTTGGTGTTAGGAGGTTGTTTCTTATAACCTAAATTCTTGTTTGGTTCCTTGAATATGGTAATTAGGTGTGTACATGTTTAGTAAATCAGATCTGAGGTTGATTTGGTGTTTGATTCATTTGGTCTATAGGATTATTCTCTTTGATATCCCACTTTGCAATTTACTAATGTGATGATGAGTTTTCATGTTTCAATGATGGATCTATGAGTTATGTGATTGGCAGGTATGCACAACCTATTTATTGTAGTGGGATGAATTAAATGTGGAATATCTATATGCACCAGGTTTGATTTATTGTTGTTACAGACTTTTGTTAGTTGGCCTTGTCTATGGTAATTTAGACATTGGTATGTATGCTTTGAGATGAGAGGATGGATGATGTTTATAGTACCTAGATAGTCAGTCTTAGGAATTGTGGCATGATGGTTTTATTAGTTTGTTACGGATAGCTTGGTTACACATTTTAATGGGATATTTTGGTGATGATGGATTGGAAGTGTTGGATCTATTCTTGATGGTTTGTTGGTAGTTGTATCTTCTTGGCTTGGAGATCCTGGTTTCACTTGATGTTACTGACATTTTAGTTGTGTGTGTAGACTTGGATGATCTTCATGGAGGAGATGGTTGTCATGATTCCATATGTGACTTGGTATCACGGTTTAGTGGGAGTTGTTGGTAGTGATGTGAATTCACCATTTGATGGTGGATGATCTTCATGATGTCTAGAGATGTTGATATCTTGGAGCCATGGAGGCTCATGGAGTCTGTGGTTGAGGTGTTGGATATGCTTTGTCTTTTGAGATGTTATCCTTTTTTGATAGGATGATTACTATTGTCATGGAATATTCTTTTTTATGCATATTAGAGTTTTGGCATGATACATATGCAAGTTATGTTGATTAGAGCATATTTTATGTTCATATGGAGCATGTGATCTCCTAGGAGGAGATGGTTAGAACATGTTGTCATGTTTATGTTCTTGATTCAGCTATTGGGACTTTGACTTTGATCATGGTTGGTTCTCTTTGTATTGAGTACATGATCATTTTCTTGACTACTTCATGATGGTACTATATTGCATTTAGATTTTGGCATGTATTGATCGATTATAGGTGCTCATGGATACATGGAGACTTAGGTGAGGCTTGGAGTTCTCTTGTGGTTAGATACATGTTGTTGAGATGGTTACTCTTGATGAAATTTCAATAGGAATTCTGAGGAGCCTACACCTTGGTTGGATGTGATTCCAACATGGACCTATGAGGAGAGTGTTCTTAGATGAGTCATGATGAGTTGGATATTTTGGAGGAGCATTCTCATCCCCACTCTTAGTTTACTCGGTGGGTTACTTGAGATGTATTCCCATTGTTTCTTTCAAGTGTATTATGATTTATGTTGTCTTCTCATGCAAATGGATCTTGAGCTATGGATATTTGGCTCTGGAGGGTTCATTTGAGAAGTGTTGGAATTTTTATCTCATTATGAATTATGAGTACATTCATTGATGTTGAGTTTGGGAGATGTATTGGAATGTTTTCCTTCTTTGGGAATGGTTACATTGAGTTTGGTCTTCTTCTTTTTTAGAGGCTTGAATCCATCTTTGTTACATGATACATATTTTATGTTTGATCTTGGTGATTGAACGGGTTGCGTGTTGTTATGAATTTTCTATCAGGGTATGGTGAAGGAGATCATACTTGACACAATTGGAATTTAGAGGTGTATGTAGAAGGAATTTCTGCAGGTGTATGATGTGCAATTTTTCTCTCTTTGGTCTTGGTTATCTTCCTGGATGTTTTGTTTCACATTACATTGGTTTTGAGGTTTGGTTGGAGCTATTATGATCACTAGCTTGTGTGTGTGTGTTTTCACTTATGTTCTTGGTGATGACATGGAGTTTCCTTTATCTCTTTCCTTTGTTAGGTGTGGAGAACATGGGAGAGCTATAGAGACTTGTGGTGATTGTTGTTCTTACAGGTTATTTATTTATAAGTTTTGCATACCATTGTGGATGTTCCTTGATACTACATGATTTTTTTTACACCTTCTATGTGATAATATTGGTAGAATTGGTATGACTTGATAATTTTCATATTTTCATTACTCGTGAAGTGGGACATCTTGGATGTGTATGTCATTCTTTGACAGCTTTGCACATGGAGTTTGTGATTGTAGTTTATGGGTGTATATGTTGATGGCATGATTTTACTATGTTTTTTATACCTTGGAGGTATGGATAGTTGGATGTGTTATCACTTTTTGTGGGTGATATTTAAGCTAAAGTTATTGCATCTTGATAGTTACTAGTGCATATTGATACCTTTGGATTGAGTGTCTGTGTTTGGGATATCGATTGAGGAAAGACTTATGCTTTGTTGTGATAAATTGTGTGTCTTCTCTTTGGATGGTCTCTTATCTTTGTGCATTGGAATGATGGAGGATGATATCATTCATTCTTGAGATGGTTGTCACATTGATTCTTGTTCCAGCTATCTTGATGGAGCATGTGGAGGACTTTGATTCCTTGATGGTATATGTGGCTAGAGGGATTGTTCCCTTGTTCATGTTTTGAAGTTACTTGTTACCCCTTATGCAATGTATACAAAAAGTGGGAGAATGTTAGGACTTAGGTGTTGTACACCTTTCTTAATGTTTATAATGCTTGATTTATTATTGTGTGTGGTGCACCTAGGGGAATCTAGAAGTATGTGCATCACTAGGAGTTAATATTCTTGGAGCCACTTTATGTTATATGTAACATTGGGACAAAATGTAAGTTGTAAAATGTATTTATTTAATATTGTGGAAAGTAATTTAATAAAGTACCCAATATTAAATTTGGGGTCATGGTTTTGTAATCTCATGGTTTTAGTCACATGATTTTATGTAATACAACTTGGTGGTTTTGTGGGAGCTTGTTTCTATAAAAGCAACCACATGGGTAGTTATTTAAGGTTGGTTGGTTGATAGGTTAGCTCTTGTTAGAATTTTTTAGGGTTGAAGCATGGCATGTGATGTGTGGTTACATTATTGTTCACATGGAGTGCTTGTTGAGGGCTTGATACTTCAATGGTGTTCATAAGGAGCTCTGAAGATGTATTGTAATGTTTATTGTTGAATAATGCATGAGTCATGCATGCTTTTAGAGGCTAGGTTTTTCTCTCTTGATGGTTTTACTAGGGTAAATATTGTGTCATATTTTCATGGGTATTGTTGGGACCTCCAAAATTTGGCTAAATTTTGAGGGCCCATGTAAAATTTTTCCTAATGCACTCAGAAATACCCTGCAGAATAAGCCTAAGTAGCTCACTTTGGGAGCTTATAATTTGGCACCCATGAATTGTCATGAAAATAGATTTGGGGAAGTGTTGAGAACCTATAAGAGATGGTGTGTTACCATTTGCAGCCTCCTTGGATCAGTTTTGGTGAGTTTTTGAAATCTTGGTTTCATAGTCCAGAAGTTGGTTTGTTGTTTACACGTTGCACCTTTCTGAGTAGGCCATCTTTGTGCCTGTTGAGTATTAAGCCCAAGTGATTTTTTCCATGATTCTCTACATATTTATGAAGCTACATGTCAGTTGAAATAGCCCCATGAATCCATTTTCCAAGATTTCCAGCTTGAATCCATTTGCAAAAAGTTTAGATTTGTAAATTGGACAGTGTCAAATCTGCAGAAAGTAGCTTCACATTTAATTTTTATTTTGCAACCTTTTAAGTTGCATGCAAAAGTGGTTGTTCCAAATGATTGTATATATTATTATCTACCACTCGGAAGGTTTGTAGCCCCCTAGCTCCTCATTTTCTATTTTTTCAGAGCTCATTCCAAATGAACTTTTTTACGGTTTCAGAATCAACGTTTCTAGATTTTCAGATAAGGCAACTTTGAGTGTTAATATCTCGTACATGTGATCAAATAAGGTAAAATACCTCTTGCACACATATTCAGTATACCCAAATGACCTAGTGTGTCCAGTGGAAGCCCCCTAGAATTTGTTTTGATATTTTTTCAAAGTGGTAACTTTGAGAGCCCCGATTGGTTCTGAACAGGTGCAGTTGTAGAAATGGCCCACTAAGCAACTTTGAAATTGAATAACTTTCACCTTGTGATCTATTTTTCTGAACCATATTTTGTATTACATTATGGGGTCAAATTTCTACATGTCTTTTCAATTTCATGCCTTCAGGTTAAGTTTTGATGGGTTATTTAATTGCTTCTGATTATGACATGGCCAAAAATGGTGTTCTGGAAAGTTTCAAATTTTGCAATTCTAATGAAAACCCATTTATTTTTTTGGTTTGAAACATCTAAAGCTCCATTTTAATCAAGATTGGAGGTCATTTGATACATTATTTTAATGTACTTCTATTGTAGCGAACACATCCAGAGGGCTAGTTTACAAAGGAGGTACCTAATTTTTGTTGGCTAGGAAAAATTTGAGCAAATGGGTTTTCTCTAAATAATTTATTATGGCTACGTGCAAAAAATATCAGCTCTAGGGGTCACTATTTGTGTGCAATGAAATATCTTCCTTTGGGCCATAGGTGTAATTAAAATTTTCCTATTTTCTAATGTTCTCAAATGTCAGTATTTAAAATATTATGAATATTTTAAATATTGTGTATTTATAAAAGATGCATTTAGCAAAAAAATAAATGCAATTTCAAATGTTTGAGAGAAAAAACAAGTTTAATTCTTGCTTTCTATTGGCCGAAGTCGACAACATGACTTTGCATGGCAAAACTCTTCACAGGTCACTGATTTGATTTATATATCCCATTTTACATTCGCGGTCAGCGATGGAAATCCCTTTTCATTGCCCATCACTATTTTAATTTGTCATCTCCTCATCTCATTGGCCATGGGTGATATTCCTACATGCATGAATTGAAAGGAGTCGAGTCTGATGGTGCAGAGGGTAAATCTCACACAGGTCAAGTACATTGTGAGTAGAAGGGAGAAGTGAAGTGAGATATGAACATCCATCAAAGCATCAAGGATAGAGGATTTATGTTTTCAGTGTTGGCGCCATGAGAGGAGGTTGTTGCACATGGGGCAACCATTATACCGGCCGAATGAGTTTGAGATTGCAGTGAAATGTCTTAAGATTTGTTTAAATACATTCTATTTATCTTTGCACCATATTCCCTTTTCATTCTACTTGAATTCATTGTGAAGTGGAATGATTGTGCTTGATGGAAGGTCAACTTGATATTGCAAAATTAAATATTCTCATAGTGGCGTGGCTGGGGCAGAAGTTTTCAACTTATGTACTTCAACATCAGAAATTTGTGAATGTTGTGTGTGTGCTCTGTAAACAGTTTGTTGTGGAAAAGCCTAACTTTCCTATCATAGATATATTTTTATTTCTATATTCTATTTTTGATGGCGTGATTTCACATTTTCCTCTTTGCCAATCGCTAGTAGATATCAATTCTTTCAAATTTTATTAGCGATTGACGAGACAAAGTTGCATAGTTTTATCGTGCATCATATCGCTATTTTAATTTTAGCTTTCTCAAATAAATGAGAGATAAGCGATGGATGAAGCAAATGGTGAGCCCGATCAAAGTGATTAAAGGCAAAGAATTAAAACATGAAATGTCACCCAATAAAATTTGGGTTTCATTATTTGAAGAGAGGCTAACATTTAAGATGCAAAGTGAAAAGTTGAGAGCAATGGGTAATTTTATTTTACTCAAAATTTTCCATTTTTAAAGTGGTGGTGAATGAAAGTATTGAAGGGGTGAATGAAATGGTATCAGTAAAATATTTCATCTAGGGGAAAGTATTTTAAATAAAATATGCAAATTGGGGGCATGGGTAAAAAAAGAATTTCCCGATAAATTATTTAAAGGAAAATATTTTAAATATACAGTGAGGAGTGATTTGCACAAATAAATTTTTTCCAGATAAATTTTATTTACTTCATGTAAGTGACAATTATTTTTGAAGATTGCTGGGTAAATTTTTTAAAGAACTTTCAAATAAAATATTAAAGGATGGATTCACGATGGAAAATAAATTTAAAAGGAACCTTTATAAAGTCTGAGTGCTTTAATTTCCTAGAGATGAATATTGTAATGTGCACGGGAAAATAAAGAGCGGAGGTGAAAGTTTTCTACAGAGAAGAGAATATTTGCAACTTGATAAAGTGAATAGTGAACACGGAAGAATTTTTTATTCTTTCATAAGCAAATATTTTCTACTACAAACAAAAGTGGAATGATGTGTCTTCCAAGAGAAGAATATTTTTATGTTACAGGTTAATGATGAAGTAGGAATGCAAGGGCAAGGATGAAGGGTCTTCAACAAGAAAAGGAGTTGCAGATCAACGAACCTAAATACACCAAGTGTGTTCTTCATATGCGCATTTAGGGTTTTATTTTTCCTTAAGTGTTGTTCTTGCTCCATTTTTTTGGAGAGTTGTTTTGTAATTAATCACAGAGAACATTTTGATGAGAATACAGAGCATTTTAAAGTCAAGTTTTAGAGTCTAAGTCTTTCAATACTAGAAAAATAATGTTGAATGTTTCAAGTTTGATACTATTTTATTCTCCTATGTACTAGTTTTACAGATTATGAATAATACAATTAAGGTTGTCTTATTTTTTCTCTATCAATTTCAGATGGATGCCCAACTTTATTCATGTTTATTAATTCAAAGAATTAATGTAGGTACTTGAATATGGTTGTAAGTTTGTATTGAATTGAGTGCTAGGATGCTAGTACGAAGTAAAGGTTAAAGCACAATGCTGAAATGTTGTAAGGAAACATTTCAGAGCTTCAAATATTGTCAGATGTAAAAATTGTTATCAGATTATGTATGTGTTTGAGTTGACTCTATTCCAAGGATGAGACATTGATCTAAGTGTGTTATTCATGTTACACTGTTGATTAATGCAGTAACTAACCATCTTTTAAATCAAATATACTTATCAGTCTTGTTGTGGGTGTGTGTGGAATTCAAAGAATCATAGCTCTCATGTTTAATCTATACACTGCAATAAAGGTTAGCCATATCTTCAGGGTATTGTGTCGGTTAAGCATATAAATGATAATTATCTGTTCACTATGTTTTTTGATACTTTGGCACACAAGTATCTAAGAACACACTATTGTGATTACCCTCCCAGGTTTAACAGAACTTGAAGTGTAGGGGAGAAAGGGGTATTTTATTCACTCTCCCATTTGTTGGCCAAATCTCTCCTTGAATCTAACCATAAGGCCTGGCAGCCCTTTAGGATTCAAGTTGATAGCTGATTTGGGAACCAACAAGTTTGTTGTCTATTCTCTTGCATGTGGATTCCAAATAATTATTTGCATAGATTTCTATTTTGGGTTATGTGGAAATTGTCATTATGCAACTACAAGTTTCCTTTCAGATAGAAAATATAAATGATAGGTACAAATGATGAATCAACAAAGTTCTACAACTCACCACCCTTCAATGGCTTCCTTGAAGGACTGAAGTCATACAAATCTCCTCAAGGTTTGGATCTTTCTTGATTGATTTTCTTAAATTGCTTGGAGACCTATAAAAGGGTTAAGATTAACAAACAATGATAACATGGACATACATAAATTCACATATGATTTGACATGATGCTTGGATATCAAATTTCTTCAGTAAATCATTAAAAATATGCTCTTGACTTGCTTGATAATGCCCTTAACAATAATTCTCAAGCTCTTAATTTTCTATTTTTGCTAGATTCTTTCACTTGGTTTTCAAATGATGCAATAATTAGGTATTTATATGCAATTATTGTAATTTACCGCAAGTTAAATCCTAGTGTATCTCAACAATTAAGCATCCACTACATTTTCAATTGTTGCAACAAAATATTTTTTAAACCTATTGGAATGCACAACTGATAACCGTAAAAGAAATAAATTTCTAGAGTATTTATTTTATTTCAGATTGTCTACATCAAACATGGAGAAAAAAATATTTTCATCATTTACAAATCAATGCAAATCCAATGACAAAAAACTACAGTAGGCATATGCAAACTTCAAAAAAATTGGACTTCTACAAGCAAGCCAAAAATTAGATTTCAACTCATTAAACTAGAAAAAAGAACTTGCAACATAAAAACCATTCCAACAATTTCATCTTCCTTTTCATACATTCATCTTTTCCTTCATTCTTCTCATTATTTTTCCAACACCAATCTTCACTAGCAAACATGGGCATGGTTTTTCCTCTTTCTAGCTAGACAAACATGGGTGATCCCACAATACTGGTTTACAAATTTTGGCCAAACTAGACACTAAACTGATTATTTCTAACTAAATCTCCACTTTTAGGCACCTATAGTGGCTAAACTCTGAGGAATTTGAAGATGACGCAAACTAGTGATTTGTGAAATTTTGTCTGTAGATTCTAAATATATTTTTTTCAAAAAATTTGGAATCAAATTGCACTTATTTTTCAATCTCCTTTGAAAACTAGTTTTTTTTAGTAAACACCATTTTTAAGGAGTGGTGCTCACTGTATACAATATAACTTTTTTTCCATGAAGGATAATTTTTTTTTTTTTGAATTTAGATTTGTAACAATGATATCTAATGCAAAAAATTGGTTTCATAGCATTTCATTGAATTTTTTTCCTTAATCAAATTTCGAAGTCAAACCAATTACAATTTAGACATAGGCGAACCGTATATAACATTGAATTTTTTTGTATGTATCGAAATTCAATTATTTTTTTGTTGGATCAAGGACATCAATATCTAGTGCACTAATATTTTTCAATTTTTTTTTTGAAAATCTATTATTTTTCCACTTGTGCAAAATAGAGAGCTTGAATTTTGGTAAAAAACCTATGTTTAATCAAACTAAGAAAATAAATACATAGTAAAACTAAAACATATTAAAATTATATTTGTCGAATAGCTCGTTCCAAGGAATACTATCATAAAGTTGGGTCTATGAAGTCTCCTCCATTTTCATCCTCAACTCGAGCTTCGAAGGGAAAAAATTTGGAGATTTTTGGTGCCAGAGGGGGAGAATGGGGGAAGCGAAACCCCCTTGGAGGTTTGCCTGAACCAGGGTTCCAGTGAACCCCCTTTCCAGAAAGCTTTCCTTTTGGTTTTTTCCTAGGAATGGTGGGACCCAACATTTAATGAGTTCGCTTGAAGGGGGGTTCTAGCGAACTCCCTTTGGGTTTGCTCAAACCAAATTTTAGTTCGAACCCCCAAAAACCAAATTTTTTCCATGGGGGCATTTTTTGCAATTTTCCTTCCTCACTAGAATTGTAAACCAATTTTGTTGGTTTACCCACATTAATTATTTTTCTTTCCCATTTGGGTGTGGGTTTATCCTTTCTTGGAAAGAGCCATCGATTACCATTCAAAAATTGCCTTTTGACCTCTTGTTCCATTCCCCCCACTTCCTCAATTCCTTATTTTCCATTTTCCAAATAAAGCATTTTAAAAACAAATGAATACAAGTTGAAAATTTCATTTAATTCCCATTCATAGGCTTGGGTGTGAGGCTTTGCCTTTTTATAAAAATAGCATTGACTTTTAAAAGTTAAAACAATTTCAAGAAGCAAAAATTCACCAACTATTTTTTCCCAATTCAAGTTGTAGACATCCAAATTTGACCACTCCCTTATGGTCAAATTCATCCCCTTTATTCATCTATTTCATATTCCCCATCGATATTAATTAAATAATTTATTTAATTAATATTCCCCCTTTTTCCTAAGGCTTATAAGGTATTTAATTTAATAACTAAATACTTTACCTTTTATCCCTTCCTCTCTAAATTAAATAATTACATCAATTTATTTAATTTAGTCATTTGGTATTTTGAATTTAAATCAATTTTAAATTCCTTTTTTTCTCTCTCCTTGTCCCATCCTCCATAATCTCCCTTTAATCTAGATTAGTTTAATTAATCCATGATTAAGATGTGCACACCTTTAATCAGGATTAATGTCACATCCTCCATAGTTTGCAACTTGCTTTTAATCGCTCATTAGTCCCCTTAATCACCTATTTGCACAACCTTAATCATATGATTAGGTCAACCTAATCCTCTTGCCATTTATGGCATACCTCCAAGTCAACCATCATAAAATGTTTTCTCCATTTGGCCAAGGTAACCTCTTCCCCATGTGAATTAAAAAAATTCACATTTATTCCTCTAAGGCTCTTCTCTTCCCCATGTGGGTTATTGAGGAATTTTAAATTCCTCATGTGTCACATCTCCCACATGGGAAAAAGGACCTCCTTTATGAGGAGACCTTGTCCCAATCCCAAGGTACTTCCAAATACCTTCACATCATGTGAATTAAAAATTCACATTTATTCCTCCAAAGTTTCTCTATTTCCCATGAGGATTATTGAGGAATTTTAAATTCCTCATGTGTCACATCCCCCCACATAGAGACAAGAACTTCCTTTATGAGGAAATCTTGTCCCAATTCCAAGGTACTTTCAAGTACCTCCACATCATATGACCCCTTTACACCTCATTGCCACATGGCAAGATTTGAGGACTTGTGAGTCCTCACCTCACCATAGCCCTTCATCTTGTCCATGGTGGCTAAATCCTAGCCCTCCATTTCTTTAGAGGCCTTTCCCATAAAATAGAGGATTTTGACCTCATTTTGATTTATTCACACATTCGAACATTCAAACAACTAAGCCATCAACCTTCAATCTCTCATACAATCCTCCATTTCTGCAACCTTTCAAGCTCATTTTGCATCCGTTTTGCACACTTATCCAAACACCCACCTTCACCATTGCATTCCCTATTGCATCTACATCATTTTGCATCTAGTTTTATGTAATTTTCCATCAAAGGAGCACACAAATGATCAAATGAAAAAGGCCAACCAACCAATCGACTCGAGAAAGGTAATCTATTTGTTTTTATCTTTCCTTTGTTCAAGTTTAAGTAGGCTAATTTTGAGGTGTTGTTTTATTTTTTTCTTCCTTTCCATTTCATTTGTTTTGCATTGTTTTAGCTTAGAAAACACACTGCACACATTTTTGGCATGCTCAGTGGGACCCACATCATAAGTCTTTTCTTTCACATTCTCTATTGTTTCAATTTTGCAGGTTCAGGTTTACACATAGGGGTGAATTTGCCCTAAACAAGCGAGTTTGTACCCTAAAGGGGTAAATTTGTCACCTGTTTAGGTGAATCTGCTTGCAACAAAGGAAATTTTTCTTCTTTCAAATTCTCCCATTTGACAAGTTTGGGCGAATTTGCTCCCTGTTCAGTAAATAGGCGAATTTGCACCTATAGAGGGGCGAATTTGCTTCTAGTTTTTGAGAAAGGAGAACTAGTTTTGAGTCCAAATAGGTGAATCTAACTAGAAAATAGGTGAATCTGCTCAGTAAAGGGGCAAATTTTCTATCAAAATAGGTGAATTTTCATCAAATAGAGGTGAATTTGAGATAAAACAAAAAACTAAAATCTTCATTTTTAGTATTCGTTTTTAGGTACTAACCTGCTAACTTGTCTGTTTGTGAGTGTGTCTACTTTTCACTAATGTTTTATGTAGTTGTTTCACGCTTGTCCAAGGCCAAAGGTTCAAAACTACTAATGTTTTCTTGTAGAATGATCTATCCTAGCTCATTTAGTTTAGTTTTCTTTTTGTTTTTCATACTAGTTAGGCACACGTAGACTTAATTAGAGGGTCAATAAACCTTGCTTGTGTTTGTGAGTGGACTATTGACGTATCCAATCCCCTTGCACCATTTTTTTATCCTAGGTGATGAGAAATCGTAGTTCAATGTAGTCCATTTGTGTATACCTAGGAGGTGCTTGTACATCTAAGCTCTCCCCTTATGCTACATGCGAGCTTGGGGACCAACCAAAAACATATAGTATCTTCTTCCTTTAGCAGGAATTTCTTGGGGATTTCATCACCCCAAGGGATGATCCCAACCACATGTTACTGGTGGGGTATATAAAGGGGGGAGAGCCAAAGCTATACCCCAATCCAATCGCGTCATGTCTGGTGGAGTGTCGAAGCTAGGGTGATACCTAGATAAGACGTGAAGAGTTGGTCCAAGTTTCCAGTACCTCGCTAGGGCTCCTGACTCATGCTTGTGATGGGTTGGCATTCACGGTTGTGCCCCATGTATCATTCCTATATCAAGGACTCATGAGATAGCCTTGTTTAGCCTAGATAGAGGCCCATGTTTGCCAAACCCTTCTCATTAATTTTAGGTTTGTGCTACTTGGTGTGTCTTTTTGTGAGATACTAGTGCTTTTCTTTTCAGTCGAGTCAGCGTTACCTTATGTCTGTTGTTTGGTGTGATTTTTTCCTTTTCCATAGTTAGTTGTTCCTCATCTAGTTCAGTCCAAGTCTGTCATTTTGGGTGAATTTGATTCCATTTGGGGCAAACTTGTTGTCTACAGGGGTGATTATGTTTTTGGTCTTCGTTTCATCGATCATTTCCCATCAAATTCACCTGTTCTCTACCAAATAGGTGAATTTTCTACTATCTTGGGTGAATTTTCCTCTTGAAGGGGCGATTTTTCTTTCCTGAGTCATTTCGTCAGTCCACTAGTCATCAAATTCGCTTGTTTTGATACAATAGGAGAATTTGCTCCAGTTTTAGGCAATACTTCTTGTTGTTTCAGTCCCCTACCAGTCTACTAAGTCATCAAATTTTCCCATCCTCTAAGAATAGGAGAATTTTCTATTAGTTTGGGAGAATCTGCTTCAGAAATAGCCAATCACGTCTTCTATTCGAGTCTCCATCCATCCTTTTTCCCAATAAGTGCATTCATTTATCTTTTTAGAGAGTCCATTTTCCCATTTAGAGAGGTCACTTCTTCATTCGATGAGTCCATTTATCCATTTAGAGAGTTTGTTTTCCCATTTAGAGAGTTCGTTTACTCATTTAGCACGTCCATTTATCTGTTTAGAGGTTCTATTTTCCCATTCAACAATTTTGTTTACTCGTTTAGCACATTCATTTATCCATTTAGAGGTTCCATTTTCCTATTTAGAGAGTCTGTTTATCCGTTCGGCAAGTCTGTTTCCCTATTAGGATTGTTTATTTCTCTTTTCATCAAGTTTGTTTATTCGTTGTCTAGGTCGTTTGTCTATTTAGTGAGTTCATTTATCTATTGGGTGATCCTATTTTTAGGAAAATATGTCCCCATCCACACCATTCAAGAAATAGGCGAAGTTGTCATCCCTGCTAGGAAATCTTACAAGACAAATCCGCTCATTTCCCTATTGTTCTTGTGAGTTTGGGAAAATTTTCCACCTATTTGGGCAAGCTTGATCTCTCTTTAGGTAGATCTACTCCCTATTTGGGTGAATCTTTCACTGTTCAGGTGAACGTGCTCCTTGTTTGGGAGAATCTGCACCCTATTCAGGCAAATCTACACCCTATTCAAGTGAATCTGTAGGTTGTTTGGGTGAATTTTCTATCTATTTAAGCAAGCCTAACTGTCAAAATCACCTATTTCCTATCTTGGTCAAAGTTTAGGCGAATTTGCTCAGCATATTCACCTATTTTGGAAGTCAACCTTGGTTTGGGAAAATTTGCTCCTCTAAACAGGAAAATTTTCTTGAAAGAAAGGTGAATTTGCTCACTGAGAATAGGCGAATTTGTGTGATAAACATGCAAGTTTTCTATACACAAAGGTGTATCCATTTCTCATACAAATTCCAAAATGTGAATCCTTTCGGCCACTAAAGCCTTATTGTTTTCCTAGTCGCTTGTCATGATCGAAACATTTTTATCACTTTTCATTTGCCTATAATCTTCACTTTAGTCCATCTGCATCTTCCAAAGGTCATCCGTTCATCATCATAATCATATAGACACATCATAGAGCATCTCCAGATCTCACATCCCTCATCAATCCAAATCCCCTAGACTTCATTTTAGAGGTTATTATCCAAGTTGGCTTAGGTGTCTAAAATCAATCGTTATTATTCGCATTTGCTTAGGATTGTCATCCATCCTAGGTTAGTTATCATCTTTGGCCCAATCAATCTGCTTCCATCTTGAGGTGGATTTAGTGCCGTAATTATCCATCTGTCCTTCAATCTGATCAATCAACACCTTAAGTCACCTAGAGTGATTTCTGAACTTGGTTTAGAATTTGTTTCATCATCTTATCTGATCAATTACCTAATCCAAACAATCATTTCATCTCATTGATCAATCTAATCCAATCTAATCTTATCCCCCATCCAATCATCCAATCAATCAATCCTTCATCTAGTTTAATCAATCCTCTAATCATCACCTTCTAGGTCATCCTTGCACTACATCTTAGAGTGTATCATCATCTTAGGTCATCTGGTAGTTTTTCTCTTTCATTCCCATTCAAACCCGATCACAGGAAAAGAAAATTATGGAACAACAAGGTCAAGGTGCCTAGAACATTCCTCAAGATCCTAAAAACCAAGGAACCCAAAATATTCCTCAAGATCCCAACAATGGTGGTTCAACCCAATCCAACACTGAAGTCCAAACCACATCACCTCTTGGTGATGAGAACATGGTCATCCAGCCTGAAGTCACAGTTGATGAGTACCTCAGTAATCCTGCAAATTTTTAGATGGTAGATTGCCTCCTCAATGAACGTGGGGAAAAAATTCTTGCCACCTTAATCATGGAAGGAGTTAAACTACCTCCTGACTTTAACATATTGCAATATGTCAATACCACACCTACTCTAGTGTCTCAGGACCCCCATAATTCACAAAACATTTTAGGAAATTCATATATCCCCAAGGGTCCCCCCATAGACAACTAGTATCAAAAAAGGTTTAGGAATGCCGACCTCTATGAGGGCCACCCTCCTCCTAAGATCACTATTGTAGGAGCATCCCAATCGAGTCTTGATCCTAATGAACCCCTTGCTTATGGCATGCCACAAAATTTTCCACCACCACCACATCCTAATGTCCCGCAAGGTCCGACTCCCATTCCGCTTGCACCACCTCTTCCAAACCAACTGGTTCATCCACTTGTCAATACTAGGGGCAATCCTTTCCTACCACCACCTTTGGGGTCCACACCTATATCCAATCTGTTCATTCCCCAACAACCATAGAAACTACTACAAGGTAACCCCCTACATACTATCATTCTGTAGTAGACACCACAACAACAACCTCCACATAAAATATTCCCATCCCGATAGTACAACCATAGCTACCTCCGCATCAACCACATGGTAATCCGTCACAGCCTCCTCAAAATATATCGTTCCAACAACTGCAAGTCACCCAACAACCCAATATCTCATCTCTTCCCCTTTGGACACAACCATCTCATCACCACATGCAAATCCCAACACAAAAATTGCCATCTCACCAACATATCCTATAAAACATCACGTAGTACATGTATCACCTGAATAGCTCATTTTACATACAACTTTCCACATCAAACCAAAATCTTGGTCATGTGCATCATGTTCTGTAGTAGCCTCAACAACAGCCACCTCACACTACCACTTCGCAACCACCCAATCAACAACCACCATACCAACACACTATCTCCACCTCCTATCGACAGCCTAATCCCCAACAACCACCATATGGTTCACAACAATATACCACCTATAACTATCAATCCAACCCATACTATGCTTTGTAGTAGCCTCCATCATATCAACAAAGGTTCTTTCAATTCATACTATCAAGCACCTCCATCCTAACAACAAGGGGCCTCTACCTCTTATTATCAAAATCCTCCATATCAGCAATCTTATGCCACCTAGCAACCGCAGTCCACATACACTAGTCAATATCAACCTACGCCTTCATACACACCTCCACCTTTATGTGATCAAAATGCCTTCGTTCCATCATCATCCTATCAATAGTATCCTCCATATAAGTAATCCATCCTATCTAATCAACCTCAGGTACCACTCGTTAACAAGGAGTGGGAAGAAATGAAGGCCACCCTAAAAGACTTGCAAGTAGGGACTAACAAGCAATCCTTTAAGTTTAAAGACCTTTTTCCCTATCCTTTCGATCGATCAATCTCATCAATTTATTTTCCAAAGAATTTTGAGATGCCAAAATTTGATAAGTACAAAGGAACTAAAGATCCTAAAATCCATCTTCAGGAATTCTATTCCCATTGTCAAGAAGTCCAACATAACGACAATTATCTCTTGCGATTATTTCCAAGGAGTCTAATGGGGATATCTCTTCAATGGTTCATGGGTCTCGAGAAAGGATCCATCAAGTCTTTTGTAGATCTTTCAAAAAAATTTATCTCCCACTTCTCCTTTAATTTGGAGAAGGATATTGATACTTTGGATCTTCTGAAAGAGAAGCAGTATGAGGGAGAAACTTTCACAAGCTACCTTCAAAGGTGGCAAGCTTTGACTGGTCAGATGAAATCCCCACTTAGAGAAAAAGACATGGTCACCCTTGTCATCAAAAAATCTCACCCAGACATGGCACATAATTTCAAACTCCACTGTGTCACAACCTTTGTAGAGGTAGTAGAGAAGGGTCCTATCCTTGAGAGAGCCCTTATTGCTAAAGGGCTAGTCAAAATTTATAATCTTGACAGGGAAAAGTCATCTGAGGATAAACCTTGCTACTGGAACAAGAATAAGAACCCTATCAATGATGGTGTCATTGACACCAAACATGTTCAAGTAGCTAACACATCGTAGAGACAACAACACATCTCTAATCAACCATCTGTTCCTAATTCCATCTCAGTGTCATAGGTGGCACCTCATCCTCCCCCACAATCTAATCAAAACAATCAAGGGAATAACAAGCATCAGTTTACTCAGTTAGGAGAGCCCTTAAGCATGGTGTTCAATAGGCTTCTTTAGGCTAATTACCCGATTACGTATCATGTGACCAAGCCAGCTTGGTATAAAGAAAATGAGTACTATGAATTCCACACGATCAAAAGACATTCATTAAATAAGTGTCAAGGCTTAAAAACCTACATCTAGGATCTTATAGATCTGGGTGATATACTAGATGCCAACTAGGCTTCTTCATCTAATGCTCAACTTCAGATATACCAAAACACATTCCCAAAGCATAACCAAGGAGATAGCACATCAAATGCCAATCATGGATCCAGTAACAACAATAATCAAAGTAACACCACAAATAACATTAGTTACAAAAATGTGCCATTGAATTATGAGGGTCTCATCACGTATATTGAGCAAGCAGAACCATGTGTGTCTATGATACACGTAAAAGGTAAGGACCCATAGTGTGTTGTTACTACCCACCGCACTCACATCACAGTTCCTGGAGTCTCTACATCCACCCAGCCACCCCTATAAGCTCCCAATAAAATATTCTTGACCATCTAGGGAAGACCTTGGTACAGATATCCATTCTAGATTTGCTCAAGTCTTCTTCGATGCACCAAGAAATTTTAACCAAAGCCTTATAGGATACCCATGTCCCCAATGACATTGATCCTAGTAAATTCCAAGCATTGGTAGGACATATCTCAGCCACTTATTAGCTCGGCTTTAGTCAAAATGACATGCCTTGCATCAATTCCAACCATAAGTACCCCCTTCATATTGAGGTCCTTGTAGCCCGCCATAAAGTGAAAATGGTCTTGGTAGATAATGGCTCTGCTCCAAATCTGTGCATTTTAAATATCACCCACCCACGCTGACTTAAATAATCAGGTTATCACTATCAAGGCTTATGATAATGTAGAGCATGATTTTGAGGGCACAATTTGTCTTCCAATTTAGGTTGGACCCATTGTATAGTACACTACATGTCACGTCCTTGATTTGGACCTCCCCTATAACCTTCTTCTTGGCCACCCATGGCTACATGCCATGCAAGCCATCCCTTCCACTTACCATCAGTGCTTGAAGTTCCCATTTATTGGGATGGAAGTTACAATTCATTCCAACCCTCAACCATTTGAGTATTGTTGCACACTAGAAGCTTCCTTTCCCCATTCTCATTATTGTCCAGGCGTAGAAATGGGGGCATCTCAAGCATCATCATCTTATGCATCTTCTAATACCCAGTCCACTACAACAACCACTACATCTTCCACACCTGATTCCACCATTACCAAGGTCCAGATCATCAACAAGGGGTGTGGTGAGTATGAAATGCGTACCACTTTAAACATGCCAACCATGCCACCCTCACTGCATACATATGGTCAACCTTCTCAGTCTGCACTAAAGGAAGTAGAGAAGGTGATTACCTTGAGCTCTAAGAATGTGGGGTCCATCACCTTCCACTCCCCTGGGTTAAGACAAGACACAACCAAAGCTGACATCAACCAATGGGTATATTGTGAGGAACCTGAACCCTCTCCCCCTCTGAAGGAATATTTCTAAGAGACCTATCCTTGGCCCTCTAATTTTGTAGAGAAACACAATTATCGGGGGGGAGGCCCTGGTGTAGAGGAACAAGGAAACAACCTATTGAGGCTTTGATACAACCAAGGTACTCAATTTTAGGCCATGACACCAGAAAAAAAAGGTCCTATGCCATAAAATAGTGCCTCTAACAACATTAGTGTGGACAACAGTCTCCTCGAAGACACACCAGAAGAGGAATCCATCATACATGCGTACGATGATGTGGATCATGTAGACCTTTTCTCCATGTTTGATTGCCTATTTTTTTTCACCATTAGCCTTTCCCTTCATCACCCTAAGCTAAGTGATTGGGACCTACATGGTAGCACACCTATTGACACCTTTCCCATAGTGGATGCGTATGTAAATCTTATGGGATTGGGGGAGGATGAATGCCCTACTCGCAAAAATAAGAAAAAGCAAAATATAAAAGAGTCACCTAGTGAAAACCTCCCTGAGGCACTTCTTGACTCATAAAAAGTAAAAATAAAGGACATATCTAACAGTGAAAACCTTGAAGAGGAACTGGAAGATGGGGACATTCATCTTCCCCTTGTGGGAACTCAACTATCAAAATGATCTATACTCATAGAAGAAACACAAGAGGTAAATTTGGGAACTGAAGAAGATCCAAAAATCACCTATGTAGCCAAGTCCCTATCAAAAGAGTACTCCACTATCGTCCAACTTCTCAAAGAAGGCATCTTAAATTTTCTATGGCCTTATTCAGATATGCGCAGTTTAGATCCTGCTTTAGTCGTACATCATTTGGATGTCCACCCGAATGCTAAACCCATCAAGCAAAAAATCAAAAAGATGCATCCTCAAGTAGCTTTGTTGGTCAAGAAAGAGTTGAAAAAACTATTAGAGGCTGGGTTCGTCGGGCCTATTGACTACTCTGATTGGATCTCCAACATAGTACCAGTTGCCAAACCCAATGGGAAAATCAGGATCTACATTGATTTTTGGGACCTCAACAAAGCTTGTCCTAAAGACGACTTCCACTTGCTGAACATTGACATGTTGGTTGATTTGGATGGTTTCTCTGGATATAACCATACCATTATAGCACCTAAAGACCAGCACAACACTGCCTTCACTACTCCTTGGGGCACATTTTGTTACAATGGCATTCCCTTTGGCCTCAAGAACATGGGGGAAACTTACCAACATGCAATGACTGTCATCTTTCGTGATCTCATTCACATCATCATGGAAGATTATGTTGATGATTTTTTGGGGAAATCCAAAACTAGGGAGGATCACCCTATGATCCTGAAAAATATCTTCAAGAGGCTAGAATATTACTAGCTACATTTGAATCTAAAGAAATTATTTTGGTGGTCATGTTTGGAAAGTTATCGGGTTTCATTGTCTCCAGAAGGGGAATAGAAGTCAATCCTACTAAAGTCAAGGAAATCATGGAAATGCATCCTCCACACAATCTAAAATAGTTAAGGAGCCTTCAAGGAAAACTGTAGTCCATCTGATGGTTTATAGCTTAGTTAGTTGACAAATTCCAGTCGTTCACCCACCTCCTAAAGAAACATACATCCTTTAAGTGGGATTCAGAGTTTCAGCTGGGTTTTGACAAAATCAAAGAGTACTTGGCTCATCCACCCATCCTCATGCCTCCCATTCTAGGTAAATCGCTTTTGTTGTATATATCAGCCACTTCAGTTGCACTAGGGGAATTGTTAGCACAACATGATGATTCATCCAAAGAATGAGCAATTTATTACATCAGTCAGACCCTAGTAGGCTATGAGCTCAATTATTTTTTAATGGAAAAGGCTTTCCTAGCTGTGGTCTTTAGCTCACAAAAGCTTCGACACTACATGCTTAGTCATCTAGTGAAGTTGATATCAAAGGTCAAACCACTCAAATATTTTTTATCTAGGAGACCTTTGAATGGTTGAATGGCTAAGTGGGTCATGCTATTGAGTGAATTTGATATTGAGTATGTTGACCGAAAGGAAATTAAAGGGCAAGTGATAGCCGACCAGTTAGCAGATGCTCCCCTGGTAGATGCATATCCCCTAATAGAAAAATTTCCTAATGAAGAGGTTCTTACAGTAACAGAAGCAACTATATGGACACTCTACTTTGATGGGTCATACGCTCATAATGGAGTGAGGGAGAGCATCTTGTTCGTCACCCCACAAGGTGATTATATCTTGAAGTCATTCAGGTTGGCTTTTCCATGCATGAACAACATAGCTAAGTATGAAGCTCTCCTTACTAGTCTCAGAATCACAATCCAATGGAACATCACTCATATCAAAGTCTTTGGTGATTCCCAGTTGATCATTAAATAAGTTAATAATGAGTTTCTGAAAAGAGACAAAAATTTGTTGCCTTACAAGCACATGGTGGATGATTTCAAAAAATATTTTACCTCTATCTAGTTTGACCAGATCCCTAGAGTGTAGAATAAAGTAGCTGATGCAATGGCTACAATTGGTTCCCTAATTGACATGCCGAAATATTGAATAGATTGTGATTTCCTAGTTGAACAACTGCTAATCTCTACTTATGACATCCCTGAGAGTGAAGTGGTGTGTGACATCATAGGTCCCGAGTTACCATGGTATCATGATATGTACACCTACCTTCATGATAACATCTTAACCCCTGACCTTACACGTAACCAATGAAAATCCTTCATCCAACACACCTCCCACTACACTATCCTAGGTGATACTCTTTATCGTTGTGGGTATGATGGAACCCTTCTTAGGTGTCTAAATGAGACCGAATCCACACTATGTTAATAGAACTACAGAGTGGTGTGTGGGGACCATTCAAATGGCATAGCCTTAGCTAAGAGGATTCTCAAAGTTGGTTACTATTGGCCTACACTAGAACATGACTCTTGTTAATTTTTGAAGAAATGTTTACCTTGTCAACAACATGCAGACCTAATACATGCTCCTAGTCAAGATTTGTAGCCCATCATAGCACCATGGCATTTCTCTCAATGGGGTTTCGACTTAGTCGGCAAGATATACCCTCCATCCTCTGATAGCCATACTTTCATTATCAATGCCACTGAGTACTTCACCAAGTGGGTGGAAGAAATGCCACTTTCTCAAATAACAGGTATTCAAATTTCCAAATTCATCCTTCTCCATATTCTCTACAAATATAGAATCCCATCCACCATCATTTATTACAATGGAAAGCCATTCAAAAACTAGGCTGTAAAACATGTATGTGACACCTTCCACATCCAACATCATTGGTCCATGCCCTATTATCCCCAAGATAATGGTCAAGCCAAGGCTACCAACAAAACTTTGATCAAGATCCTCAAGAAGGTGGTCAATAACACTGGTTGCGATTGGCATCTCCATATCCATTACGCCCTTTGGGCATATTGCACTTCCATTTGCACCCCTACCAGTGCCACTACATATTCCCTCGTTTATGGTGTCTATGCCATCTTTTTGATTGAGGTTGAGATCCCATCACTGAGAATATCTTTGAAGAACCTCATCAGTGATGAAGATGCTCAGGTTGTAAGACTCAGTCAGCTGGAACTCCTAGATGAAAAAATGGATCAAAGCATATAGTCATCTTCAAGAATATCAAATTTGTCTTAAGAGAAGTTATAATAAGAAGTTACTTCCTTTCCAATTCAATGTTGGTGATCTAGTCCTTAAGGAGAATCAGTGTACCTAGCAGGACTGAGACAAGAAAGGAAAATTTGAGGTGAATTGGTTAGGTCCCTATGTCATCATGGAAAAATATGGATTTGGGGAATATAAGCTTACCACACCTAAAGGAGAGCCCCTTGAGGAGCCCATCAACATCATGCACCTAAAATGGTTTTATACCTAAGTTGGCTGGGTTATCCTATCCTACAAAAATACCAAAAAAGGTAAAAAATTATCAAAAATATAAAAAAAATCAAAAAGGTCAAAAAATCCAAAAATAGTAAAGAGAAATAATCCATCCTATGGTGAAAACCACCTTTGGTGGCACCTTGGATAAGTACTATTGGTGAAAACCTATTAACAGTCACCATTCATAGAGGACTTAATCATTATCTACCTTGCATCCTAGTTACTTTATCCTTCTATTCATCCCATCTACATATCTGATCCTGAGATTATATCATATCCTATCATTCCATCATTATCCCATCATTGGTCACTTGGTATATTTGGTTGAGCATTGGACGATCCAAATCAACAATCTTTAGTCCTAAGATTTTATCCTAATCTGAGCTTGTGATGTATGTCCTTATTGTTGGTTGGTCTTTTGCCTCCATCTAGGATCCTTCATCGTTTCGGTTATCATTAGGTTTGGTCTTTGGTCGTTAGCTTTTTTGAACTACGTTGCCCCTGTGCTTTCATGTAGGCAAGGTTGATCTTTTAATCTGCCCTTGGGGCTTTTTTCCGTCTAGTTTTTTGTCTTCCATAATTTGTCTCCATTGTCCTCTTTCTGCTTTTATCCATGGTCTTCTTGAACTACGAGGAATTTGTGCTTTCATGTAGGCAAGGATAATCTTTGATCAAACCCCAAGCCCCTAGGTCTTTAGGGTGTGTTTGTTTTGTGTCTTGTCTCTTGTGTCTCATGTCATGTCATCAAGTTATGTTCTTATCTAGTTGGTTCTTAACAAACAAGATCTGATAGTATCATCAGAGTCAATTATTTTTGAGTATCTTGCATCATGTTGATCTTTTAGTTTAGTCTCCATCTTTGGTCTTAACATGATGCATCCTTCCTAACAAACCTCATCAATCCCATCCACCCTCTCAATCCTATGGCAAAGGATGTTTGAAAGTGATTGTGATCTTTTGATGCTTTTGGTTTTTGTTTATTATTTGAGCTCCCTATCATACCTCATCATGGTCGCCTTGATCCATCATATCATGGTGTGCTTTGACTGGTAAACATAGGGGCATACCTTGATCTTTTGTTTATTGTTTTCTTCCTAGTTTCCCCAAATAGTACCCACCAAGATCCCTATGGTCTTGTGTTACATTGGGGCATCCTTTGTGCTTGTGGTTATCCCAATACCTGGCCTGACCAAATTCATCATGACCTTGGGGTGTTGGGATATCATCCTTATTTGTTGTGTTTTTTTTATGCATTAGACATGAATCGGCCTTGGTTCTTCATACCTTGGCATATTGTGTCTTGTGCTATCACAAAAATTAGTGCTCCAAAAATGGAAAATAGCATGAGGATTGCATTTCATTTTCCATTCCATTGCATTGCATTTATCCCTAACCTATGACCTATGATTTTGGCTGTGCAAAAATTTTCCTTCCATCCCCCCTTCTTCTCAGGATACCTATGGTTCTTGATAGGTGTCATTTCATGCCCTTCCTACCTTCATTTTATAAGCTAGAGCAAGCATGATCTACAAATAAAGTTAGCCTACCATTCACTTCCATCATTATGCAAGCCCTTATTTACACTCATGTCCACATTGCATTTCATTTAGCTATCAGTGTTTGTAAGGAATTTAATTGCATCTCATCCTGAATTCTAGGTTCATGGCGTTGCATTTCATTTCATGTGCATTGACATATCATATTCATTTTAAGTTGTTTAGATTAATCTTAATTGGTTATTCTAAGCATCTTATGATTATTTTCTTATCAATTCATCGCATAAGTTGCATTTTTTTCCATGTGTTATCATCTCATATTCATTTTAACTTGTTTAGATTAATCTTAATTGGTTATTCTAAGCATCTTAGGTTTATTTTACCATCAATTCATTTCATTAACACATTACATACATTGCCACCTACGTCACAAATCATTAGGGTCATATCCATAACAAGTAATATCATAAATTATTCATCACATCCTGCATCATAAATATGAGGCATCATACATATCGTCCATGTCAACCACATAGGCATAAACATAAATCATCATCAACATCATCCATAATAAGAGCATCATCAACATATACATATATCACATTATCGTCATAGTCATCCATGATAATATAGCATACATACACATGTGCATAAATAAATCATCCATCATGTAAACACAACATAATGACAATAAGGGCTATGCCTTATCATATAAATATCAAAATATAATGTCCATCACATGATCCATAATAAAATCCATCATCTCATCAAAATACATATCCATTATATACATCAGTCATCATCATATAAAATACAAGTACAAGGCTCTGAATCAAATGTGATCTCTACCGTTGTCCTATACATCCATCCTACACCTATCAAAAATTTGTATCCTATCATCTATCCTCTATCATCCCTACCCTGAGTTGCCTGCATTTGACCTTTGTGGTGAGTCTAACACTCCCCCTTGCATGGGGGTGTCTCTCAATAGCTGCTATATCACCATGTATGTGTCCCTAGTGACCGTGATGATACTAACATTTGTGGTACCACTCTGAAATATGAAGGTATGTGATGTGCCTAATCTAGAACAGCCATGAATTATGCCATTGTATAGTAACTTGCCTCCCGCATGTACTCATCTCTCTCTAGCGCCTATATCATGTCTGCATCTTGATCCATCCTATACCTATCCTGTGATCCAATCACCTATCTCCTCTCCTACTCACAGACATCCTATGCTAGTATCAGCTAGTCAATCTATGCCTGTAACTGTGTCACCAACCTTGCATCCACCATTGTCTCTCTCTCACCCTATAGAGCCTATAGGGAGTCTATACCTGTGCCTCAGTGGTATCCCTCTCTCAATGCACTATCTGCATTTTACCTACTATCGTATCCCTCTCACCCTGTAGATCCTGTACGTATGCCTCTGCTGCACCCCTCTCTTGTTGTAGTATTTTCATCTATCCTGCTATTATGTCCCTCTCACCCTATAGGGTATGCACTTGGGCATCTGTTGCATCTCTCTCACCCTGCAAAGCATGTATCTATGCCAACATATCCTCCTCTCTCTCTAGCACCAACCCAACATCCCCAATTGTCTGATCTGCTGCCTCTGCTCTATCACTTAGCTCATCTCACTTCTACCTCAAATTGGTCCTCTCCCTCAGTAGATTTCTCATGTCTCCTCAAATCCTCCATATCTCTCTCTACCTCCTCTAGGACCTATACAGATACTTGGTCTGCCAACCCTCTGTGGTCCCTTTGTCCCCCTGCTTGTAGTTTGGTGACCTTAGCCTGCAATCTACCCCTCTCTACCAAAAAATTGATCCTCTCTAGTGTGCACTGATCTTCCAGCTCCCCATAGTCTCTTTGTTCCTCTGCCTCTAGTCTAGACACCTCTACTCGTAACCTGCCCACCTCAGCCCACAATCCATATCTCTCTATTTTTATCTCATATACATGTTATCCTACCTCAAATTCCAAGGTCTTGTAACTCATCTCTCCCTTTGTACGCACCCTATCCACCTCAGCCAGCAGCCTGCTCCTCTTTGCCTATGAATCCTTGAGTCTCTGCTTTGCAATTTGTAGCCTTGCTATAGCCCCTCTCAATAGTATAGTTGGGTCCTCCAATGGTGGTGGTACGTATGGCACTCTCACTAGTGAATCCACATCTGGAGAATCTACCTCCATCGCCTCCTCCTACCCCACCCCTCATCGGTCCTCTCTCTCATCCTCTACCTCAGCCTCCTCCTATACTCGCCTCTCTACCTAACTCTTTGTTGTCCCCTCAACCTCCTCTCATCCTCTGCTTTCCTCCTCTCTACCTAACTCTCTGTTGTCCCCTCAACCTCCTCTCATCCTCTAAACAATAAACCAATGCCTCTCTGATCTGATGTAGTGTCGTAATCCATAGTGGTCAGTGTAATTCCCACTATGTTGAGAACCTCATTGTCCCTCCTACATTTGCCTCTCCCCCTCTCCTACTTGGGTAAGGTACCTATTGTAGCTCCACCCACTATTGTCTAGAAAAATCTGTTGGGATTTGATCACCCCATAACTACTCTCAGGAGATCTACCTAAACCTCTAGGGTGCTGGGGGAATGCCTTGTTGAACCCTGAACTATCTCAACACTCTATCTGCCTTATGGAGCTCCACAATACCTAGGTCTCTCCCGATAAAATAGGATATTATATAGAAGTGTCCTCTATGCCTCACCTCATCCTCCCTCCATTTGGAAAATTGTCACATCATGTATGGCCTCCACACTATCTAGTCCTCCTGTAAATCATCCAATCTCCTCCTCCATCTCTCTAGATCACTGATGTCCTGATAATGAAAATGCCAGCCATACTCAGTATCGTACCAGTATGCCACTGGTAGTGTAGGATCCTGCTCTCCTCCTATCAAAACCCCTGGCCTAGAAACATTGATATGCTCCTAGGCCAAAATCTGTAACAACACCACATGTGTAACACTGAGTGTCTTCCAATAGCACACCACATGCATGTCCCTATACAACTATGCTAGTACGCATGAGCCCCATGCGAACTCCCCCTCCCTCTGCTCCATAATATGTCTCACAACCTCAAATTGTCTTGAGGTTGTAAAACCTCCCGCTCCTATCTGACATCAGTAGCCCACTAATCAGACCACATAGATATAAGGGTAATGGAGGCACTCCCAACCCCAAACACCCAACTAGATCTAGGTCCGCTCCCTGAATCAGTAAGTCTGATTGTCTGAAGAGGACCCATAGGATCCGATCTTGCTCCTTTCCCTTTGACCATGTCCAACTCACCAGATGACTAGCAATCTATAATTGTAAATTCTCCACATGTCCTCCAAAGTGATTTTCATCTCCCTTGTCAGGAGATGGAAGGTGGACGTCTCTGAACTCCACCATTCTATCAGTGCAGTCAACCGTGCACGATGCACTCTAATGGTAAGATATCCGAGCATATGTAGCAAGCCTGCTTGTTCTAGTGTTGCATGGTCCTCCCTATTCATCACCATGATCATTGCCTACAAAATAGTCGAATGCCTCTTCCATGTCTGCAAGCTGTCAAAATGCTACATTCACACCACACAACATGTCAATCATTTAACCAATCTCCTCTTTTTTCCTTCTCTTTCTTCTTCTTTTCTTCCCTACCTTGGGTTGTCTTCTCGAATTTTTCACCCTTTGGGAAAATTTGTCTAATTTTCCTATTTAAACCTTTTTCTTTACCCATTCTAATTCCCCTTTTCCCCCTTTTGGGTGAATTTTCCCATTAAATGGGCGAATTCACCCTTTGTTGCTCATTTGGGAAAGTTCACATGTTAGATGGGAGAGTCCACCCATTGCCCTAGGATGGGTGAGTTCACCCATCTTACAGGCGAACCCACCTGTCACCCTTGGGATGGGTGAGTTCCCTCGTCCGGTAACCCGCCCACCTCCCTTGGGCAGGCGAGTTCACCCATCTGGCAGGAAAACCCACCAGGCTCCCCTAGGCAGGTGACTTTTCCCATCCGGCAGGCAAATCCTCTCGCCTCCCCAGGTAGGCGAATTCACCCGATAGATTTTCGGACCCACCATTACCCTTACGTGAGTGACCTCACCCATATGATGGGTAATTTTTCCCATCTTATGGGTAAGTTTTGCCATCTTATGGGCGAGTTCACCCCTTTATTAACCTAGACCCCCCATTTCAAGTGGATTCGCCTAATTTAAGGGTGAGTCCACCCCTCTCTGTTACAACCTCACCCTTTTAGGGCATATTCTAGCTTTTTTAAAGAAAATTTTCCCCTTAAACAGGCGAATTCACCCCACTTGCCCGCCACCTTTAAACATGTGATTTTGCCTAAAAATTGGGCAAAATCAAAATTTTGCCAACTACCCATTTTACTAACCTACCCAAACACCAAAACCCATGTTTTCAAAATGCATGAAAATTTTAAAAAATTGCTTAAAATCACAAAGAAGGTTTTTGGACTAAGCTGGTGGGGCACCACATGCTCATGGTAGAACTATTGTACCTCATTTCCTTGGTGGATGATCATGTCCTCCACGACCCCCTCGTCCCTTTTGTCATACCTGTCACCCATCCTTGTCACCTTCTTCCTCTTCTCTCACTCACTCACCTGCCAAGTGTGAAAATAAGGAATAGTATGTGTAAAATTATTATATATTACCCTTTCCCTCCTTTTTAACCTTTTTTTAAGTTTTGGGTATTTTTCCCCATTATTTAACTTGTTCATTTAATTAATCCTCTATCTTCTGCGGGCCACATTTTCACACCGTGTGTCCATTTTCCACCATTCAAAAGTCAATCTTCATGGTTTTTCGAGCTCTATCCAATGGTACCCTTTGTTTCCTCATATTGAGAAGTTGCCTAGGGCCCCTTTTTCTTTCCCAACCACCCTCTCGAAGGGGCATACCCTATCATTCACCACCATTCCTCCGTCCTGGTCACTTTCTTGCGAGAATGGGGCATCTCCCTTCATTTCCCACCATCTAGGTAGCTTACACAAATTTTCCCATGCTGGGGCATCATTTTCTAGTCATTTCCTCTATCGATTCATCTACATTTTATTTTTCTTCGAAACACTGTTATTCTAATACTATTTCGAAGAGGGGAAAAATGTAGACATCCAAATTTGACCACTCCCGTATGGTTAAATTCATCCCCTTTTTTCGTCTATTTCATATTCCCCATCGATATTAATTAAATGATTTATTTAATTAATATTCCCCCTTTTCCTAAGGTTCCTATGGTATTTAATTTAATAACTAAATACTTTACCTTTTATCCCTTCCTCTCTAAATTAAATAATTACATCAATTTATTTAATTGTCATTTGGTCTTTTGAATTTAAATCAATTTTAAATTCCTCGTTTTCTCTCTCCTTATCCAATCCTCCATAATCTCCCTTTAATCTGGATTAGTTTAATTAATCCATGGTTAAGATGTGCACACCTTTAATCAAGATTAATGTCACATCCTCCATAGTTTGCAACTTGCTTCTAATCCCTCATTAGTCCCCTTAATCACTTTTTTTCACAACCTTAATCATGTGATTAGGTAAACCTAATCCTCATTCCATTTATGGCATACCTCCAAGTCAACCATCATAAACACTTCATTTTTCCAAGACAACCTCTTCCCCATGTGAATTAAAAAAAATCTCATTTATTCCTCCACGGCTCTTCTCTTCCCCATGTGGGTTATTGAGAAATTTTAAATTCCTCATGTGTCACATCTCCCACATGGGGAAAAGGACCTCCTTTATGATGAGACCTTGTCCCAATCCCAAGATACTTCCAATTACCTTCACATCATGTGAATTAAAAATTCACATTTATTCCTCCAAAGTTTCTCTCTTTCCCATGAGGATTATTGAGGAATTTTAAATTCCTCATGTGTCACATGCCCCCCACATAGAGACAATAACTTCCTTTATGAGGAAATATTGTCCCAATCCCAAGGTACTTTCACATACCTCCACATCACATTCCACCATTATACCTCATTGCTACATGGCAAGATGTGAGGACTTGTGGGTCCTAACCTCACCATAGCCCTTCATCTTGTCCATGGTGGCTAAATCCTAGCCCTCCATTTCTGTAGAGGACTTTCCCCTAAAATAGAGGATTTTGACCTCATTTTGATTCATTCACACATTCAAGCATTCAAACAACTAAGCCATCAACCTTCAATATGTCATTCAATCCTCCATTGCTGCAACCTTGCAAGCTCATTTTGCATCCATTTTGTGCACTTATCCAAACACCCACCTTCACCATTGCATTCCTTATTGCATCTATTTTTATGGGATTTTCCATCAAAGGATCACACAAACAATCGAATCAAAAGGGCCAACCAACCAATCGACTTGGGAAAGGTAATCTATTTTTTTATCTTTCCTTTGTTCAAGTTTAACTAGGCCAATCTTGAGGTGTTGTTTTCTTGTTTTCCTTCCTTTTCATTTCATTTGTTTTTCCCCGTTTTAGGTTAGAAAACACATTGCACACAAAAAAATTAAACCAAACTATGTTGGAAAAGTTGAAGATTAAATAAATATGTGCCTACAAGAAAAAATCAAAACAAAACAAATAAAATAAAATTAATATGTTTTTGGGTGTGTAGAATTTTTCGTGCACTCGGATGCTCCTGCATCAAATCTTGATAGCTGACTTTGGACACTTGAATTACAAATAATAAAGTGTCAACAATGACGTATTTGAATTTGGAGCTAAAATAGGGGGAAACTTTCACCAAAATGGGACCAATTCACCCTGGTCATATGTGTCTTAGCCCTATTTTCCAAAAATTAAGGTGTTGAGGGAAAAGTGTTAGATAAATGCATTTATTTTCCACTTACAATTTGTGGGTAATTGTTAAAAATGGGCCATAAAATGCATAATTTATGAAATTAGGGTTTCAATTAGGTCCAATAATATAAGAGGGAGAAAAACAGAGTGTGAAATCGTTAATGGTGACAATTTGTGATGCTACATTTAGCCCCCAAATTAGTGAGTATGAACTTACGCTCAGTACTCACAGTGAAGTAGAAAAATATGTGTCAAAAGGGGTTCAATTGTATAAATGTTGAAGAGATAGGATGACTAAGGATCTAGGGGAGCACGCAAGCCCCTAGGATCCAAGATCCCATGGAAAACCAACATAAGCACAAAGGAACATGATTATGTATGAAATGCAGAAACACAACATACATAAACATAAATGTTGAAGCAAAATGCAAAAGGAGAGTATGGATATCACATACTAGCAAGTTGTGTTATGCTAGGATACACACCAAAGGCCTTCATGACTCACTAACTAGCAAAGTCTGATATTTTCTAGGTGAATCACAAACCAAATGCAACATGGGCTAGTGAAGTCTGATATTCACTGAGTCCCCAAGATAGAGTAGAAAAATGAGAAGCACACAAGGTCTAGTGAAGTCTGATATTCACTATATGTGTACCCATTGTTGACCATACCAAGAATTATACTCCCTAATAACCTTAATAAGGTGCTACAAAAATGATCAAGATACTATACGAACACATCACTAGGTTCAATGCATGTGAACAAAGTGAAACAAAAATACCAATTCCAACACATCTCTAAGTCTAATACATTTGAACAAAGTGAAGTAAATAATAACAATGTATGCCCCCATCTTAAAGAAATTGAAAAACACCATGTTGTGAGCAATTTCTTTAAGGTAGAAAAATGATAAACACCATGTGATAAAGTCATGAGAGCTTATTTGGAAACCCTTATTCCAATGATATGCTACCTCATGATAAGGGTTTCCTCACAAATGCAATATAAAAAACAAAAAATATGAGCAAGTAAGGGATCCATGGACCTGGGGTTAGTATACATCTTTTCTACAATGATATAATAGAGCTCAAAATTGACATCATTCCCCAAATACTCATGAAACAACAAACACAATCAAATAATGCCACATTTAGAGAAAACAAACAAACTTTTGGGTCAACATGGAAGAAACCTAAATGTCTCATCACCTTGCATCATCCTCAAAAGGAAAAAAACAAGACAAAAATAAAAGACAATTTACAGCACAAAGAATAATGGAGATACAAATAGAAGAATTTCATGACATAATCATTTTGTTTGTATCCTTGTCCCAACAGAGCAACAAGGGTCCTCCAAAGAAAACTCACAAACACAAATACATGCCAAGAAACACAACACAAGAGATCACATCATGTGCAAACAATCGCAATGAACACACACAAAGCAAGCATAACAAAGGTACTGCATGTGTGATCTAGCCTAAAGTAGGTTTTTTGCATCACAATATTTCTCATCAAATACGAAAGGCAGACAACTATCCAAAGGGATTACAACAAGTTCCATACTAGGAGCATTACCAGGTTCAACACATGGTGGGTCACTCTCATCAAGAGGATCATCACGATTTCCCCCATCTAAATTCATGGACTTTGAAAATAATAAATTTAGTTCATTATGCACTTGTTCATTAATTTTAGAAATTTCATCTTCATCATCCAAGTTAATCACAATGGGAGGTTTAATGAAAATATTAGTTGTATGTTCTTGTTTCAATTTTTGTTTTGGTTGAGACATGTAAGGTTCATTTTCATGTTTTGGTGAAGGTGACAACTCATCATTTTTTGTTTGAATTGATGTTTTTTCATGAAGTATTATTTTGTTCTTTTCTTCTAATTGATGAGCAATAACACAACATCTACGACTATGCTCTTTAGAATTTATATTTCTTCTTGTGTAGTTTTTAATTTGTGAAGGTGTAAGAGTGGGTTTTCAAGCATTAGTCTCTTTTCTTCCCTTAGGGGATGAACTAAAGGGACCACCAAGGGTTAGGAAACCACTTCCTGTTTAGGCCTATAAACTATTTTTTTCCTTCAGAGTCACAAAGGGAATTATACAGTTGTTTCTTGATCTTTTATATGATATGGGTGGAGGAGCTATGACACATTTACTTTGATTACTTGAAAGGTATTTTTCTTTCAAGGACTTGGGTTCATCTATAGATGGTGGGGGAGGGGGAATAACCATAGTTTTATCATTCTTGTGTGGAATATTGCTTAGGGATAGTTCTCCTATGTTCTTTTCCTTAAAATTTTGGTATGAATTGGAAAATAAAACCTCACGAAGCTTGACTGGTTCCATAGGTTGAGGCCAAAAGAAATCCAATGAAAAATTTCCATGGTAAAACCCCACTATCATGCACTGAAAATATTTGGTTGTCAAATGGGAACTTTATGTACTTGTGAATGACTAGAAAGACACCATTTATGGAGCATAGCCATGTATAGCCTAGCTTCACACATAATTTATCCAACATTAGGATGATAGAGAATAATACATCAAATTATTTTGGTCCAACTTTAAGAGGTAAAGTGAACAAACCTACCATGCTTTTGATTTTTCATAAGAATATTGATAAATTTCATGCATAAACAAGAATTCCTTAGTGATCACATTCTCTAAACACATGAGATCAATGAGTATCCCTTGTGTAGGTTTGTCATTGATGCATCCGACGATATAGAGAGGACCATTTGGCACATGTATAGATGTATCGATTTGTGTGAAATTTGTGTTGAGTAACAAAGTGGTTTTTCCCTTATGAGGTTGAAGATCTATGAGAGTGACCATATCTTTTAGATCATCCTCATTATCACTCTTATCATCATCCTTATCATCATTATTCTTGTCAACATTCATATCATCACAAGCTTGCACAAAGTTGGATGTATGATTCGACATGGGGTTTGTAAGGATTTACAAATTTTGATTTGGTGGGACAACAAACATATTTCCTTTATCATTAACACCAGCCAATTGGATGTGATTAGAATCAATGAGGTCTTTCACTTGATGCTTAAATTGCATACATCATTCTATATCATGTTCATGTGTACGATGATATTGAAAAAAGGATTTTGGATTACATTTTGGAGATAAAGGCTCTGATGTATCCATAGGTCTTATTAGAGGTAACTGGATTAGGTTCTTGCTTAAAAGTTGTAACATAATTGAATGGAGGGAATAAGGAAACAATGTGAATATTTTATCTCTCAATATAAATTGGTATGGAGTTGAACTTATGGTTGTGACTTATGGCTCAGTGTGATTGGTTGTTTGAGGTGTGTTTATCTTGATAAAGTTATTGTTTTTCTTCTTGAATGATTGATATTTTTTTGAGGTATGGATTTAGATTTCTTAGTAGGAGTTGATGAAGGTGCTTATTCATATTGACTAATCACATTTTGATAGTCACGAAGAGTCATAGATGAGAGTGTAAAGGATGCATATCTCATCAATAAGATCTTATCACTAATGTAGGGTTGCAAATTCTCAATGAATACTTGTTACCCAATTTTCACCTACATGCTCAATCAGGCAAGGAAAAGTTGTGTTTCATATGTTCAAAAGGCCAGATGGGGGATTTTTGTGTAGGATTAAATCATGCATCTGATGCTAGGTCACAAGGAGCTCATTTGAAAGTATGCCTCAATCAGTTTCAGTATAAAATCCATCAAAGAAGAAAGTCGGCAAGACCCCTCTGGTGTCTTGCCGACTAGTTATGCATTCCATTTGTCTGAAATACCAGTCGCCAAGACATTTGGGTTGCCATAAGTCTTATGTGTCTCTCTGATGTAGATGTATCACTGACAATATCCCACAAAGTTGATCTCGGGGAAACGGTTTGCTTTCAGCAAAAGGTCTCAGCAATCATATAGAGTCTTGTTGACTAGCAGGGGTTTCGCTATCAGCATAAGGTTTTTCCTTCAGTGGGAGGTCTCAACGATGTGAGAAAGTCACACCGACTACTTGCATTCGGGGTAAGGGAAGTCTATAGAAGGTCTCAGTGACCCAAAAAGTCTCAGCGAAACAAAAGATTTGAAGCTCGGGTAGAATGAAGAGTTCGGTGTGAGTCTCAACAACCAGTGAAGTCTTCTGGACCAACAATAAGGTTTCGGCAAGAGATGTATTTTGGCATATGGTCTTGGTGAACCGGTGATGTCTCGCTAACAATAGGGAGCCTTTGGCACAACATTCAAGTTAGAGAAAGGTCTCCTAGACTCCAAAGTCTCACCAACAACAAAGAGATTGCCAAGAGGGGATGCCTTCACCGTAATGTCTCAGCAAAGACATTTAGTCTCGCCGACTGAGTAAAGGGTGTCGATATGTTTTCCTTTAGTGGGAGTCTTACTGACAACAAAAATGCCTCGCTAAGAAAAGGACATCGGCAAGAGGTCTTGCCGAAGTAAGGTTGTCTCCCCGACAAGAAAAGGAACTCGCCGAAAGGAAAAGCATTCACCAAAAGGTCCTGGCGACCAACTAAAGTCTCACTGAAGGGGCATGGCTTCGGTATAAGGAATGAAGATCAACAAGATGTCTTGCTGATACCAAAGGGTCTTTCCAATAACAAGATGGGCTCGCCAAAAGATTTGAAGCTCGGCGCAAGGTCTTTCCAAAGGCCGGTGGTCTCACCGAAGAAATGGAGCTCAGAGAGATGTCTTCCTGACTGGTCAGAGTCATGGCGAAAGACAAAAAGCTCTCGGCATAAGGAAGGAGTCTACAGGAGGTCTCAGCAAATGGAGGGTGTCTTAGCGACAAAAATAGATATCGGTATGACTGGGGGACCTTGCTATGAAGTCTTCCTAACTAGTAGAGCCTTGCCAAAAGAAATGAAGAGCTTGGTGGAGTGGTATGCATTAGGGTGACATCAATCAACTCTTGCCAAAGACGAAGGGCCTCGGGGTAATGTTTTTCCTTCGGTAAAATGTCTTGATGACTGAAGAGAAGCTTGGGGGAGATGGAAAAATGAAAAGGAAAAGGAGACAAGAAGAAGCTCAGCGAGAGGTCTCACCGACCAAAGAAGGATCCGACTGATAGGTTGCAGAATGATATAATTGCATCGGCGAGATACTTTCAGTGTCTCGCCCAGATGCGATTCTGATCAAAGAAGTTTTGACCACCTACAAGGGTAGGCTCAACCAATCAGAGAAAGTCAAAACAAGTCATGGCAGCAGAACTAGGTGCCAGGAGAAGGTGATTAATAGAAGGAAAAGTAGCATGAGTCAAGAGCATTCAAAGCAACTCAACTGCAAAGAGATTCAAAGGTGGACACAAGGATCAAAAATGAATGTGGTGGTTGCTGCTAAAGATCTGAGGGCTTCTCCAAGGGAAATATTTCACACCGACATGGACAGTAGGGACACAATGGAAGACATCATTTAATTCAATCAAAAGATCTGAGGATAGATCTTTCTGAGCCTGATATTTTTTGTAAGCCCTAAGGGGCCGACACACTGGTGTATATAAGGCATTTTTTTCCTTATTGTAAATAGTTCCGATGTATGCTCCTCTGAAGTCTGTGACCCTTTCTGTAGTCCTCTCTCAGACTAGAAGGATTCTATAACTCAATTTGGAACATAATATACAAAATTTACCTTGGTTACCATTGATGGTCCATCATTGTGCCTCTTGATTCTTGTCAAGTATAGTGCATTATTTTAAGTGATTCATTGAGCTACTTAGTGAAATATTCTCTTTCCTTATAGCTTTTGTTTCATGCCGTTCCTTTTCTTTGCAGAAGTAGTATCATATAGGTTACAAACTGTGTTTACTTAATCATGCACATGAGCTTCTAGTTTGTGAAAATTTTCCTTTCCTTCTTGAGGGCATGTGCATGTCAAACCTATTTGAATGTGTGACCTATAGGATCTTGTTGTGCAGTCTAATGGCCATCACCAGTATCCAAGTGTAGCTCGAGTATCTCATTGTTCCTATCATTTCGGTGCATCACTTTAGTTTAGTTTCAGTTTATGTACTCCTTATCCCTTTCCCTTAAAAGAATCAGTAGTTTAGGTGACACCAAAGGAAGTCAGCCTTCTCCGGAGGTTGACCTCTGCCTACAAGTGACCCACAGCTTTGGAGGTCTTCCAATGTTACACTGAGGTGTTGAACATCAGGTTCGACAAGGGTGCAACTTTAGGTGATAACAATACTCTTTCATGAACATCAAGAAGAGGAAGAATGATTTGTGAGTATAGTAACCAATATCATCCTATGAAGTTTCTCATTTTTTTCATTTTTTCTTTGTTTATACCTCACTAAATCAATTAATGTGATTTGTGAACCTATTTTTTCTTGGAAATGTTGTAGGAATGCATCAACAATTTCATTGAATAAATGAATCAAGTTATTTGGCAATGAGAAAAACTATTCCAAGGCCATGTATTTCAATGAACTAGGAAAAATTTTAGAGAGGAGCTTATCTTCAAAGATGAAGTCACTACACAATACCATATAAGACAATATGTGACTACTAGGACCTCCTTTACTGTTGAACTTCTCAAACCTAGGAATTTTTATATTTAGTGGCATGTTTGTTTTCAAAATCTTGAGTGACAATGGGCTTCTTTTGACATATTGTGATGGTTTTCCATTTTGATTTGGTTCAATTTTGAAAGTTTTTTTTGAAGAGAGGTTACATTTTACAATTGTTGACTAATGATCGAATCATTGCTTGACATGTTTTGGGAATGTGTTGAATATGGTGGGATTGTGTAAGTGCTTAGTGGACTACTATGTTATGAGTTTTTTATAGGTAATGAATATTGAGGTGTGATATGTGAGGACACAAAACTATAAATATTTTGAGTTGAAATTCCTAAGGTTGGAGTTATGCCAATGCCTTGTTGTATCATTGAAGTGATAATTTGGTTTGTGTATGTGGGGATAGAGGTAATAGTTGTAGGGAGGGAGATTTGGCTTCCTCCTTGGCTTAGAGTGTATCCCAATTCTTGGGTGCAAATAGCCATTATAGGTATGTTGGCATCAACTATATGGGCTAGAATATGTAAAAACTCTAATCCTTGAGCATCACCAATCAATTTTCTAAGGTTATACACTATAGGAATTGTTAGGCTAGCTAGAGATTCAGTGTTTTGATAGTATTGAAGTCCTTCTAAATCTTTCTCCAATTGTTTCAGCTTGTCTTAGGGAACATGGGCAACAACAATCTCAACATACATAAAAATGGTTAATTATAAAGTTGTCATTGGTATGGTAGTATTAGGGATAGAGTCCAAATGGGAATGGCATTGGAAATACCCTGCATGAAAGAGTTTGAAGACTCAGGACCCACATCAGATGTAACAATAATGCAGGATGCCTTAAGTCTACAACTATGTCTCATTGAAGTATTGGAACTAGGACACCAAGTCGTGAAGCTCATGCAAGTTTCAAAACACTAAGTGTACCCACTAGGAACACTAAATTTCCAAACAGACATAGTAAAACACTCAGAAGTAAAAATAAGATAGAAAAAGCAGATAGAGAACATAGAAACATAGATCTAAGCAAAATTTGAGCCAAAAATTAAAAAATAAAGCTACCTAGGGCATCTGTGTCTTGGACAGTGTTTTGAAAAATTGAAAGTTGTAATCCTTCTATTGTTCCAACTATAATTAATACAAAAAAAATTAAAGTTTAGCTATTTATGACACTATTTAAGGTTTATGGGTCTATGTGCAAACAAGTCTGACAATGAATATTTTTCTAGAATTTGCTCAATTTATGACTATGTAATTCAAAATGCAGGTGTGCAACACTATTGAAAATTTTTGAACAATAAATAATAATTGTAAATGCAATTTCCAAATCTAAAATGTAACAATTGATTGATTCTAATATAATAAATTTGAAAATGATGATTTTAATGCAATTTTGAAACAAAACAATGCTTTTTTTTAAAGTATATGCAAGTTACCTAAATGCATGCAATGAACACTTTCCAGTTTGTTTTCAAATTTAAATGCCCTAGTGAGGATTTACAAATACACTTAGAATGTAGATCTAAGCTAGAATGACTAAAATTAACCCTATAATATTGAAACCTATAATGCAATATTACATATGCAAATTTTAAATTTTTATGCCTTTTTTTAATGCAAAAATGAATGCCTAAATGAACAATGCAAAACAATGCAATATAAATCCTAGATCTAAGATGATTACTTCAAGTTTCCAAAAGCATATAATGTTAACATGTTAGGTTCACCAAAATGATATGTTGGGAAAAGGGGAGATCCTAAATTGAGATGGTTTGCACTCCTTTTCCTAATATCATAGGAAGAGGATAATGGATGTTGGATGATTGTGGGGTTTAAAGGATTTGGAAAATATATATGATTGACATACAACTTGAAAGGTGAGTCAACCAAACCTTGACCAAATCTAGGATGAATTTAGGGATAAAATGTAATGATCTAACTAGGCTAATAAAGAAATCTACCATTTTTATACAAATACAGTAAATATAGAAAGTTATAGACAAATTCAAATAATTGAAATGGGCATAACAAGACACTATACACCTGTAGTTCAAATTTGGGGCTCAAAATGGGGACTTATTCACCCTGGGTGTATGTGTCCTTGTAGAGGGATTTCAGATCCATTTTCACACTCCTCTAGTGCTAGATCAGGGCTTTCCACTTTTTTCTACAAATTTGTCGAATAATTATCAAATATTTTTGTAAGTGAGCTTTTTATGAGTTGTCAAGATATAGGGTTTTGATTGTAACAATGGATAATTGATCTCCAATCTTCCTCCAATCTCCTTCAAACTTGAAACCTACACATTCAAAGAGAGAGGAAGGATTGTGCCATTTAGGGGCTTTGCTTGGTCAAACCCCATGCTAGTGTTTCTACTTCCACAATGGAAATGTCAATGATAAAAAAGATAAATGATAGGAAGGAATGATGAATCAACAAAGTGAAGAAACTCACCACCCTTCAATGTCTTCCTTGAAGGACTGAAGTCATATAAATCTCCTCAATATTTGGATCATGCTTGCTTGATTCGCTTGAATTTCTTGGAGAACTACAAAAGGGTTAGCCTTCACAAACAATGATAACATGAACATACATAAAATCACACATGTTTTGACATGATGCTTAGATCTCAAATTGGTGCAATAAATCACTAAAAATATGCTCTTGACTTGCTTGATAATGCCCTTGACAATAATTCTTGCTCTTAGTTTTCTCTTTTTGCTACATTATTTCACTTAGTTTTCAATGACGCAATAACTAGGTATTTATATGCAATTATTCTAATTTCCCACATGTTAAATCTTGGCATCCAACTTTGAACACTTGAATTACAAATAATAAAGTGCCAACATTGACATTTAAACTTGGAGCCAAAATAGGGGGACACTTTCACGAAAAGGGGACCAATTTTCCCTGGGCATATGTATCCCAACCTTATTTTCCAGAAATCAAGGGTTCAGGGGCGAAGTTTTAGATAAATAAATTTATTTTTTGTTTGCAATTTATTGGTAATTGTTAAAAATGGTCCTGCTAGCTCTCAAAAATACAGGCAAGATGCCTCAAGGGCTACGAATCTCTTGATATGTTTTAGGGTAACAGACAAGGTCAAATGAATTAAACCTTCTACTTTTTAGGTGCTGCTAAACCTAGGTGGGTGTACCTATCTAAATGAAGCAGACTTGACTTATGATTATTCTTCTTGCAATGATTTGTCCACAATGGAAGATGCAAGTGAAAAAATGAAATCAAACTTGGTACAAATAGCAATAGTAATCTTCTAAATCTAAATCCTAAAATGCTCAATAAACAAATATAAAGTGTTGAGATTATGGATGCACAGTCCTTGAAGCTGTAGTCTTCAATGAAGGACCTTTGATTTAGAAAAGATAATCAACCACCCAGAAAGTGTTGCAACTAGGCATGCACAATAGAGATTCTATATTGATGATATGATATTCATATTGATATTGGATATTTTACAAATGAACAAGATGCCTAATTATATAGGAAAGAATGAAAACCTAATATGCATGAGATGTTTCCATGTGTCATAATCTAACAACATGTGACAACATGTGAACCCTATCTAGATGATCATTAAATGAGGAGATAAGTTCTAGAAGGAAAACTCATCTTCTAGAAGGAATCTTATCTCCTAAAAATAAGGAAGGGAATATTATCCCATTTATTAAATGATTTATCTAATAATGCAACCTAGGACTTAATTAATTAATTAAATGCAAGACCTAAGTTAACTTATGCTAGTGTAATAATTAATTAATTACACTAACACCCCCCCATAAGTTCAACTTAGGGAGGAAGATGCAATGATTATGTATGGATGATGATGATGATGGGTCCCGGCTATGAGGCCATGTTAGGTACCCATGTACATGAAGATGTAGAAAATCTCCCACAAGTAGAGAAAAGGGGAAAACTCAGTGGGAACAAAACCCCTCTCCAAAAAGGAGATGATGCAGAAAAAAAGTGAGATAGGATGGGAAGGATGGAGGACTCCCAAATACCCCCCAAGTACACCATCTATCACATGGATACAATACAATCAATGCCCCCCATAGGAGGTAAAGAGAGAGACTATATAGCCCCCCCAGAAGATGATATCACCTTTTAAAAAGGTAAGTGTCTGAAGAAAGAACAAGATCCAATGTCGACAAACAACTTGTCTCCCTTTCAGAAGAAACAAAACCAACTGCAAGTGGAGAGATGCTTCCCATTCTGGATAGGAATTGAAGGAAGGAAGGAGAAAGGTGGATGTTGATGATTTCTCTAAACTCTACTCAAATGTCTCCTTTCTTGATGAAGATGCCATAATCAATGAAGAGGGTGACAAACCAAGACGATGCAAAAATTGATGCTGAACAATATCCAAAAATGGAGATGGAATTAATATGATGGAGATTTGATAGCCCCCCTTAAATGAAGTGTCCTCAAAACCACTGAAAGAAGTCTGAAGAAAATCCAATGGTGGATGCTAAAGAAACCTCAAATCCTGAATGAAATGAAATGGAAGAAGTCTTAGATAAGAAATCTTTGAATAGAGGAATGATACCCCCTCAAGAATGTTCTCCAAACCTGTAGAAGTAGCTAAGTCAATGATGCCTGAAACAAAGCCATCATGTGATGCCAAGTCTCAAAAATTCAATGTGTCCTGATGGATGACGATGGTGGAAGCCTCAATCAATGAATCTAGAAAAGGAATCATTGAATGTGAAGGGATACCAACTATCTCTGATGAAGAAGAAACACCGAAAGGAACCTTGTCAACCTCTTCGGAAAGATCAAGGAAATCAACCTCCTGCACAACAATATCATCATAGGGAACTTGAGCTGAAGTAGGACATTCTGAATCATGACCATCGGGGAATGGTGGAGTGTCTGAATCTCCGTAGATCTCCCAAAGCTTAATCCAAAGGATATGAGGACAATCACAATGATCAATAGTACTCAGAACATCACAATCAACTTGCATCGAAATGATCTCCAAAACAGTGTATCTGCTACAACTCAAAGCAAGTTCATGAATACCTTCACTTGGATCAAGAACTATACCAAATAGATATGGCAACAAATCAAGTGAATGGAGATGATGGCAGATCCCATCTCACCATTGAGGATGGTTACCCTTGTGCAACATAGTCAAAGGAGAATAATATGCAAGCCCCATAATGAAATTTCTCCACAAACACAAAGACAAATGACCTTCAATAGAAAATAAAGACTTCCAAATATGATGTACAACTGAAGTGATGCTAAACGAATCAAAAATCTTGTCCTAAGCTTCAGAATAACCAGGTTATTGATCAAAGGCACCAAATTGAAAAAAATCTCGTGCAAGAGTACCTAGAGTTGAAACTGAGGAAGGGGCTAGAATAATGAAAAAGAGCTCTGAATCACCTTCCTAATGCTACTGGAATCATTGAAATCCGATGAACGGTTGCGAAGCTACAAGCCTTTATGTCCAAATTAGGGTTTTTTCTTCAGTTGGATGTAGAATTTTTTGAAAGAATAATTTTGTAGAACTAATGTCACCAGTAGAAAGTAGACGGAAAGACCTTTCCAATGGTATATTGTTTTCCAAATTTTGATATCTTGGGTGAAAGTTATGATAAAATGAAAAAAATGCCTATATTAGGCACTTTGCAAGCTAACCTGGTGCAAAATTTAAGCACCTCAGGCAAAAAAATCAGCCCCCAGTCGCTGATATGACCAGGGGGTAGGTTGTGGAAAAAAAAAGAGCTCCACCAAGAGTGGCGTCGGAGCTGAGCTTAGGTAGAGAGTTCTGGGCGGAGCTGTTGATGATGGTGGCACTGCTTAGATTTGGTGGGGCCTTCAGTTCTAGATAGGACCGATAGAGGGAGCCAAGGCAACTTCGGCAGGGGCCAGTAGAAAGCCAGTCGGCATTAATAGAGATGAAGCCTGGCGATCGGAGAATATACATGGCCGGGATAGGAATATCGACAATCGGTGGCTGCAGAGGAGTACAAGTTGGTAATAGATGGAGCCGATAGGTGGACGGAGTACGTTGGGTAACGAAAAACTAGTACCTCTCCCTTGAATGCAGCCAATGAAGATTTTAATGTCTGCAGATTGAAATTCGAATGGACCAATAATCTAAATTTTGAATATTGCAAACTATGCAATTCAAAATTTAATAAGGCCGATATAAATATAATATTTAATCTGCAAAATAAACTTCCAAGGATGTGGACCAGCAATATAAAAGCCAATGGAAATAAAACAATGCCAATGATTTTAAAAAATAAAACCCCAATGTATTTGAATAAAATGTCAACGGTTGAAGAATATATGCCCGATGAAGACTATAGCTCAGATTTAAAAAATCAAACCCATTTGATGCCGACAATGAAATAAAAATCCAGGTCATTGTGATTTGATTTTTTTAGAACTATAGTTTTTGAAAATAGAAAATGGCCTACATATAAAAAAAAAATCCCCTAGAGGATAACTGACCGAGATGATTTTTTGCTGCAAATTGTATGGATAGTACGATTGATTTTGCAAACCCTAAAAATACCTCTGAAGCTCCTGGGATGATGTATCCGATTTTGATGAATGGGTAGGCGATCCTAGGATTTTGAGGCCTTCTGAAGACAATGGTGAGCTTGGATCTAACTCTATCTGCTTCAGAAATCAACTTGGTCCCCAAGTGGAAACAAGTAACCTTCAATGGAAACCTTCAAGCTTGCGAAGAATCTCGCACACCAACTTTCTTGATTGAGGGTTGACATTTCACTGGATAAGCTCTGATACCATGTTGAGATTATGGATGCATAGTCCTTGAAGCTGTAGTCTTCAATGAAGGACCTTTGATCCTGGAAAGATAATCAACCACCCAGAAAGTGTTGCAACTAGGCATGCACAATAGAGATTCTATATTGATGATATGATATTCATATTGATATTGGATATTTTACAAATGAACAAGATTCCTGATTATATAGGAAAGAATGAAAACCTAATATGCATGAGATGTTGCCATGTGTCATAATCTAACAACATGTGACAACATGTGAACCCTATCTAGATGATCATTAAATGAGGAGATAAGTTCTAGAAGGACAACTCATCTTCTAGAAGGAATCTTATCTCCTACAAATAAGGAAGGGAATATTATCCCATTTATTAAATGATTTATCTAATAATGCAACCTAGGACTTAATTAATTAATTAAATGCAATACCTAAGTTAACTTATGCTAGTGTAATAATTAATTAATTACACTAACATAAAGAAACTGAATGAATTGAAAATGATTAAGTTGTAGAGACCAGTGCCTTATTGGGTATGCGAAGTGAAATGAAGCAGAGGTGGGCAACTTATTCTGGCAGAAAATTGAATTGCTAGCATATGTTCTGTTTACAACTTGTATAAACATGCAAGATTATGACTACTAGGCTCTACTTTAATAATCCAGATGAATCTCCCTGATTATTGTGATCAACTAAAAGGATTTAATCTCTTCTTGAGAGAACCAGTTAATTAACCACACAAATACAATAAATGTGCATTGATAAATTGAAAATAAGCTTGTTATATCAATTTAAACAATCAAAAAGAATCAGCGTGCAGACAACTTAGCAATACTTTTAAATAAATTCAATAGATAATTGACACCAGAAATAAACTACCACACCAGCTGAATTTCATTGAAATCACCATTTGAAAACATGCAACATAGTCTCTGGAATGAGAAATTTATTCTACTATGTCCATTCCTAATCTACTATATCAAATCCTAAAATCTCCTCCTTCAATTACAATCGGGAGTGCATATTTATTCACTAGCATCAAGAAACAAATCGCTTCAAATTCAGGTCGGCCAATCATAGTATTCGGGAAAATTTCATGTCAGCCTGCAACGATATTTTAGAAATTCTCATATGTCGGCCCACAGTGTTTGAATCTTTATTAATCATCAATGGAACAATCGCTGAAACAACCAAAAAGTATGCCAAAGGAAATTCAATCATCAATCATTAGTCATCCCGTGTTCCTCTGTGCTTTTTTCGTGACCCATCTAAGTCAGAGAAATGCCATATAGATTACCTTATGTTTCCCTGAGATGCATACTATCGTGTTTTCATTCGCCAAGACACAAGGATATCTCCCACCGATGTGCTCCTTTTGTTTCATTCACTGTCACCGTAACTTGCTGGTATTGGGGGGACCTCATGTAGACCATATCGTGTTTCACCAAAGGACCCAAGTTCACTTTAGATCGCCAAGAGAAAACAATTCTTATACCGACATAGTCCTCATGCACATTATCGGCGAGACCGGAGGTCACTCGCTGAGACCCTACTTCGAAATTTTTTTCTCTCACTGAGATGTCCTTTACATCACCCACTTCACCATGACTTACTATTATCGAGGAGACCCTATATAGATTGCTTTATGTTTCCCTAAGATGTTCCTTCATCTATCTTGAGTTGCCGAGACAAGAGAAAACTCTCGCCGAAATCCACTCATTAGACTTTGTTGGCAAGACCAAATGGGTTCGCTGAAACTCTACTCTGCAACAAAGACCTTTTGCTGATATGTTAGATCTTCCACTGCTGGTCGACAAAACAAGAAGACTTCACCAAGATATTATATCAAATAAAAACTCTCAACGAAAAGCACCCCTTCATTGCTAGTTGGTAAGACAACAAGGTCTCGCTAAGACATTACAACGATAGCAATTAGTTTTATCGATAACCTCAACATGCATATGGTTGGTGAGACATGATATATTCGATGAAACATTTCACCGAAGACACCTGGCTCATGTCGGTATATCTTCTATCGCTGAGACCGTGAAGAAGTCCTGTTGAATGGTGCCCGTAAGTGAAAATCAATTGCCATGACATCAGAAATGGCTTGCCGATAGGCAACACATGTGTTTGCTAGCAAAAAAAGTAACATGGGTCAGGGAGACCATAATGAACACACGCCGATAGGAACAAGAATGTGCAAAATGTAGACTTGATGGATTCATGGGATAAATATATGCAAAATATGGGGGAAATATGCACACGGTAGGACTAATCTGGAAATATATGAGTAAATTCGATATGTAAAACATCAGATTTTTACAGTTCTAATAGGTCCATAGAATGCATAATTTAGGAAATTAGGGGTTCAATTAGGTCTAGTAATTTAAGGGGGAGCAAAAGATAGTGTGAAATTTTCAATGGTGACAATATACAATGCTACACAACCAAAAGCATCATCAACTTCAAATTTCTTTTTCTTGGAGAGGTGATTGTGTGAGTAAAAGTGATATTTATCTATAAACTTGGCATGAAAAATAACAAATTCCTATCTAGTAGCTAGAAAAAATGTGTATCCTTGATTAGGGAAACTCCTATGCTCTTTAGTACACAAAAGAACACATTCTAGACCAACTGATTTGTAGCCCTTTTCACTTGAATTTGTAAATTTATCTTGATCTAAGGAGGAGATGATGTGGTATTGATTTGGAGAATTAATAGAAGGATCAAAAGAAAACCAAATGTTGGCTCTATTGTATTTGAGTGCATCATGGAGAGCATCAAGAATTTAAATAACCTTAATTGTTATTTTATCTAAAATCAAATGCATTGCTCTCTCAACTTGTTATGTGCATATACTACAATCATTTCATTATATTCATCCATAGTTCTTTGAGGCATTTTTGAAATAGATCAAGTGCATTGCTTATGCATTAAGGCATTGCATATTACTTTACAAAGCATTCCAAACAAAATGGCTAATGAAAATCCCCTTTCCAATATGCTGTAAGCATTTAGTTTTTTCTATCATATACCTCAAATTTCTATTCCTCATAGTTGGAATAACATACAGTGTGTGAAGAGGACCCAAGACTTCATTGCTCTATCAGATCAATTGGATAGCCTAGAAAGAAAACTAAGTAGTCTTTCATACTTCACTCTGATGATTTTCCGCCACTTAATGGTTACTCTTTGGTCTGTGCTTCAGGAAGAAATAAAAAATCACAAGAAGAAAATTGATCCTATTACAAGATCTCAGAAACAAGATATTTGTAACTTCCTCAAGGAGGATTGGGAAAAGCTTACTAAGTAGTGTGGTGCTTCTTTCTTTTATGTGTTTTTATGTTTTAAAGAAAAAACCTTACTCTGCTAATGGTTAGTTGTAGGTTTGTTGTATTGGCCAATGGCCTTTGACCCTAATTTTATTTTGCTGACTTTCTACCCTGTGGGACCTTTCGTGTTTGGATCCAATTCCCTTTAAATGTTGATTATCTTATTAAAAACATACCTTAGCATTCCTCTTGCTCCTATCATTGATATGTGGTCATTTCCCTTCAGTATCAATTTTGATGTAGATATGTGATTTTGTGGGTTTTTCTCAAATAAAATGAGTAAAGATATTCTCCATTTAGAATTCCTTCCTTCATTATTTTCTTAAGAAAATATGAACTTCTTTAGAGATCCATTCACCATGTATTCATACATGAGTGATCTCTTAAACCCATAAAAACAATACCCCAGAAAGCGAACAAGATGAACACGATGGATCCTTCCAATAGTTGCAACTTCGTTCATAGATTGAGTTTCACTGTGTCTTGACTAGTCAAGAATTTTTATGGCCACCAAATTACATTGAGCGAGTTTTTCTTTAGAAACCACACCGAAGCCTCATTTTCCCAATGTATCTATAGACACGTGAAATTGACATCATGCATTTGATTAGGTCATATTCATCCATTCATCAAATAAATCAAGTTTATTTGATCAATCTCCTAAAGTCATCAATTTAAATTAAATAAATCAACTTTATTTAATTTGATCCTAACATCACCCTCCTTGATTAAATAAATCAAACATTTATTTAATTAAATCTTAAATCACCTTTCAGCTGCCTTTGATTTAGTTTAAATCCCTAAAATCTAGGTCAAATGGGTTAAAGCCCCTAATCTAATCTAATCACCCATCACATCCTCTAGCTTTTCCCACTTGCACAAATAAATCAATTTATTGATTTATTAATTCATCATTTTCTCTCAACATGGCATAAAAATGGAATATTCCCTCAAGTTTGAATTCAAAAAAAAAAAAGTTGACATGTACATCCAACAAGACATTTATGAGCTCTTACATGTCTCTTACATGTCTCTTGCAAAGGTCAAACTCAACATTTAACTCTCAAATTCAAATTTCAAATCTCCCCCTCTTTGGCACATTGACCAAAATGTGCTCATTCCTCAGCCTATCACAAGTTGACAAGTGGCTTCTTCCTATTTGTGGATCTTTAGTCCCACATCCTCCATATTTGGCATTCTTCTATCCTTCTTGGCTATAAATAGAGAGCTTCTCTATTGTATCAATCCTCCACAACTTGATCTACAATCTTATGCAAAGTTACTCTCCAATTGAGAGCTAATTTTGTCCTTTACATCCTCATCATTGGTATTATCAAGGGTTGGGAAAGGGCTTCTTTCCACATCAAAGAAGCACCAATCCACTATGGGCTATATATGTATCTTGCTTTTATGCTCTCAATTAGTTTGTGTTATTATCTTGTTTATGAAGGCATGATGCATTATTTCATAGGATCACTATGGTATTTGCATAGTTTGAACTAACATGCTAATGTGTTGTGAAGTTTAAGCTATTTTGTAGATTTGTGGTGTTCACATTATGGCACTAGAAGGAGGGCCTTGGATCGATTAATGCAAAGTTTTTGTCTTTGTTCAAATAAGCTTTAAGCATTATGCACCCTATCAAATCTTTGTTTTTGTTCATAGATAAAACACCGGCAACTGTTAATGTATTGGTTCAGTGCGTGTTCATTGTGCTTTGTGTTATTTACATTGATCTCTACAATGGGTAGGAAAGAAAAGTATTTGTCTTTGTGCAAATAAACTCGAAGCTTTGTGCCTTTTCAATCTATATCTTTGGATGGCTTTTTTGTTTTACACATAAGATTCCATATTTTAATTGCATCCACATATACCACATCCCTTCCACATGGTTCCCTACATAGTAACACCCCACTCAATCCACAACATCTCTTTTGCAAATACAGAGTGCTTCACAAACCCCAACCCCAACCTCCTTTTATTATTTCTTCTTCCCTTCAAGCAACTTCCATGACATCAAATTCTACCTGCAGTCAACTAGAGAGGAGCCTCCAAAGGCCTTTCCATCTAAATATGCAATTAAAACAGCCTCAAGCTTGTTTCTAATCTGCTTTCATGGAGTTTCTTCCTTTGTTCCATTACATGTAGTCCGCAATTCCATAAAAAATTCAAACTTTACACACCCTGTAGAGTCTTTATTTTTGTTCATAAACCTAAAGCTTTCGGTGCTCAGTAACAAAGCATCAACATTTACTAAATGTAGGTATCCTTTGAGAGATTCTTGAATGAGCAACACTTATTTTAAATTTTACAAAAAGGGTTTCCCTCTTTGCAGCATTTGGATTGTTGCTTGATGGTGGTAGAATTTTTCTCATGTGTTGAAGTTTCTATTGAATTCATTGTCCCAATTTTTGATAGCTTTCTGAAATGCATTTAATAGTGATATGACAATATTGCTCTTGGTATATAGCTTTCTTAACTATATAATATTGCATTTGATAGTGATATGACTTGATCTTAATGAACTTTATCAAACTCCATCAATGCGTGCTTATTAAAATGATTGTTGTATTTAGTAAGCCGGTCTCTCATTCTACTATTGTGGCTCAAAGTTGGGGTGTGTGGATCAAAAATTTCCTTGACAATTTCACTCCAATTTGGCAGAATATCAATGTGGTTTGATGGCGATACATGTCAGGTAATGCATTGATGCAAATGAAAAAGAGAGAAGGTACAACCCTAATCTTTTTATCAGCATAAGTAATCACTACAAATATTAAAATTATTGGATATAATCATAGCATGCTTTTGTTATCATTGCAAATATTAATATCACCGCATTTTCCAAGCAATATCATTTATTAACATTTTTGGATATAATTATAGCAAGGATTCAACCCTTCAAATCATTTGCTGATATTTTAATATCCATTCATCTTTCTTTTGATAAAAATATGATGACTTCTTTTTTTGTTTTTTTTGCAAGAAGTGAATCAATCCATGACATCAACATCTTACCAATTTTTCTGATAGATATATGTAGGCCTAGATTTTGTTGTCCTTGCAAAAGAAAATCACATTTGAACAACATTTAATCGCCTATTCCATTTGAGCTCTCTTTATGGCTAACATAAAAAAACTTGCAGGAAAGAAATGATGCACTAGGAATGATTTAAATACTCAATCACCTCTTGCTTACTTGGTGCAAATTGAATATAGCATTTAAGCTTCTAACATTTTTTATCAACTGTCATTTAGCATAGGGTTTCATTAATTGTCATTTTTTTTAAGATTTCAAAAAAGGAGTTAGTCATGTAAGGGCCACAGGTCTGCAAGTACACCAGTGGGAAAGCTCATGCTTTGGGTAGTGATGGTGTTGTGAGTGCTACTGCTAAGGAAATGCCATTAATATGTGGATGATATAGTAAAAGGCACAGAAAATCTAGTGATTGAGAGCTCTGTGATTTGAAAGGTTATCTTGATACATTGGATTTTGCAGATCTTAGAATCAAGCCCAAATATCAGAGGCTTTCAAATCAAAGTATTGTGTTGATTGAACGTTTCAAAGATTGAATGATTCTTCTATTAGAAGTGCCATTAACTTCTCTTTGTTTTTAATATCTTTTATTTACAAACTAGCGCACATTGATGTCACATTTAAATTGTGTATGTTCTTTTGTTATTCTCTGGTTGGCGTGCATTGATGTCACATTGAATGACTAATTTTATTATATAATCAAATGACGCCTTCATCCACAGGCAGTTTGGTTATTCTATTAAATTTCAGGAAGATATTATTGGCATTGTCTGACAGTAATAGTTTACTAGAAAAGTGCAACATTGATAGTAGCTTTGAAAGCTTGGCGGTGAAATACTCAATCTTTGAACATTTTATGTAACATCTAAATAAATGGTTGGTTTACTTGCGCAACCTCATACTTGAGTGAAGGTAAAATATCACCATTGTTGTACAAAATTCCAAACACATAGGGAGCCAATTCAATCAAGAGAGCATTCCATTGAGCTCGAATTGTAGAGACAATGATAGGTCCCCGAAACAAAGAATCAAATCAACCATGAATAAGTAGAGGAAAAGTGTGGTTTGTAGTGGAAAAGGAGTAAATTATGTTGACATATGCTCTTATGCTGACTTTTAGTATGGTTTTCAAATATTTTAAAATTTCTTTGCATTGATTAGATCTTACAATCTTATCTTCCTAGAAAGCACAATGAAAGATTATCAATTAGAAATCATATTTAAGTTCCCTTTACTACATGTTTTGTTGAAATTGATTTTCTTTCAATCTTTATTTCTTCAATTGTTTCTTAACAATTAATTCTCATGTGTTTTTATTTTTATCTTGTAGATTTCGTTTGCACATGGAACTTGAAAAAATTGAAGCATAGGGAACAGTCTTTGGAGAATTAATGTTTGAGTTGAAGAAAGTAGACATTGATCTTGAAAGAGCATTTTTAAATGCTTATTGAAATAGCCTAGAGCATTCATGTGTTGCTTTTGTTTTCTGTTTTAGGTCAACTCGTTTCAAATTTGGGTTTAAAATCAATAATTGTTTTGATTTTCTTTTCAGATTTGGGCTAAAATTGAACACAACAAACTTACTAGATATTGCTTTTTGGTCTAAAATTGAACAAGAAAACTTCACATTTAGCTTGGTTCTTTAAAATGAACTCACAATTTCTTTGAAAGGTTAAAATGAAGATGTGTCTTTTATGCTTTGTAATCTTTTTTGCAAAATAATCTCATCTAAAAAGGTGTATGCACTTCTCTCGTGCTTCACGACGATCTTGAGAATCAAAAGTATTTTTGATGACATTAAGTTGCATAAAATATTTCCTTCACACTTCATTTTGGGAACTAAAATTGAACAAAGCTTGCGAGTGTGAGTTAGGTATATCATGTGTGTTCTCCCTTTATTTCTAAACGAAGGTCAATCAAACTACGAATGTGCTTGCTCATTGTTGTTTACCTTTAGAGGGGCCTGCCTAAGAGGCACATCCAAAAGGAGAACTCGAAGGTGACTCCAACCGGTTTTTCATTTGGGCTGGTATATAAATGGATAAGACTAAACTGTCAAGTCCTCATGGTATGTAGGCCTTAGCCGTACAGTGTCTTTCAAAATTAGGTACTACCATAAAAAGTATAAGCACCCCTAGTAGGATTGATTAAAGCCTTTAGTGGCTTGTTGGATGCTTTGCAAGGTGCCATGTCCCTGATGTCCCATCATTAAGAACCTTGTTTGTAGTAGCCAACTAGTCCATCCAACGAGTTTATCAAAGTGGTGCATTGGAACTTAGATTCCAAGAAGTTACTTGCCATGTCCAATCTTGGTTAAAGTATAGAGGTTAAGACTTCATTCTTAACATACCTTTATACTCTCTCCTTGGTTGCATGTAAAATAATCTCTTCTACTATGAAGGGCATGAGGCAAGCCCACCAAGAAAAACATACCAATTGAGCTAGGGTGTTATATTGCTTGAAAACATAGTGCTTGTTCCAAAACATTGAAACCAACATTCGATGAATCATCAAAATTTCAAACCCTTTGGGAGGAGAAAATACCTTTGAAAAGTCCACATGTTACTGCTTGTCCCTAGGGGTTCTTATCCCTAGAAGGCTTCTAAACACTAGGACCTATATCTCGATTTGTTCATTGCAAAGTCAACAATAGGAAAATATGCTCTTGAAACCTTCACTTTCGCATAATGGATCTTGTGGAATGAAATGGAATTGAGACATAGACATTTAGTTTGAAAAATAAGTAAGAAGTGTGTTTGTAGTAAAAGCAAGTCATTAACCAAGATTAACTCAAATTGAAACCCACACATGTGCTTGTTTATATTTTTATCGTATTTCAAGAAAACATTGGTCTTTTGGTTTTGAACTACTCTTAGAGAAAAGCATGTCCTTCACTATCTTGGTCTAGCAAACAAGTCCTTCTTAGGTTCATTTAGGATCAAATAAAACACTTCATTCATTCAAACATTTATCATCCCATCCCACCAAACAACTTTAGAGTTTTGGAAACATCATTCTAGACTTGGGTAAATCATCAAAGTCAAAATCACCTTGTTTAGTTAGGAGTATGCTAATGCATCCTTTCTCATACCTCTAGTTAAATTACCCTTTAAACAAGTTCATCTTAAGATAACATCTAACATCTTAGGGTTTACAAATTCATTATCCAAATCAAAAACAATCAAAATCAAATCCTAAGTCTAGCATTGATCCAAAGTTCCTAAACATTCAACACCCATATCATTCACCCCTTTCATCATTCATCTCACCATTGGTCCTAAACACCTTAGAGGTCACTTTTACAACAAGGTCAAAACACAAGAGTAACATGGAATATAAACTTGCTCCATACATCATGAGTAATCCAAACCAACCAAGCTATCAAAGCCTTACAATGCCAATTGATTTTCAACACTCACATTTATACAATCTATACATGGGATCATTATCTCCTGCAAACCTCGATGGTACAAAAAATGTGAGTATACCCATTCAAAAGATTGGAACACCTTTCCCAATGGTAGATCTAAATCCAAACCTACAAGTCTGTCAACCGAACAATCAATACACAAGCCTTCAAATGAACAACATCATCCCATCAAATCCCTACATGCCAAATGAGAATGTACCAAGTATAACTTTACCAAACATGAATGTTTTGAGTCCAAAATTGGTAAAATTTGGGATAAATATGTTTTTGAATCACTCAAATGTTGTTCAAAGTCCAAACACGATGATAATGACTCCATATATTGATCCAAGTCAAGGTAACACCATGCAAAATCAAAGTTACCTAAATCAATGCAATGTGATTCCCAATCACAACAATGTTCAATTTCAACCTATCATGCCAAATTTGTGTGTCATCCCAAATCATAACATTTTCCAAAATCAAACACCACAAGTACACACTCCAAACCTACTTAAACAAAAGCCAAATCAACTATATCAAGGGTTCCAAGATAAAAATCAAGACCAAGTTTTGCTAGACCAAATTGCTTCACTTGACAAACTAAGTGAAGCCTTGAAACAAGAGACATTTTTACTCCAAAATCAATGTACGCTACCATTGATTGAACCATGTCATAAAAGCATTGAGTTCTGTCCACAACCGCATCAAGAACAATATCTCCAATGCCAAGAAGTCAGATATCAAGATCAACACCATCAACAACAAACCCAATCACCACATCTCGAGGATTAATCACCACATCTAGAAGATCACTCACCACATCTCCAAAGACAATCACCACAAGGTCAATTTAAAGTACCAGTCTCACAAGGTAATAAGCAGAAATACACACCACTAGGGAGACCAATTGAATCAGTCCTGCAACAATTAGTATAAGAAAATCTCATCAAAATCCCTGTTTATGTGAACTATCAAGAACTAGACATAAAATTTCCAGGGTATAATGAGAAGCACCTTTGTGATTATCATAGAATAAAGGGACACAAAACATTAGATTGTGTTCGACTCAAAAAACTCATCCAAGACTTCATTGATCAAAAGATAATCACTATTGGGGACAATGATATCATTGTTAATCTCTCCACTATAACTGTTAAGAACAAGGATCAAGATCAATCCATTACTGAGCACCTTGAAGTTGTTTCTACTTCATCCAATGATCAAAACAACATACATCAAGAGTCACTTTTCAATCATGATCAAAATCCACCAACAATATCCAACAAAGATCTAATTCAAAAAATGTCAACATCACTTGGCCCTATGGTTGAAGACATTCACAATATCTCTGCCACAATTGTTGAAAACAATGTTCAAGATCTCTCCATCAATGAGTGCATGGAAGATGTTTCCACTCCATCCAATAACCAACTCACCGTACATCAAGAGGCACTTTTTAGTGATATATTTCAAGGAGTGTTAGAGTTATTTGATCCTATTGACATAATCCATGACCCATCTATCAATGATCATGTTGAAAATGTCTCTACATCACCTAATGAGTTAGAGGACATATCTCAAGAATTTATTCCAAAGCAAGATCAAAATCTTCCACTAAGGTCTAGCAATGGTCCTTTCCAAGACATGTTGACCCCCTTTGACCTCATGGTTAGAAATATTGAAGGACCCCTGAAATCGACACTTGAAGATATTGAACCACTTACCATGTCTAATGATGACATCCAAGAACCCTTTATAAGCAATCCATCCTTTGAAATTGACCCATGTCAAGAACTTGACCCAAAGCATGTCAAAATAAATTCTAAAATTAATCAAGATCAAGAATTTGTATCCCTAAGATACTACAATAATCTAATGGATAGTATCCTATCTATACAAGATGTCACAAATGATGATCATATCCACATAGGACATAATCCATCTACCCATGAGATACTTTCTGCAGATGGACACGTAGATGATCTTCATTCAGAATAGGATTCCTTTACTCCTGATATTATTACTCAAGAAGAGCAGGTTATCAATTCCTATAGTCAAATAGAGTTGTCAACAACAGTATCAGATATATCCCAAATTCATACTGAGGACATCATAAATAAAGATATCCAACATTATCCACTCAAGGAAACCAATAAGATAGAACAGGATATTCTAGAGTCAGTAGAGTAACAAATTCCAATAACATCATCTACAATGGTCATTCATCAAAGAGTGCATTCTGAACAAGAGCTCTTGGAACAGGAAAAATCAAAGCATGAAGGTACTACCACCACCATACTGGGGGTAACTTCATCTCAAACAAACGTCAACATATGGAGCATGAAGAATCCTTATGATGAAATTGATTTCAATACTTCAACCAGTCACATCATGAATCTTCTTCCACCCATCACCCCATCCATGAGTTGGGACCAAATTCAAAAGAAAGATTTGAATCAAAGTACAAAGAACATTATCAAAGAAAAATAAGCTAAGGAGCACAATGGACAAATCAAATACAAATGGATACCAAAGAATACAAAGAAAGATTATCCCTATCAAACTCCATTAGTCAAAGAAACTATGGGGAAAAATAAAAAAGGGAAAAGTATCCATCAAATATTTCCACAAAAGAAAAAATAGTCTTTTGAAGTGACTTACAAAGTGTATCAAGTAATTGGTCTTAATTCCATGCACACTTTTGTATCCACCCATCATTGCTCATCTTCCCAATTTTGGAGAGTCAAAGGTTCCAAATTGTTAACCAATCCATCTCTTATCCCTAAACACACTCCATCCATGCCTCCATGCATGATATCTAGTTCTTACATTGACCATGTATTGGTAACAACCCTTCATCATAAGGACTCTAAAGGTACTCTATCTAGATGTATGCACAGAGATAGAGTTAACCTCAGTATCGACAAAGAGATCAAGAATCCCAAAAGTTGCATTCAAGTGCACGTATCTTAGCAAAGCAACTTCTTCAAGTAGGATATCGATGGTACATTATGATAGGGGAATCTGCATCAACAACACCTTGTGATTCAACATGAGCTTAAAATCTTTTAGAAAAATCAAAAAAATCAAAAAAATATAAAAATCTAAAAAATTTAGAAAAAGGATTGAAAATAGTAAAGAAAAAAATTGTCCTCCAATAAAAACCACTACAGTGGCACTTTGGATAGGTACCATGATGAAAACCCGGCAAATAGGCATCATGTGTAGAATTGAGCATCTACATGCACCAATTCAAGTGAAAGCATCTCATCCCATCCATAATAAATCTATCATTCCATTTGTCTCAACCATAATAAATACAGTCATTTGTGAACTAGTTATCCAACCTATTTCCATCCGTCTTCCACATTATCTTGATCCTGATGAAGTTTGGTGAACACTTTATGCTTTCTTATGGTAAACATCTTGACATGGGTCATTTTCGTTGATCCTATCTGATGCAGCATTATTTGAGCCATGAAGCATTATCCAAATGAACATTCTTTATCTGAACACCTTATCTTATCACAAAATAATGCTTGGCATCCTTTGCATGCTTGCCATATCCATCCATCCATACACCTATCCAGGCATCTATCCATAACATTCCATGCATTGCTAGACACTGGGAGTAGATATGTACATCTTGCTCTAAGAATAAATCTTGATCTATATCCTCCAACTTATGTGGTGATCTGAACATTGGAAAATGTGAAATCAAATTGGTCAAACCACCTATGAGAAAAATTCCAAATTACTAGCCCATGGCATATTTTGACAAGAGGATGTTCCTTATCAGGTTTCATCTTTCATCGAACATCAATCCAAATAATCAATATTAGTTGCATCTAATTCACACTTCAACATCACATCAAATCATCCAAAATAACTTTTGTTCCAAACCAAGCTTCATCAATCATGATAAATCAAATCCAATCAAAAAAATTGTCATCTTGGGATATCCTTCCCAATCCTTGTGTTACTTAACACTATCATTGCATTGTTGTGCATCCTCAACAATGTTATCATCATCAACCCTAATCAATCAAATCCTTTCATTGTTGTGTATCCTCAACAATGTTATCATCATCAATCCTTCATCATCTTGGGATATCCATCCCAATCCTTGTGTTGCTTAACACTATCATTGCATTGTTGTGTATCCTCAACAATGTTATCATCATCAATCCATCGATTTTATCAATCAACCTTAGCTTGGTTTTCAACAAAATCCCCAAGCAAAGCACTGATATCATCACACATATCCATATCCAAATTGTCAAAATCATGCAAAAATCCTAAAACACTCAAAAAATAGAAAACATTAAAAACATGATATCTGAACTACGTCGTCTCTGAGCTTAAACGTAGGCAAGGCTAATCTTTGATCAGCCCCTGAGACAAGAAAAATCCAAAAACATCAAAATCTGAAAACATTTGAAAAAAAAATCAAAAATCAAAACATTTGAAAATCTCAAAAAATACCAAAAATAGCCTCAAAACATTCCTAAAACATAAAAAACATCCAAATATTTGAAAAAATCCATCCATCTCATCTTGCTTTCACTCAAAATAATCAATCATCCATAATAAACTAATCATCACCTTCATCCTTTGGCAATACAAATAGAAACAATCAAAGCAATCGACAAAAGAAAACTTTAAACACAAAATCAAAATCGGAACACCAAACCTTTAAAGAAATATCAAACTCTTGATCATTTTCAAACATGTCAGTCAACCTTATATCAAAAACTTATCAATCAACTTATCAAACTAGCATCATCCTATACAATGCATGTCCTAGGATATATCATTTTGACAATGGGCATCATTTTGGATATCACTTGGATTCTTATCCTATCAAAACACATCTCTTTGGCTAAAGGTATGAATAACACTGGCTTATTTGCATACTTGATCTCTTCTTTTGATTTGTCTTATTACGCTCATTCCAAGGACCTCTCGATGATATCCAAATGAAGGATTTAGAGAGATAGGAATGGGGAAACAATCATTATCTTTTATCTGCTATGCTTGTTGGAAATTCTTGTAAAATAACTTGGCGAATACTTTCTTTGTTAGGAACGTCCTAGAAAGGTTTCCATATGTCAAGTGTGAACAAGAACACTCCTATCTATTTTTTGAGTCAAATTCTTTCACACTAGGTACAACGCCATCCTGGTTCTCTATACCTTGATGCATCCTATCTACATGTGTAATCAAACATAAGGTAAGTAGCCCTATTAAAATCCCAATCCTTGATAAGCAAATCATCATCTATCATCATCATCATCTCTAATAAAGTCTTGTCAGATCATGGACTTGTTGGATCCTTTTTTCATCATCTCATTTCTTCTTTCTTCTCTCCACGCTAACATAACATCACTAGTGCATCCATCTTGCATCCACAAACCATCAACATTTTGCACATCATCTCACATGCATTTTCATCATCATAATATAGATCTGTTAGTCTAAGCATCTGCATAGAAAATCCATCGCATAATCATAGCATATCACATCATCCATCTCATCCATCTCACATCATATCATTAAGTTGTTTAGGATAATATAGATTGGTTATTCTAAGCATTTTGAAATCATCTCATTTGCATCATCATCATAACCATCCATATGTCCATCTTGAACCTCTTTATCATGAGATTGAACCTCATTGAATCTTTTTTCCCGATCTCTCGAGGAGGCAATGTACTAGTGTACTTATTTCTGCTGGGGCATCTAAAAAAATCATAAATTTTTTGAATTTTGATCGCAACAAGTTTATTCTTTGAACCAATGCAGCAAGTACATTGCTTCAAAGAGGGGAAAAATGTAGACACATGAAATCGACATCATGCATTTGATTAGGTCATATTCATCCATTCATCAAATAAATCAAGTTTATTTGATCAATCTCCTAAAGTCATCAATTTAAATTAAATAAATCAACTTTATTTAATTTGATCCTAACATGACCCTCCTTGATTAAATAAATCAAACATTTATTTAATTAAATATGAAATCACCTTTCATCTCCCTTTGATTTAGTTTAAATCCATAAAATCTAAGTCAAATGGGTCAAATCCCCTAATCATCATCTAATTTAATGTAATCTTGATTAATCTAATCTAATCACCCATCACATCCTCTAGCTTTTCCCACTTGCACAAATAAATCAATTTATTGATTTATTAATTCTTCATTTTCTCTCAACATGGCATAAAAATGGAATATTCCCTCAAGTTTGAATTCAAAAAAACAAGTTGGCATGTACATCCAACAAGAAATTTATGAGCTCTTACATGTCTCTTACATGTCTCTTGCAAAGGTCAAACTCAATATTTAACTCTCAAATTCAAATTTCAAATCTCCTCCTCTTTGGCACATTGACCAAAATGTGCTCATTCCTCAACCTATCACAAGTTGACAAGTGGCTCCTTCCTATTGGTGGATCTTTATTCCCACATCCTCCATATTTGGCATTCTTCTATCCTTCTTGGCTATAAATAGAGAGCTTCTCTATTGTATCAATCCTCCACAACTTGATATACAATCTTATGCAAAGTTACTCTCTCCAATTGAGAGCTAATTTTGTCCTTTGCATCCTCATCATTGGTATTATCAAGGGTTGGGAAAGGGCTTCTTTCCACATCAAAGAAACACCAATCCACTATGGGATAGATATCTATCTTACTTTTATGCTCTCAATTAGTTTGTGTTATTATCTTGTTTATGAAGGCATGATGCATTATTTCATAGGAGCACTATGGCATTTGCATAGTTTGAACTAACATGTTAATGTGTTGTGAAGTTTAAGCTATTTTTCACATTTGTGGTGTTCACAGTATCTATGATTTTTTTGGTCTTCCCTATCATATTCATGTTATGAGGAGTTTCAGTCACTAACCTGAATCTTATTAGCATGATGATAAATATGCTTCATGTTCCACTACCTATCTTGCTTCGTGATGATAAATTGTTAATGTTGAACACATTTTATCATAATAAATGTAATTATATTGAGGAATTTTAGAGTGCCAGGGTTTTCATGTGGTTAACCTTCAGTTTCATGCTTATCTTCCCCAGTTGCAGAGTCATGTTTACTTTTCCATTTGCTTGAACTTTTGAAATGCCTTTTCAACAAAACCATTTTAGACATATCCTGCAAACATTATGCTGCATGAAAATTTATTTCTTTGAGGCATTATCTCAAAAATTTTGAGTGATATATCCATGCTCCCATCTTGGTGTTGGCTGGAAGATGTTCTGCATAGGTTTATGAATCTAGCATTGCATCTATCAATGTATATGCTTGAATTTTTCCAAATATCTTTCAACCAATCCAATTTGAAAGTATCATGCACTTATGGCATATAAAATACCACTTTTCTTTCAGGAATTTTGTTAAGCAATTCACATGTGTTATCTAGGCTTCCAAATTTTGCATACATGTTTACCAAATAGTTTTAGCTACAACATCTAGAAAAAATCCATTTTCCATTATGCTTTAATGGTGTGCATACCCTATTCTAAATTTTCCATTCTTGCGCAAGCAAAGAGGATGTTGATTGTGTGCAAATCCTAATTGATAGATTTGAAAAGGGGGGAGAACAGAGAGAAATATAGTGTAGAAATAAAAAATTTGTATTAATCAAATAAGAATTACAAGAATGACCTTGAACTCATACACTTACAACTCTGTAGAGCTGGACACTAAAGAGTACTTTGCAAAAACAAACTCATGCAATATATATAGAAAACTAAACATCTACGAAGGAGATAGAACAATACATAAAATATTATATTTCATACTACCCACAAAACATCTGAGGACAATAGATGAGACAGATGACAGGTTGGAGAAATTAATATCAAACATTCAAATCTTTGCCAAGATCTGTGTCCATTGTTTATTATTAATGTTGAGATAGATGGTGATCCAAAGCTGATACAGAGGATATTGATCTGACAGGTATAGCTGGATAATTTAATGAAGAAGGTGAGATTATATTTTTAACACTCTCCCTTAATCTCAACTATGGACATTCATCTCAAAAATTTCTATAGCATCCATATTGATTCAAAAAAAATTGGCACATCCATCTTTATTTCTAGTACTAAAATTTTCGGAGCATCTATCTCTGAAATATTTCTAGAGCATCCATCTTCTCAAAATTTATGGAGCTTCCATCTTCTTTCAATCAATTTATTCAACTCTCTCCAACTATTGTGACAATATTTCAATTTCATCATTTGGAAACTTCGTGTGCCTTCACCCTTTCATGATTTTCCCCTCAACAACTATGATTGTATCTACCTTTTATTGATGCTTCGACATCTACAATCTTCAACTTCTAGGAATCAAACCTAGGAAATCCCATTTTGTTGTTGGGATGCTCTACCCATGAGCTCTGGCACACTTGGTAACTAGTCCATTGTATGTTTAGGTGTGAGGCACTTGTTTTTCCTTAACACCTCCCATAGAGTCACACTATTGGTGCTCAAGGATCCTAGCTTCAATTGGCTCTATTTACCTTATTCATTAAAATACAAAGTGCTATGAAATTCAACCACATTAATTCTTAACTGATTCACAACATCATTTTCTTGAATTTACACAACTTCAAACACCTATCTTCCTTTGATGTTCTAATCCTTTAACAACTCATTTTCTTACTTTGTTCTAATAGAGACTCCTCATCAACACAATCTTTCACTTTCTCTCACTCTAGAAACTTACTCATATTCAAGTTCAGCCTCTTCAATAGACACAACAGTTCTTGCAAACCTTCAACACTACTAGTAGCAGTGGTGGTTCACAAATATGGTGGTATCTCCTCTCTATGACAACTTTTCTAGTTGATCTCAAGTCTCCTCTAAACTAGGCTTTGGGGAGTGAATCCTTCCAATACTAGCAGCTAACCTAGTGGCCTTTCTATTCGATAAATTACTTCTTGGCAATGTCTCCACTGATCTCCTTTAGCAAAAAAATAACTCTAATTCATTTTTTTTTGATTGGGCTTCAAACTTCACATCTTCCTAGTTGGCTTTCTCCAAATATTCTCAATCAATAAATTATACTCTGGACTATTGGTAGCTAGGAAAATAGTTCCTTAGCTTGCATCAACTATTTATTTGTGGCTTCAAACTTTATGACTGCAACTACTCTCCTTTTTAAAACAGTCTCTCCTTTTAGTAGTGGTTTCTCCTTTAGTTGCACTATCTGTACTCAACAACTTCTTTATACATTATTTCCCAATTTGTCCTCTACCTCTTTTCCTTAGTAGTGACTGGATTTTTTCTTTACTGGCAACACTTTTATTTCCTTTATCTTACCAATAGATATTCTGATCTATAGAACTCCAATTCAGAAGTACTCTCCATGTCATTCATCTCTAAGTGCAATATTACATATGTTCTTTTCAAGTTTTGCAGTGACTTCACCTCTACATTGAATTACTCTGTCTTCTCATAGACTATACCCTCTATTTCTCACAACATCAAGTGTGCATAAAGGATAAAAGGGAGATTTTATTGCTTTCAAAGCCTTTTTCAGATTGATAGACTACAATTTCACCTTCTTTGGCAACTTTGCGTGCCTCCTATTTTTTCAGGCATCTTCCTCCTATAATGAATAGCTTTCAATAGCTTCAGCTATATCAAATTTTATTTGTGGTGGCCTCTTCTCATCAGCAACCTGTAATGAAGTGATGGAGGGTCCTCCTTTTGTAGGTATCAAACATTATCAATCTCCTTTGACACCTTCTTGTGTGTCAGGAGGCTTCAGCCTTCTATCTAACCTAGCATATTCAACAAAAAATAATAGCTCAACTTCTCTTGGCAGCTACTACTTCTGTAGTTTCTTCACATAACCCATGATCTTCTCCTTTGTCTAGTTGTGACTAACACTTTTTTTTTCTAGACTGGCCTCTTTTCAATAGCCACCCATAATTTTTTGCTCTCCTTGGATCTTCCAGATGAACACTAGCTTTGATACCAAATGATAGATTTGAAAAGGGGAGAGAACAAATAGAAATATATTGTAGACATAAAACATTTTTATTAATCAAATAAGCATTACAAGATTGAGCTTCAGCTCATACAATTATAGCTCTGCAGAGCTAGACTCTAAAGAGTGCTTTGCAAAAACAAACTCATGCAATATGTATAGAAAAATAAACATCTACAAAGGAGATAGAACAATACATAGAATATTATATTTCATACTACCCACAAAATATATGAGGACATCAGATGAGATAGATGATAGGTTGGAGAAATAAATATCAAATGTATTCAAAGCTTTGCCAAGATCTGCATCGATTGTTTATCATTAATGTTGAGATAGACGGTGATCTAGAGCTTATACAAAGCCTAATATAGAGGATACTGAACTGACAGGTATAGTTGGATAATTTAATGAAGTAGGTGAGATTATATTTCTAACACTAATGTTAATGCATCTCATGAGACAACATTTCTTTAGGGTGTTTTTTCTAACACTTTAGCACCTTGTCTATGCTCCCATTACTATGCGAGTAAAGATTGTGGAATTTAGCATTATGCCTACCAAATCCATTTGCATTGAAAGATCCTAAGAACATTCCTAATTAACCCATTTTGTGCAAGTCTTTGCAATAATTGCATTTTATTAGATGAGATCTCTTCAAGGTGTTCTATTAAACAATTATCATGCCTTGTCTATGTTTCCATGCCTTGCATGAATGTCTTTTAGGGTAGTCATGATTACAATGTTTGCAACTATTCTTTTATGGATTCCCATAACTTGTTTCGATGCTTTTATTTGGCCAAACACGGGAGGAATGCTAGTAAATATTGTGGAATTTGGCAATGTAGTTGCCAAGTGCATTTTATTAGAAGTTTTTATAAATGTGCAACAAATCCACTTTGATCATGTGTGAACCTTCTTTTGCACTATAATTGCATTCTATGAAACTACATTTCCTTGAGGTTCTTTGTCTAACAACTCACAGACCTACTCTATGCTTCCATATTTTGTAAACACATCTATTAAGTGCATTTTCCTTGTATATTCATTCATTTTTGCAAGCTCGTTTATTAGAGATGAACCATAACCAATCTCTACACAACTACCATTTCAATCTATTTACAATAAATCATATGTAAACTTGTTTCAATGCTCCCATTTTTCCATGCGCAGGCTACAATGGTTATTTCCTATGAGAAAGTAGTTGTAATAACCACCTCTTCTTTGTACAAGCAATTTTTGTCTACCTTTTACAAGTTATTGCTATCTCAAGACTTTTGCATTGTAAAAATTCACTACCTCTAGCTTTTGGGTTGTGATTGGTGAATTTTCACAACTCATAATCTCTCTCACAATTTTTTATGATGTGGATTGTAAATTTTCACAACCCTATTTTGTATTGTGGGTGGGTTGTGATTTTTCCCAACCCCATTTTTGTATTGTGGGTGGGTTGTGATTTTTCACAACCCCATTTTTCTTTAATATTTTTTTAATTTTGTAATTTTCTCCCATTTTTAAATGTACTTCACATTTAGCATTCCCATTTAATTAATTTGATGTTTCACCATCACAAAATGTAAGCCTACCACAACTAAACACTATGGAACAATTAATCGATCAAGCATTGTCTCTGTGAATTCTTGTGTACCAAAGTTCTAATCTATGAAAGGAAGTTGAGGGAGTGGAAACAAATTCCTACACTAATCTAAGTAGGGGAGAGTTACAAAATTTTCTTTTAAACACCTTATATAGTTACAATAAGAGAATCACATAGAGAATAAATGAATAGAACAACAACAACACATATAACAATGACACCAAATATACGTGGGGAAACCCTTTTGGGTAAAAAACCCCACCCTCCAAAATAAAAATACTTCTCTATTACATCAAATAGTGAATACAAAATATCTCCAAGTGCAAAGCTTCTTCAACAAGTGCTTCGAAACAAAAACCTATTTTGGAGTGATACCGTTAGCACTTCATTACCTACAAACAAACTATACAATCTACAATGCAAGACACTCAATATATAGATAGATATAAGATTCAAGAAGCATCTAGAAGGAGAAGGGTGTCTAAATCCATATGGCACAATCTTCCATGCCATAACATGGATTTGGACACATGTAACATATTCCCTTACAGTTGTCATAACATGAAAATATTCCTTCCTCAAGCTTGGACACCTAGAATATGCTAAAAATAGGCCATGGAAAATTCCTTACACATCTTATAGCTATCATAGAATCTATTATAACTGACAACACTTACATATATAAGATAATTTGTCATAACTAATCAAGAATACCTGATTCTCTTACAGCCTATCATAACCCAACTTAGGATGATTATGTGTCATCTAGTCACCTCCAATGGGGATGCCACCCAACTAGTGGGTCCTGATTTATGACATGACACCATAGGAAATTAAATAATATAAATAAATACAATAATACATAAATTTAATCAATATTAGCTCTCTAAGGTTGAGACACCTTAATCCCAACATTTTCCTACTTGTCGAAGACCTACCAAGAGTCATTCAAAATCATCTGCTCAAGGCCTCAAGGCCCATGGAATTAGAACACCATTTGAACTTCTATGTACTCATTGGTTTTGTGAGTGCATCTACAAAATTCACCAAAGTTTCAACCTTCTCGAAGTTCACCTTTCCATCTTCTACCATATCACAAACTAAATGATACTGAACATTGATGTGCTTTGTACTAGCATGGAAGATAGGATTCTTTGCTAGAGAATAGTAATCTATCCTACATCTAAACCAATATTAGAAAACATGTTATTAAGACAAATGGCTTCCTTAAAAGCATGAGTGGCTATCATATACTCTTCCTCTATCATGGACAATGTGACTACAACCTACCACTTACTCATCCAATTGATAGCACCACCAAACATCATAAACATGTAACAGAGGTGGATCTTCTACTGTCAATGTCACTTGCCTAATCTGAATCCACATATCCATGAATACTCACAAAATGTTGAGGTCTAGTAGGATAACCATGATAACACAAGGCATACTCAGAATTTTCCCATAAATATATGAACACTCTCTTAACCACATCCCAATGCACCCATCTAGGATTAGCCATAAAGCGGCTAAGGACTCCCACTGCTTGGGCACTGTCTAGTCTCGTACACACCATCGAATACATAAAATTACCAACTACACTTGCATATGGTACTTTTTTCATGTCCTCCATCCTAGTAGGATATTTTGGACAATCATTCACAAAAAGCTCCATCCCCTGCATCATAGGAACAACTAATTGTTTTCAATCTACTTGTTGAATCTCTCCAACACTGAGTTCACATACTTGCTCTAGCTTAACCAAAGATTTTTGTTAGCTCTATCTCTCATGATCTCCATTCCTAGAATGTACCTAGATGCACTTAAGTCTTTCATCTCAAACTGTGATGACAATTGGAACTTCAAATCTGAAATCATACTTTTACCATTCCTAATAAACAACATATCATATACATATAAGACAATAGTGAGAATGTGACCATTATCAGGTTTAAAATATACACAATGGTCAGATTTAGATCTCTAAAATCCCAATGACAACACATGGGTAAGTGCAAAAATATGGTTCCAAAAAAGGGGACTTAAGTGGACGTCTTTTTTTCTGAAATTAGAAAATACTGGCCTTGGATGTGAAATTAAGGATAGTTACACTCAAAATTTTGAGATAGAACAAAAAAAAGGATTGAAGTGCTCCGAGTCTAATTTCTAAACTACTAACTTATTTTGAAAATGGTTGATATTAAGGGGTTCAAACAAGGTATGTACACAAATTGGTGTTGTTTTTGTCTGAAAAACATAACATAGCAACTCTTGTATGACCCTTGTGCGATGAATTTTTCTAGTATTTTTAAAATCACTATGATTACAAGTTATCTAATAGTATGTAGTTGATGCATGATTTTTCTGATAATTTTTTAATGAATATTTTATTTTTTACTAATTTTTGAAGTGGACACTTCTTGAAAAATAGAATTTTGGCCGTGCTACCCCTACAAATTATGGAAACTAATTGAATTGATTTTTTTTAAAAAAAATTGTAGAATGGAGTCTAGTTTCCAAAAATGTAATTTATTTGAAATTTCAATGAACGATTAATTTATAACGAAAAAAATACCAAACACTGCTTTTTTCCAAAAAAGAGACATACAAACAAAAGAAATTATGGATGAAAGGCTTAACATTTTTAAAAAGTGAAAAAAATTACATCGTTGGATAGCTAAGAGAGAACCTAACATTACCTAGATGTTTGATTTGTTTGATATTGAACCACGTGCAATCCTGACGGTGAGCACGAACCTGATTATGTGAAAAATTGTAGAATTTGCAAAAACAAGTCTCTAGTCATTGGGAATGCACTCTAAGCCTTTGGTTTGGTATTCCAA
>VDFB02000003.1:296865206-296894905 GCA_007258455.2 Sequoia sempervirens
CCCTATCCTTTCGATCGATCAATCTCATCAATTTATTTTCCAAAGAATTTTGAGATGCCAAAATTTGATAAGTACAAAGGAACTAAAGATCCTAAAATCCATCTTCAGGAATTCTATTCCCATTGTCAAGAAGTCCAACATAACGACAATTATCTCTTGCGATTATTTCCAAGGAGTCTAATGGGGATATCTCTTCAATGGTTCATGGGTCTCGAGAAAGGATCCATCAAGTCTTTTGTAGATCTTTCAAAAAAATTTATCTCCCACTTCTCCTTTAATTTGGAGAAGGATATTGATACTTTGGATCTTCTGAAAGAGAAGCAGTATGAGGGAGAAACTTTCACAAGCTACCTTCAAAGGTGGCAAGCTTTGACTGGTCAGATGAAATCCCCACTTAGAGAAAAAGACATGGTCACCCTTGTCATCAAAAAATCTCACCCAGACATGGCACATAATTTCAAACTCCACTGTGTCACAACCTTTGTAGAGGTAGTAGAGAAGGGTCCTATCCTTGAGAGAGCCCTTATTGCTAAAGGGCTAGTCAAAATTTATAATCTTGACAGGGAAAAGTCATCTGAGGATAAACCTTGCTACTGGAACAAGAATAAGAACCCTATCAATGATGGTGTCATTGACACCAAACATGTTCAAGTAGCTAACACATCGTAGAGACAACAACACATCTCTAATCAACCATCTGTTCCTAATTCCATCTCAGTGTCATAGGTGGCACCTCATCCTCCCCCACAATCTAATCAAAACAATCAAGGGAATAACAAGCATCAGTTTACTCAGTTAGGAGAGCCCTTAAGCATGGTGTTCAATAGGCTTCTTTAGGCTAATTACCCGATTACGTATCATGTGACCAAGCCAGCTTGGTATAAAGAAAATGAGTACTATGAATTCCACACGATCAAAAGACATTCATTAAATAAGTGTCAAGGCTTAAAAACCTACATCTAGGATCTTATAGATCTGGGTGATATACTAGATGCCAACTAGGCTTCTTCATCTAATGCTCAACTTCAGATATACCAAAACACATTCCCAAAGCATAACCAAGGAGATAGCACATCAAATGCCAATCATGGATCCAGTAACAACAATAATCAAAGTAACACCACAAATAACATTAGTTACAAAAATGTGCCATTGAATTATGAGGGTCTCATCACGTATATTGAGCAAGCAGAACCATGTGTGTCTATGATACACGTAAAAGGTAAGGACCCATAGTGTGTTGTTACTACCCACCGCACTCACATCACAGTTCCTGGAGTCTCTACATCCACCCAGCCACCCCTATAAGCTCCCAATAAAATATTCTTGACCATCTAGGGAAGACCTTGGTACAGATATCCATTCTAGATTTGCTCAAGTCTTCTTCGATGCACCAAGAAATTTTAACCAAAGCCTTATAGGATACCCATGTCCCCAATGACATTGATCCTAGTAAATTCCAAGCATTGGTAGGACATATCTCAGCCACTTATTAGCTCGGCTTTAGTCAAAATGACATGCCTTGCATCAATTCCAACCATAAGTACCCCCTTCATATTGAGGTCCTTGTAGCCCGCCATAAAGTGAAAATGGTCTTGGTAGATAATGGCTCTGCTCCAAATCTGTGCATTTTAAAGTTCATAAAGTAGGTATGATATACCCACGCTGACTTAAATAATCAGGTTATCACTATCAAGGCTTATGATAATGTAGAGCATGATTTTGAGGGCACAATTTGTCTTCCAATTTAGGTTGGACCCATTGTATAGTACACTACATGTCACGTCCTTGATTTGGACCTCCCCTATAACCTTCTTCTTGGCCACCCATGGCTACATGCCATGCAAGCCATCCCTTCCACTTACCATCAGTGCTTGAAGTTCCCATTTATTGGGATGGAAGTTACAATTCATTCCAACCCTCAACCATTTGAGTATTGTTGCACACTAGAAGCTTCCTTTCCCCATTCTCATTATTGTCCAGGCGTAGAAATGGGGGCATCTCAAGCATCACCATCTTATGCATCTTCTAATACCAGTCCACTACAACAACCACTACATCTTCCACACCTGATTCCACCATTACCAAGGTCTAAATCATTGACAAGGGGTGTGGTGAGTATGAAATGCGTACCACTTTAAACATGGCAACCATGCCACCCTCACAGCATACATATGGTCAACCTTCTCAGTCTGCACTAAAGGAAGTAGAGAAGGCGATTAGCTTGAGCTCTAAGAATGTGGGGTCCATCACCTTCCGCTACCCTGGGTTAAGACAAGACACAACCAAAGTTGACATCAACCAATGGGTATATTGTGAGGAACCTGAACCCTCTCCCCCTTTGAAGGAATATTTCTAAGAGACCTATCCTTGGCCCTCTAAGTTTGTAGAGAAACACAATTATCAGGGGGGAGGCCCTGGTGTAGAGGAACAAGGAAGCAAACAACCTATTGAGGCTTCGATATGACCAAGGTACTCAAGTTTAGGCCATGACACCAGACAAAAAGTTCCTATGCCATCAACTAGTGCGTCTAACAACATTAGTGTGGACAATAGTCTCCTCGAAGACACACCAGAAGAGGAATCCATCATACATGCGTACGATGATGTGGATCACATAGACCTTTTCTCCATGTTTGATTGCCTATTTGTTTTCACCATTAGCCTTTCCCTTCGTCACCCCGAGCTAAGAAATTGGGACCTACATGGTAGCACACCTATTGACACCTTTCCCATAGTGGATGCATATGTAAATCTTATGGGATTGGGGGAGGATGAATGCCCTACTCGCAAAAATAAGAATAAGAAAAATAAAAAAGAGTCACCTAGTGAAAACCTCCCTGAGGCACTTCTTGACTCATAAAAATTAAAAATAAAGGACATATCTAACAGTGAAAACCTCGAAGAGGAACTGGAAGATGGGGACATTCATCTTCCCCTTGTGGGAACTCAACTGTCAAAATGATCTATACTCATAGAAGAAACACAAGAGGTAAATTTGGGAACTGAAGAAGATCCAAAAATCACCTATGTAGCCAAGTCCCTATCAAAAGAGTACTCCACTATCGTCCAACTTCTCAAAGAAGGCATCTTAAATTTTCCATGGATCTATTCAGATATGCCTAGTTTAGATCCTGCTTTAGTCGTACATCATTTGGATGTCCACCCGAATGCTAAACCCATCAAGCAAAAAATCAGAAAGATGCATCCTCAAGTAGCTCTGTTGGTCAAGAAAGAGTTGAAAAAACTATTAGAGGCTGGGTTCATCAGGCCTATTGACTACTCCGATTGGATCTCCAACATAGTACCAGTTGCCAAACCCAATGGGAAAATTAGGATCTACACTGATTTTTGGGACCTCAACAAAGCCTGTCCTAAAGATGACTTCCCCTTGCTGAACATTGACATGTTGGTTGATTTGGATGGTTTCTCTAGATATAACCATACCATAATAGCACCTGAAGACCAGCACAACACTTCCTTCACTACTCCTTGGGGCACATTTTGTTACAATGGCATTCCCTTTGGCCTCAAGAATGTGGGGGAAACTTACCAACATGCAATGACTTTCATCTTTCGTGATCTCATTCACATCATCATGGAAGATTATGTTGATGATTTTTTGGGGAAATCCAGAACTAGGGAGGATCACCCTATGATCCTGAAAAATATCTTCGAGAGGCTAGAATATTACAAGCTACATTTGAATTTGAAGAAATTGTTTTGGGGGTCATGTTTGGAAAGTTACTGGGTTTCATTGTCTCCAGAAGGGGAATAGAAGTCAATCATGCTAAAGTCAAGGAAATCATGGAAATGCCTCCTCCACATAATCTAAAATAGTTAAGGAGCCTTCAAGGAAAACTGCAGTCCATCTAATGGTTTATAGCTCAGTTAGTTGACAAATTCCAGTCATTCACCCACCTCCTAAAGAAACATACATCCTTTAAGTGGGATTCAGAGTTTCAGCTGGGTTTTGACAAAATCAAAGAGTACTTGGCTCATCCACCCATCCTCATGCCTCCCATTCTAGGTAAACCTCTTTTGTTGTATATATCAGCCACTTCAGTTGCATTGGGGGAATTGTTAGCACAACATGATGATTCATCCAAGGAATGAGCAATTTATTACATCAGTCAGACCCTAGTAGGCTATGAGCTCAATTATTTTTCAATGGAAAAGTCTTTCATAGCTATGGTCTTTAGCTCACAAAAGCTTCGACACTACATGCTTAGTCATCTAGTGAAGTTGATATCAAAGGTCAAACCACTCAAATATTTGTTATCTAGGAGACCTTTGAATGGTTGAATGGCTAAGTGGGTCATGCTATTGAGTGAATTTGATATCGAGTATGTTGACCGAAAGGAAATTAAAGGGCAAGTGATAGCCGACCAGTTAGCAGATGCTCCCATGGTAGATGCATATCCCCTAATAGAAAAAGTTCCTAATGAAGAGGTTCTTACAGTAACAGAAGCAACTATATGGACACTCTACTTTGATGGGTCATACACTCATAATGGAGCAAGGGCGAGCATCTTGTTCATCACCCCACAAGGTGATTATATCTTGAAGTCATTCAAGTTGGATTTTCCATGTATGAACAACATAGCTGAGTATGAAGCTCTCCTTATTGGTCTCAGAATCACAATCCAATGAAACATCACTCATTTGAAAGTCTTTGGTGATTCCCAGTTGATCATTAAATAAGTGAATAACGAGTTTCTGAAAAGAGACAACAAGTTGTTGCCTTACAAGCACATGGTGGATGATTTCAAAAAGTATTTCACCTCTATCCAGTTTGACCAGATCCCTAGAGTGTAGAATAAAGCAGTTGATGCAATGGCTACAATTGGTTCCCTAATTGACATGCTAAAAGATTGAATAGATTGTGATTTCCTAGTTGAACAACTGCTAATCCCTACTTATAACATCCCTGAGAGTGAAGTGGTGTGTGACATCATAGGTCCTGAGTTACCATGTTATCATGATATTTACACCTACCTTCATGATAACATCTTACCCCCTGACCTTACACGTAACCAACAAAAATCCTTCATCCAACACACCTCCCACTACACTATCCTAGGTGATACTCTTTATCGTTGTGGGTATGATGGAACCATTTTTAGGTGTCTAAATGAGACCGAAGCCACACTATGTTAATAGAACTACATAGTGGTGTGTGGGGACCATTCAAATGGCATAGCCTTAGCTAAGAGTATTCTCAAAGTTGGTTACTATTGGCCTACACTGGAACATGACTCTTGTTAATTTTTGAAGAAATGATTACCTTGTCAATAACATGCAGACCTGATACATGCTCCTAGTCAAGATTTGTAGCCCATCATAGCACCATGGCATTTCTCTCAATGGGGTTTCGACTTAGTCGGCAAGATATACCCTCCATCCTCTGATAGCCATACTTTCATTATCAATGCCACTGAGTACTTCACCAAGTGGGTGGAAGAAATTCCACTTTCTCAAATAATAGGTATTCAAATTTCCAAATTCATCCTTCTCCATATTCTCTACAAATATGGAATCCCATCCACCATCATTTATGACAATGGAAAGCCATTCAAAAACTAGGCTGTAAAAAATGTATGTGACACCTTCCACATCCAACATCGTTGGTCCATGCCCTATTACCCCCAAGGTAATGGTCAAGCCGAGGTGAGGCTACTAACAAAACTTTGATCAAGATCCTCAAGAAGGTGGTCAATAACACTGGTCGCGATTGGCATCTCCATATCCATTACACCCTTTGGGCATACTGCACTTCCATTTGCACCCCTACCGGCACCACTACATATTCCCTCATTTATGGTGTCTATTCCATCTTTTTGATTAAGGTTGAGATCCCATCACTAAGAATATCTTTGAAGAACCTCATCAGTGATGAAGATGCTCAGGTTGTAAGACTTAGTCAGTTGGAACTCCTAGATGAAAAAATGGATCAAAGCATATAGTCATCTTCAAGAATATCAAAATAATCTTAAGAGAAGTTATAATAAGAAGGTACTTCCTTGCCAATTCAATTTTGGTGATCTAGTCCTTAAGGAGAATCAGTGTACCTAGCAGGACCGAGACAAGAAAGGAAAATTTTATGTCATCATGGAAAAATATGGATCTGGGGCATATAGGCTTGCCACACCTAAAGGAGAGCCCCTTGAGGAGCCCATCAACATCATGCACCTGAAATGGTTTTATACCTAAGTCGGATGGGTTATCCTGTCCTACAAAAATACCAAAAAAGGTAAAAAATTATCAAAAATATAAAAAAAAATCAAAAAGGTCAAAAAATCCAAAAATAGTAAAGAGAAATAATCCATCCTATGGTGAAAACCACCTTTGGTGGCACCTTGGATAAGTACTATTGGTGAAAACCTATTAACAGTCACCACTCATAGAGGACTTAATCATTATCTACCTTGCATCCTAGTTACTTTATCCTTCTATTCATCCCATCTACATATTTGATCTTGAGATTCTATCATATCCTATCATTCCATCATTATCCCATCATTGGTCACTTGGTATATTTGGTTGAGCATTGGATGATCCAAATCAGCTATCTGTAGTCCTAAGATTTTATCCTAATCTGAGCTTGTGATGTATGTCCTTATTGTTGATTGGTCTTTTGCCTCCATCTAGGATCCTTCATTGTTTCAGTTATCATTAGGTTTGGTCTTTGGTCATTAGCTTTTTTGAACTATGTTGCCCCTGTGCTTTCATGTAGGCAAGGTTAATCTTTTAATCTGCCCCTGGGGCTTTTTTCCGTCTAGTTTTTTGTCTTCCATAATTTGTCTCCATTGTCCTCTTTCTACTTTTATCTATGGTCTTCTTGAACTATGAGGAATTTGTGCTTTCATGTAGGCAAGGATAATCTTTGATCAACCCCCGAGCCCCTAGGTCTTTAGGGTGTGTCTGTTTTGTGTCTTGTCTCTTGTGTCTCATGTCGTGTCATCAAGTTATGTTCTTATCTAGCTAGTTCTTAACAAACAAGATCTGATAGTATCATCAAAGTCAATTATTTTTGAGTATCTTGCATCATGTTGATCTTTTAGTTTAGTCTCCATCTTTGGTCTTAACATGATGCATCCTTCCTAACAAACCTCATCAATCCCATCCACCCTCTCAATCCTATGACAAAGGATGTTTGAAAGTGATTGTGATCTTTTGATGCTTTTGGTTTTTGTTTATTATTTGAGCTCCCTATCATACCTCATCATGGTCACCTTGATCCATCATATCATGGTGTGCTTTGACTGGTAAACATAGGGGCATACCTTGATCTTTTGTTTATTGTTGTCTTCCTAGTTTCCCCACATAGTACCCACCAAGATCCCTGTGGTCTTGTGTTACATTAGGGCATCCTTTGTGCTTGTGGTTATCCCAATACCTGGCCTGACCAAATTCATCGTGACCTTGGGGTATTGGGATATCATCCTTATTTGTTGTGTTTGTTTTATGCATTAGACATGAATTGGCCTTGGTTCTTCATACCTTGGCATATTGTGTCTTGTGCTATCACAAAAAATAGTTCTCCAAAAATGGAAAATAGCATTAGGATTGCATTTCATTTTCCATTCCATTGCATTGCATTTATCCCTAACCTATGACCTATGATTTTGGCTATGCAAAATTTTTTCCTTCCATCCCACCTTCTTCTCAGGATACCTATGGTTCTTGATAGGTGTCCTTTCATGCCCTTCCTACCTTCATTTTATAAGCTAGAGCAAGAATGATCTACAAATAAAGTTAGCCTACCATTCGCTTCCATCATTATGCAAGCCCTTATTTACGCTCATGTCCACATTGCATTTCATTTAGCTATTAGTGTTTGTAAGGAATTTAATTGCATCTCATCCTGAATTCTAGGTTCATGGCGTTGCATTTCATTTCATGTGCATTGACATATCATATTCATTTTAAGTTGTTTAGATTAATCTTAATTGGTTATTCTAAGCATCTTATGATTATTTTCTTATCAATTCATCGCATAAGTTGCATTTTTTTCCATGTGCATTATCATCTCATATTCATTTTAACTTGTTTAGATTAATCTTAATTGGTTATTCTAAGCATCTTAGGTTTATTTTACCATCAATTCATTTCATTAACACATTACATGCATCGCCACCTGCATCACAAATATGAGGTATCATACATATCGTCCATGTCAACCACATAGGCATAAACATAAATCATCATCAACATCATCCATAATAAGAGCATCATCAACATATACATATATCACATTATCCTCATAGTCATCCATGATAATATAGCATACATACACATGTGCATAAATAAATTATCCATCATGTAAACACAACATAATGACAATAAGGGCTATGCCTTATCATATAAATATCAAAATATAATGTCCATCACATGATCCATAATAAAATCCATCATCTCATCAAAATACATATCCATTATATACAACGGTCATCATCATATAAAATACAAGTACAAGGCTCTGAATCAAATGTGATCTCTACCGCTGTCCTATACATCCATCCTACACCTATCAAAAATTTGTATCCTATCATCTATCCTCTATCATCCCTACCTTGAGCTACCTGCATTTGACGTTTGTGGTGAGTCTAACACTCCCCCTTGCATGGGGGTGTCTCTCAATAGCTACTATATCCCCATGTATGCATCCCTAGTGACCGTGATGATACTAACATTTGTGGTACCACTCTAAAATACGAAGGTATGTGATGTGCCTAATTTAGAAAAGCCATGAATTAGGCCATTGTATAGTAACTTTCCTCCCACATGTACTCATCTCTCTCTAGCACCTATATCCCTTCCACATCTTGCTCCATCCTATACCTATCCTACGATCCAATCACCTATCTCCTCTCCTACTCACAAACATCCTATGCTAGTATTAGCTGGTCAATGTATACCTGTAACTGTGTCACCAACCTTGCATCCACCATTGTCTCTCTCTCACCCTATAGAGCCTATAGGGAGCCTATACCTGTGCCTCTGTGGTATCCCTCTCTCAATGCACTATCTGCATTTTACCTACTATTGTATCCCTCTCACCCTGCAGATCCTGTACTTATGCCTCTGCTGCACCCCTCTCTCGCTACAGTATTTTCATCTATCCTACTATTATGTCCCTCTCACCCTGTAGGGTCTGCACTCGGGCATCTGTTGCATCTCTCTCACCCTGCAAAGCATGTATCTATGCCAACATATCCTCCTCTCTCTCTAGCACCAACCCAACATCCCCAATTGTCTGATCTGCTACCTCTGCTCTATCACTTAGCTCATCTCACTCCTACCTCAAATTGGTCCTCTCCCTTAATAGATTTGTCACCTATCTCCTCAAATCCTCCATATCTCTCTCTACCTCCTCTAGGACCTATACAGATACTTGGTCCGCCAACCCTCTGTGGTCCCTTTGTCCCCCTGCTTGTAGTTTGGTGACCTTAGCTTGCAATCTACCCCTCTCTACCAAAAAATTTCTCCTCTCTAGCATGTACTGATCTTCCAGCTCCCCATAGTCTCTTTGTCCCTCTGCCTCTAGTCTAAACACCTCTACTTGTAACCTACCCACCTTGGCCCATAATCTATATCTCTCTATTTTTATCTCATATACATGTTATCCTACCTCATATTCCAAGGTCTTTTAACTCCTCTCTCCCTTTGTACGCACCCTATCCACCTCAGCCAGCAGCCTGCTCCTCTTTGCCTATGAATCCCTGAGTCTCTACTTTGTAATTTGTAGCCTCACTATAGCCCCTCTCAATAGTATAGTTGGGTCCTCTAGTGGTGGTGGTACGTATGGCACTCTCACCAGTGGATCCACATCTGGGGAATCTACATCCATTGCCTCCTCCTACCCCACCCCTCATCAGTCCTCTCTCTCATCCTCTACCTCAGCCTCCTCCTATACTCACCTCTCTACCTAACTCTTTGTTGTCCCCTAGACCTCCTCTCATCCTCTGCTTTCCTCCTCTCTATCTAACTCTCTGTTGTCCCCTCAACCTCCTCTCATCCTCTAAACAATAACCCAATGCCTCTCTGATCTGATGTAGTGTCATAATCTATAGTGGTCAGTGTAATTCCCACCACGCTGAGAACCTCATTGTCCCTCCTGCATTTGCCTCTCCCCCTGTCCTACCTGGGTAAGGTACCTATTGTAGCTCCACCCACTATTGTCTAGAAAAATCTGTTGGGATCTAATCACCCCATAACTACTCTCGGGAGATCTGCCTAAACCTCTGGGGTGCTGGGGGAATGTCTTGTTGAACCCTGAACTATCTCAACACTCTATCCACCTTGTGGAGCTCCATAATACTTGGGTCTCTCTTGATCAAATAGGATATTATATAGAAGTGTCCTCTATGCCTCACCTCATCCTCCCTCCATTTGGAAAATTGTCACGTCATGTATGGCCTCCACACTATCTAGTCCTCCTATAAATCATCCAACCTCCTCCTCCATCTCTCTAGATCACTAATTTCCTAATAATGAAATCACCAGCCATACTCAGTATTGTACTAGTATGCCACTGGTAGTGTAGGATCCTGCTCTCCTCCTATCAAAACCCCTAGCCTAGAAACACTGATATGCTCCTAGGCCAAAATCTATAACAACACCACATGTGTAACATTGAGTGTCTACTAATAGCACACCACATGCATGTCCCTATACGACTGTGCCAGTACGCATGAGCCCCATGCGAACTCCCCCTCCCTCTGCTCCATAATATGTCTCACAACCTCAAATTGTATTAAGGTTGTAAAACCTCCCGCTCCTATTTGACATTAGTAGCCCACTAATTAGACCACAAAGATATAAGGGTAATGGTGGCACTCCCAACCCCAAACACCCAACCAAATCCAGGTCCGCTCCCTGAATTAGTAAGTCTGATTGTCTGCAGAGGACCCATAGGGTCCGATCTTGCTCCTTTCCCTTTGACCATGTCCAACTCACCAGATGATTAGCAATCAGTAATCATAAATTCTCCACATGTCCTCCAAAGTGATTTTCATCTCCCTTGTTGGGAGATGGAAGGTGGATGTCTCTGAACTCCACCATTCTATCAATGTATTCAACAGTGCTCGATGCACTCTAATGGTAAGATATTCGAGCATATGTAGCAAGCCTGCTTGTTCTAGTGTTGCATGGTCCTCCCTATTCATCGCTGAGATCATTGCCTACAAAATAGTTGAATGCCTCTCCCACGTCTGCAAGCTGTCAAAATGCTACATTCACACCACACAACATGTCAATCATTTAACCAATCTCCTCTTTTTTCCTTCTCTTTCTTCTTCTTTTCTTCCCTACCTTGGGTTGTCTTCTCGACTTTTTCACCCTTTGGGAAAATTTGTCTAATTTTCCTATTTAAACCTTTTTCTTTGCCCATTCTAATTCCCCTTTTCCCCCTTTTGGGTGAATTTTCCCAAATTGGGTGAATTCGCCCATTAAATGGGAGAATTCGCCCTTTGTTGCTCATTTGGGAAAGTTCGCATGTTAGATGGGAGAGCCCACCCATTGCCTTGGGATGGGCGAGTTCACCCATCTTATAGGAAAACCCACCCGTCACCCTTGGGATGGGCGAGTTCCCCCGTCTGGTAACCCGCCCACCTCCCCTGGGCAGGCGAGTTTGCCCATCTGGCAGGCGAACCCACCAGGCTCCCCTGGGCAGGTGACTTTGCCCATCCGGTAGGCAAATCCTCCCACCTCCCCAGGTAGGTGAATTTTCCTGATAGATGTTCGGACCCACCATTACCCTTACGCAAGTGACCTCACCCATATGATGGGCAATTTTTCCCATCTTATGGGAAAATTTTGCCATCTTATGGGTGAGTTCGCCCCTTTATTAACCTAGAACCCCCATTTCAAGTGGATTCCCCCGATTTAAGGGTGATTCCACCCCTCTCTGTTACAACCTCACCCTTTTAGGGAATATTTTAGGTTTTTTTAGGAAAATTTTCCCCTTAAACAGGTGAATTCGCCCCACTTGTCTGCCACCTTTAAACATGCGATTTTTCCTAAAATTGGGCGAAATTGAAATTCCGCCAACTACCCATTTTACTAACCTACCCAAACACCAAAACCCATGTTTTCAAAATGCATGAAAATTTTAAAAAATTGCTTAAAATCACAAAGAAGGTTTTGGGACTAAGCTGGTGGGGCACCGCATGCTCATTGTAGAACTATTGTACCTCATTTCCTTGGTGGATGATCATGTCCTCCACAACCCCCTCATCCCTTTTGTCACACCTATCACCCATCCTCACCACCTTCTTCCTCTTCTCTCACTCACTCAACTGCCAAGTGTGAAAATAAGGAATAGTATGTCTAAAATTATTATATATTACCCTTTCCCTCCTTATTAACCTTTTTTTAACTTTTGGGTATTTTTCCCCATTATTTAACTTGTTCATTTAATTAATCCTCTATCTTCTGTGGGCCACCATTTGCACACCGTGTGTCCTTTTTCCACCATTCAAAAGTCAATCTTCATGGTTTTTTGAGCTCTATCCAATGGTACCCTTTGCTTCCTCATATTGAGAAGTTGCCTAGGGCCCCTTTTTCTTTCCCAACCACCCTCTCGAAGGGGCATACCCTATCATTCACCACCATTCCTCCGTCATGGTCACTTTCTTGCGAGAATGGGGCATCTCCCTTCATTTCCCACCATCTGGGTAGCTTACACAAATTTTTCCATGCTAGGGCATCATTTTCTAGTCATTTCCTCTATCGATTCATCTGCATTTTATTTTTCTTCGAAACACTGTTATTCTAATACTATTTCGAAGAGGGGAAAAATGTAGACATCTAAATTTGACCACTCTCGTATGGTCAAATTCATCCCCTTTTTTTGTCTATTTCATATTCCCCATCGATATTAATTAAATGATTTATTTAATTAATATTCCCCCTTTTCCTAAGGTTCCTATGGTATTTAATTTAATTACTAAATACTTTACCTTTTATCCCTTTCTCTCTAAATTAAATAATTACATCAATTTATTTAATTGTCATTTGGTATTTTGAATTTAAATCAATTTTAAATTCCTCTTTTTCTCTCTCCTTATCCAATCCTCCATAATTTCCCTTTAATCTGGATTAGTTTAATTAATCCATGGTTAAGATGTGCACACCTTTAATCAAGATTAATGTCACATCCTCCATAGTTTGCAACTTGCTTCTAATCCCTCATTAGTCCCCTTAATCACTTTTTTTCACAACCTTAATCATGTGATTAGGTAAACCTAATCCTCATGCCATTTATGGCATACCTCCAAGTCAACCATCATAAATACTTCATTTTTCCAAGACAACCTCTTCCCCATGTGAATTAAAAAAAATCTCATTTATTCCTCCATGGCTCTTCTCTTCCCCATGTGGGTTATTGAGAAATTTTAAATTCCTCGTGTCACATCTCCCACATGGGGAAAAGGACCTCCTTTATGATGAGACCTTGTCCCAATCCCAAGATACTTCCAAGTACCTTCACATCATGTGAATTAAAAATTCACATTTATTCCTCCAAAGTTTCTCTCTTTCCCATGAGGATTATTGAGGAATTTTAAATTCCTCATGTGTCACATGCCCCCCACATAGAGACAATAACTTCCTTTATGAGGAAATCTTGTCCCAATCCCAAGGTACTTTCACGTACCTCCACATCACATTCCCCCATTACACCTCATTGCTACATGGCAAGATGTGAGGACTTGTGAGTCCTAACCTCACCATAGCCCTTCATCTTGTCCATGGTGGCTAAATACTAGCCCTCCATTTTTGTAGAGGGCTTTCCCCTAAAATAGAGGATTTTGACCTCATTTTGATTCATTCACACATTCAAGCATTCAAACAACTAAGCCATTGACCTTCAATCTCTCATACAATCCTCCATTGCTGCAACCTTGCAAGCTCATTTTGCATCCATTTTGTGCACTTATCCAAACACCCACCTTCACCATTGCATTCCTTATTGCATCTATTTTTATGTGATTTTCCATCAAAGGATCACACAAACTATCAAATCAAAAGGGCCAACCAACCAATCGACTTGGGAAAGGTAATCTATTTTTTTTATCTTTCCTTTGTTCAAGTTTAACTAGGCCAATCTTGAGGTGTTGTTTTCTTGTTTTCCTTCCTTTGTATTTCATTTGTTTTGCACCGTTTTAGGTTAGAAAACACATTACACACAAAAACATTAAACCAAACTATGTTGGAAAAGTTGAAGATTAAATAAATATGTGCCTACAAGAAAAAATCAAAACAAATAAAATAAAATAAAATTAATATGTTTTTGGGTGTGTAGGATTTTTCGTGCACTCGGATGCTCTTGCATCAAATCTTGATAGCTGACTTTGGACACTTGAATTACAAATAATAAAGTGTCAACAATGACATATTTGAATTTGGAGCTAAAATAGGGGGAAACTTTCACCAAAAGGGGACCAATTCACCCTGGTCATATGTGTCTTAGCCCTATTTTCCAAAAATTAAGGTGTTGAGGGAAAAGTGTTAGATAAATGCATTTATTTTCCACTTGCAATTTGTGGGTAATTGTTAAAAATGGGCCATAAAATGCATAATTTATGAAATTAGGGGTTCAATTAGGTCCAATAATTTAAGAGGGAGAAAAATAGAGTGTGAAATCATTAATGGTGATAATTTGCGATGCTACATTTAGCCCCCAAATTAGTGAGAGTATGAACTTATGCTCATTACTCACACTGAAGTAGAAAAATATGTGTCAAAAGGGGTTCAATTGTATAAATGTTGAAGAGATAGGATGACTAAGGATCTAGGGGAGCACACAAGCCCCTAGGATCCAAGATCCCATGGAAAACCAACATAAGCACAAAGGAATATGATTATGTATGAAATGCAGAAACACAACATACACAAACATAAATGTTGAAGCAAAATGCAAAAGGAGAGTATGGATATCACATACTAGCAAGTTGTGTTATGCTAGGATACACACCAAAGGCCTTCATGACTCACTAACTAGCAAAGTCTGATATTTTCTAGGTGAATCACAAACCAAATGCAACATGGGCTAGTGAAGTCTGATATTCACTATATGTGTACCCATTGTTGACCATACCAAGAATTATACTCCCTAATAACCTTAATAAGGTGCTACAAAAATGATCAAGATACTATAAAAACACATCACTAGGTTCAATGCATGTGAACAAAGTGAAGCAAAAATACCAATTCCAACACATCTCTAAGTCTAATACATTTGAACAAAGTGAATCAAATAATGACAATGTATGCCCCCATCTTAAAGAAATTGAAAAACACCATGTTGTGATCAATTTCTTTAAGGTAAAAAAATGATAAACGCCATGTGATAAAGTCATGAGAGCTTATTTGGAAACCTTTATTCCAATGATATGCTACCTCATGATAAGGGTTTCCTCACAAATGCAATATAAAAAACAAAAAATATGAGCACGTAAGGGATCCATGGATCTGGGGTTAGTATACATCTTTTCTACAGTGATATAATAGAGCTCAAAATTGACATCATTCCCCAAATACTCATGAAACAACAAACACAATCAAATAATGCCACATTTAGAGAAAACAAACAAACTTTTGGGTCAACATGGAAGAGACCTAAATGTCTCATCACCTTGCATCATCCTCAAAAGGAAAAAAACAAGACAAAAATAAAAGACAATTTATAGCACAAAGAATAATGGAGATACAAATAGAAGAATTTCATGACATAATCATTTCATTTGTATCCTTGTCCCAATAGAGCAACAAGGGTCCTCCAAATAAAACTCACAAACACAAATACATGCCAAGAAACACAACACAAGAGATCGCATCATGTGCAAACAATCACAATGAAAACACACAAAGCAAGCATAACAAAGGCACTGCATGTGTGATCTAGCCTAAAGTAGGTTGTTTGCATCACAATATTTCTCATCAAATACGAAAGGCAGACAACTATCCAAAGGGATTACAACAAGTGCCATACTAGGAGCATTACAAGGTTCAACACATGGTGGGTCACTCTCATCAAGAGGATCATCATGATTTCCCCCATCTAAATTCATGGACTTTGAAAATAATAAATTTAGTTCATTATGCACTTGTTCATTAATTTTAGAAATTTCATCTTCATCATCCAAGTTAATCACAATGGGAGGTTTAATGAAAATATCAGTTGTATGCTCTTGTTTCAATTTTTGTTTTGGTTGAGACATGTAAGGTTCATTTTCATGTTTTGGTGAAGGTGACAACTCATCATTTTTTGTTTGAATTGATGTTTGTTCATGAAGTATTATTTTTTTCTTTTCTTCCAATTGACGAGCAATAGCACAACATCTATGACTATGCTCTTTAGAATTTATATTTCTTCTTGTGTAGTTTTTAATTTGTGAAGGTGTAAGAGTAGGTTTTCAAGCATTAGTCTCTTTTCTTCCCTTAGGGGATGAACTAAAGGGACCACCGAGGGTTAGGAAACCACTTCCTGTTTAGGCCTATAAACTTTTTTTTCCCTTCGGAGTCACAAAAGGAATTATACGGTTGTTTCTTGATCTTTTATATGATATGGGTGGAGGAGCTATGACACATTTACTTTGATTACTTGAAAGGTATTTTTCTTTCAAGGACTTGGGTTCATCTATAGATGGTGGGGGAGGGGGAATAACCATAGTTTTATCATTCTTGTGTGGAATATTGCTTAGGGATAGTTCTCCTATGTTCTTTTCCTTAAAATTTTGGTATGAATTGGAAAAGAAAACCTCACAAAGCTTGACTGGTTCCATAGGTTGAGGCCAAAAGAAATCCAATGAAAAGTTTCCATGGTAAAACCCACTATCATGCACTGCAAATATTTGGTTGTTAAATGGGAACTTTATGTACTTGTGAATGACTGGAAAGACACCATTTATGGATCATAGCCATGGATAGCCTAGCTTCACACATAATTGATCCAACATTAGGATGATAGAGAATAATACATCAAATTATTTTGGTCCAACTTTAAGAGGTAAAGTGAACAAACCTACCATGCTTTCGATTGTTCATAAGAATATTGATAAATTTCATGCATAAACAAGAATTCCTTAGTGATCACATTCTATAAACACATGAGATCAATGAGTATCCCTTGTGTAGGTTTGTCATTGATGCATCTGACGATATAGAGAGGACCATTTGGCACATGTATAGATGTATCAATTTGTGTGAAATTTGTGTTGAGTAACAAAGTGGTTTTTCCCTTATGAGGTTGAATATCTATGAGAGTGACCATATCTTTTAGATCATCCTCATTATCACTCTTATCATCATCCTTATCATCATTATTCTTGTCAACATTCATATCATCACAAGCTTGCACAAAGTTGGATGTATGATTCGACATGGGGTTTGTAAGGATTTACAAATTTTGATTTGACAGGACAACAAACATATTTCCTTTATCATTAACACTAGCCAATTGGATGTGATTAGAATCAATGAGGTCTTTCACTTGATGCTTAAAATGCATACATCATTCTATATCATGTCCATGTGTATGATGATATTGACAAAAGGATTTCGGATTACATTTTGGAGATAAAGGCTTTGATGTATCCATAGGTCTTATTAGAGGTAACTGGATTAGGTTCTTGCTCAAAATTTGTAACATAATTGAATGGAGGGAATAAGGAAACAATGTGAATATTTTATCTCTCAATATAAATTGGTATGGAGTTGAACTTATGGTTGTGACTTATGGCTCAATGTGATTGGTTGTTTGAGGTGTGTTTATCTTGATAAAGTTCTTGTTTTTCTTCTTGAATGATTGATATTTTTTTGAGGTATGGATTTAGATTTATTTGTAGAAGTTGATGAAGGTGCTTCTTCATATTGACTAATCGCATTTTGATAGTCACGAAGAGTCATAGACGAGAGTGTAAAGGATGTATATCTCATCAATAAGATCTTATCACTAATGTAGGGTTGCAAATTCTCAATGAATACTTGTTACCCAATTTTCACCTACATGCTCAATCAAGCAAGGAAAAGTTTTGTTTCATATGTCCAAAAGGCTAGATGGGGGATTTTTGTGTAGGATTAAGTCATGCATCTGATGCTAGGTCACAAGGATCTCATTTGAAAGTATGCCTTAGTCAATTTCAGTATAAAATCCATCAGAGAAGAAAGTCAGCAAGACCCCTCTAGTGTCTTGCTGACTAGTTATGCATTCCATTTGTCTGAAATACTAGTTTCCAAGACATTTGGGTCACCATAAGTCTTATGTGTATCTATGATGTAGATGTATCACTGATAGTAGCCCACAAAGTTGATCTCGGGGAAACGGTTTGCTTTCAGCAGAAGGTCTCGACAATCATATAAAGTCTTGCTGACTAGCAGGGGTTTCGCTATCGGCATAAGGTTTTGCCTTCGGCGGGAGGTCTTAGCGATGTGAGAAAGTCACACCGACTACTTACATTCAAGGTAAGGGAAGTCTACAGAAGGTCTCGATGACCTAGAAAGTCTCAGCGAAACAAAATATTTGAAGCTCGGGCAGAATGAAGAGTTCGGTGTGAGTCTCGACAACTAGTGAAGTCTTCCAAACCAACAATAAGGTTTCAGAAAGAGATGTATTTTGGCATATGGTCTCGGTGAACCGGTGATGTCTCGCTGACAATAGGGAGCCTTTGGCATAGCATTCAAGTTAGAGAAAGGTCTCCTAGACTCCAATGTCTCACCGACAACAAAGAGATTGCTAAGAGGAGATGCCTTCGCCGTAATGTCTTGGCAAAGACATTTAGTCTCGCCGATTGAGTAAAGGGCATCGATATGTTTTCCTTTAGTGGGAGTCTCACCGACAACAAAAAGGCATCACTGAGAAAATGACATGGGCAAGAGTTCTTTCCGAAGTAAGGTTGTCTCCTCGACAAGAAAAGGAAGTTGCCGAAAGGCAAAGCATTCACCAAAAGGTCTTGGCAACCAACTAAAGTCTCACTGAAGGGGCGTGGCTTTGGTATAAGGAATGAATATCGGCAAGATGTCTTGCTGATACCAAAGGGTCTTGTTGATAACAAGATGAGCTCACCAAAAGATTTGAAGCTCGGCGCAAGGTCCTTCCAAAGGCTGGTGGTCTCACTGAAGAAATGGAGCTTAGAGAGATGTCTTCCTGACTGGTGAGAGTCATGGAAAAAGACAAAAAGCTCTTGGCATAAGGAAGGAGTCTACAAGAGGTCTCAGAAAATGGAGGGTGTCTCAGTGACAAAAATAGATATTGGTATGACTGGGGGACCTTGCTATGAAGTCTTCCTGACTAGTAGAGTCTTGCTGAAAGAAATGAAGAGCTCGGTGGAGTGGCGTGCATCAGGGTGACATCAATCAACTCCTGCCAAAGACGAAGGGCCTCAGGGTAACGTTTTACCTTTGGTAAAATGTCTTGATGACTGAAGAGAAGCTTGGGGGAGATGGAAAAATGAAAAGGAAAAGGAGAGAAGAAGAAGCTCAGCGAGAGGTTTCACTGACCAAAGAAGGATCCGATCGATAGGTTACAGAATGATATAATTGCATCGGCGAGATACTTTCAGTGTCTCGCCGAGATGTGATTCTGATCAAAGGAGTTTTGACCACCTACAGGGGTAGGCTCAACCAATCAGAGAAATCCAAAGCAAGCCATGGTAGTAGAACTAGGTGCCAGGAGAAGGTGATTAATAGAAGGAAAAGCAGCATGAGTCAAGAGCATTCAAAGCAGCTTGACTACAAAGAGATTCAAAGGTGGACACGAGGATTAGAAATGAATGCAGTGGTTGTTGCTAAAGATTTGAGGGCTTCTCCAAGGGCAATCTTTCACACCGACATGGATAGCAGGGACACAATGGCAGACATCATTTAATTCAAACAAAAGATCTAAGGATAGATCTTTTTGAGCCTGATATTTTTTGTAAGCCCTAAGGGGCCGACACACTGGTGTATATAAGGCATTTTTTTCCTTTTTGTAAATAGTTTTGATGTATGCTCCTCTGAATTCTGTGACCCTTTTGCAGTCCTCTCTCAAACTAGCAAGATTCTGTAACTCAATTTGGAACATAATATACAAAATTTACCTTGGTTACCATTGATGGTCCATCATTGTGCCTCCTGATTCTTGTCAAGTATAGTGCATTATTTTAAGTGATTCATTGAGATACTTAGTGAAATATTCTCTTTCCTTATAGCTTTTGTTTCATGTCGTTCCTTTTCTTTGTATAAGTAGTATCATGTAGGTTACAAACTATGTTTACTTAATCATGCACATGAGCTTCTAGTTTGTGAAAATTTTCCTTTCCTTCTTGAGGGCATGTGCATGTCAAACCTATTTGAATGTGTGACCTATAGGATCTTGTTGTGTAGTCTAATGGTTGTCACCAGTATCCAAGTGTAGCTCGAGTATCTCATTGTTCCTGTCATTTCAGTGCATCACCTTAGTTTAGTTTCAATTTATGTACTCCTTATCCCTTTCCCTTAAAAGAATCAGTAGTTTAGATGACACCAAAGGAAGTCGGCCTTCTCCGAGGTTGACCTCTGCCTACAAGTGACCCACAACTTTGGAGGTCTTCCAATGTTACACTGAGGTGTTGAACATCAAGTTTGACAAGGGTGCAACTTTAGGTGATAACAATACTCTTTCATGAACATCAAGAAGAGGAAGATTGATTTGTGAGTATAGTAACCAATATCATCCTATGAAGTTTCTCATTTTTTCATTTTTTCCTTGTTTATACCTCACTAAATCAATTAATGTGATTTGTGAACCTATTTTTTCTTGGAAATGTTGTAGGAATGAATCAACAATTTCATTGAATGAATGAATCAAGTTATTTGGAAATGAGAAAAACTATTCCAAGGCCATGTATTTCAATGAACTAGGAAAAAGTTTAGAGAGGAGCTTATCTTCAAAGATGAAGTCACTACACAATACCATATAAGACATGTTTGTTTTCAAAATCTTGAGTGACAATGGACTTCTTTTGACATATTGTGATGGTTTTCCATTTTGATTTGGTTCAATTTTGAAATTTTTTTTGAAGGGAGGTTACATTTTACAACTGTTGACTAATGATCGAATCATTGATTGACATGTTTTGGGAATGTGTCGAATATGGTGGGATTGTTTAAGTGCTTAGTGGACTACTATGTTATGAGTTTTTTATAGGTAATGAATATTGAGATGTGATATGTGAGGACACAAAACTATAAATATTTTGAGTTGAAATTCCTAAGGTTGGAGTTATGCCAATTCCTTGTTGTATCATTGAAGTGACAATTTGTTTTGTGTATGTGGGGATAGAGGTAATAGTTGTAGGGAGGGAGATTTGGCTTCCTCCTTGGCTTAGAGTGTATCCCAAAGCTTGGGCGCAAATAGCCATTATAGGTATGTTGGCATCAACTATATGGGCTAGAATATGTAAAAACTCTAATCCTTGAGCATCACCAATCAATTTTCTAAGGTTATCCACTATAGGAATTGTTAGGCTAGCTAGAGATTCAGTGTTTTGATAGTATTGAAGTACTTCTAAATCTTTCTCCAATTGTTTCAGCTTGTCTTAGGGAACATGGGCAACAACAATCTCAACATCCATAAAAATGGTTAATTATAAAGTTGTCATTGGTATGGTAGTATTAGGGATAGAGTCCAAATGGGAATGGAATTGGAAATACCCTGCATGAAAGAGTTGGAAGACTCAGGACCCACATCAGATGTAACAACAATGCAAGATGCCTTAAGTCTACAACTATGTCTCATTCAAGTATTGGAACTAGGACACCAGGTCATGAAGCTCATGCAAGTTTCAAAACACTAAGTGTACCCACTAGGAACACTAAATTTCCAAACAGACATAGTAAAACACTCAGAAGTAAAAATAAGATAGCAAAAGCAGACAGAGAACATAGAAACATAGATCTAAGCAAAATTTGAGCCAAAAATTAAAAAATAAAGCTACCTAGGGCATCTGTGTCTTGGACAGTTTTTTGAAAAATTGAAAGTTGTAATCCTTCTATTATTCCAACTATAATTAATACAAAAAAAATTAAAGTTTAGCTATTTATGACACTATTTAAAGTTTATGGGTCTATGTGCAAACAAGTCTGACAATGAATATTTTTCTAGAATTTGCTCAATTTATGACTATGTAATTCAAAATGCAAGTGTGCAACACTATTGAAAATTTTTGAACAATAAATAATAATTGTAAATGCAATTTCCAAATCTAAAATGTAACAATTGATTGATTCTAATATAATAAATTTGAAAATGATGATTTTAATGCAATTTTGAAACAAAACAATGCTTTTTTTTTAAGTATATGCAAGATACCTAAATGCATGCAATGAACACTTTCCAATTTGTTTTCAAATTTAAATGCCCTAGTGAGGATTTAAAAATACACTTAGAATGTAGATCTAAGCTAGAATGACTAAAATTAACCCTATAATATTGAAACCTATAATGCAATATTGCATATGCAAATTTTAAATTTTTATGCCTTTTTTTATGCAAAAATGAATGCCTAAATGAACAATGCAAAACAATGCAGTACAAATCCTAGATCTAAGATGATTACTTCAAGTTTCCAAAAGCATATAATGTTAACATGTCAGGTTCACCAAAATGATATGTTGGGAAAAGGGGAGATCCTAAATTGAGATGGTTTGCACTCCTTTTCCTAATATCATAGGAAGAGGATAATGGATGTTGGATGATTGTGGGGTTTAAAGGATTTGGAAAATATATATGATTGACTTACAACTTGAAAGGTGAGTCAACCAACCATTGAACAAATCTAGGATGAATTTAGGGATGAAATGTAATGATCTAACTAGGCTAATAAAGCAATCTACCATTTTTATACAAATACAGTAAATATAGAAAGTTATAGACAAATTCAAATAATTGAAATGGACAGAACAAGACACTATACACCTGTAGTTAAAATTTGGGGCTCAAAATGGGGACTTATTCAACCTGGGTATATGTGTCCTTGTAGAGGGATTTCAGATCCATTTTCACACTCCTCTACTGCTAGATCAGGGCTTTCCACCTTTTTCTACAAATTAGTTGAATCATTATCAAATATTTTTGTAAGTGAGTTTTTTATGAGTTGTCAAGATATAGGGTTTTGATTGTAACAATGGATAATTGATCTCCAATCTTCCTCCAATCTCCTTCAAACTTGAAACCTGCACATTCAAAGAGAGAGGAAGGATTGTGCCATTTAGGGGCTTTGCTTGGCCAAACCCCATGCTAGTGTTTCTACTTCCACAATGGCAATGTCAATGATAAAAAAGATAAATGATAGGAAGGAATGATGAATCAACAAAGTGAAAAAACTCACCACCCTTCAATGGCTTCCTTGAAGGACTGAAGTCATATAAATCTCCTCAAGATTTGGATCATGCTTGCTTGATTTGCTTGAATTTCTTGGAGAACTACAAAAGGGTTAGCCTTCACAAACAATGATAACATGAACATACATAAACTCACACATGTTTTGACATGATGCTTGGATCTCAAATTGGTGCAATAAGTCACTAAAAATATGCTCTTGACTTGCTTGATAATGCCCTTGACAATAATTCTTGCTCTTAGTTTTCTCTTTTTGCTACATTATTTCACTTAGTTTTCAATGATGCAATAACTAGGTATTTATATGCAATTATTCTAATTTCCCACATGTTAAATCTTGGCAGCCAACTTTGAACACTTGAATTACAAATAATAAAGTGCCAACATTGACATTTAAACTTGGAGCCAAAATAGGGGGACACTTTCACAAAAAGGGGACCAATTTTCCCTGGGCGTATGTGTCCCAACCTTATTTTCCAGAAATCAGGGGTTCAGGGGCGAAGTTTTAGATAAATAAATTTCTTTTTTGTTTGCAATTTATTGGTAATTGTTAAAAATGGTCCTGCTAGCTCTCAAAAATGTAGTCAAGATGCCTCAAGGGCTACGAATCTCTTGATATGTTTTAGGGTAACAGACAAGGTCAAATGAGTTAAACCTTCTACTCTTCAGGTGTTGCTAAACCTAGGTGGGTGTACCTATCTAAATGAAGCAGACTTGACTTATGATTATTCTTCTTGCAATGATTTGTCCACAATGGAAGATGGAAGTGAAAAAATGAAATCAAATTTGGTAAAAATAGCAATAGCAATCTTTTAAATCTAAATCCTAAAATTCTCCATAAACAAATATAAAGTGTTGAGATTATGGATGCACAGTCCTTGAAGCTGCAGTCTTCAATGAAGGACCTTTGATCTAGGAAAGATAATCAACCACCCAGAAAGTGTTGCAACTAGGCATGCACAATAGAGATTCTATATTGATGATATGATATTCATATTGATATTGGATATTTTACAAATGAACAAGATGCCTGATTATATAGGAAAGAATGAAAACCTAATATGCATGAGATGTTTCCATGTGTCATAATCTAACAACATGTGACAACATGTGAACCCTATCTAGATGATCATTAAATGAGGAGATAAGTTCTAGAAGGACAACTCATCTTCTAGAAGGAATCTTATCTCCTACAAATAAGGAAGGGAATATTATCCCATTTATTAAATGATTTATCTAATAATGCAACCTAGGACTTAATTAATTAATTAAATGCAAGACCTAAGTTAACTTATGCTAGTGTAATAATTAATTAATTACACTAACACCCCCCATAAGTTCAACTTAGGGAGGAAGATGCAATGATTATGCATGGATGATGATGATGATGGGTCCCGAATATGAGGCCATGTTAGGTACCCATGTACATGAAGATGTATAAAATCTCCCACAAGCGGAGAAAAGGGGAAAACTCAGTGGGAACAAAACCCCTCTCCAAAAAGGAGATGATGCAGAAAAAAAGTGAGATAGGATGGGAAGGATGGAGGACTAACAAATACCCCCAAGTACACCATCTTTCACATGGATACAATACAATCAATGCCCCCTAGAAGATGATATCACCTGTAAAAAAGGTAAGTGTCTAAAAACATAACAAGATCCAATGTTGACAAACAACTTGTCTCCCTTTCAGAAGAAACAAAACCAATTGCAAGTGGAGAGATGCTTCCCATTCCGGATAGGAATTGAAGGAAGGAAGGATAAAGGTGGATGCTGATGATTTCTCTGAACTCTGCTCAAATGTCTCCTTTCCTGATGAAGATGCCATAATCAATGAAGAGGGTGACAAACCAGGACAATGCAGAAACTGATGTTGAACAATATCCAAAAATGGAGATGGAATTAATATGATGGAGATTTGATAGCCCCCCTTAAATGAAGTGTCCTCAAAACCACTGAAAGAAGTCTAAAGAAAATCCAATGGTGGATGCTGAAGAAACCTCAAATCCTAAATGGAATGACATGGAAGAAGTCTCATATATGAAATCTCTGAATAGAGGAGTGATACCCCCTCAAGAATGTTCTCCAAACCTGTAGAAGTAGCTAAGTCAATGATGCCTAAAACAAAGCCATCCTGTGATTCCAAGTCTCAACAATTGAATGTGTCCTGATGGATGATGATGGTGGAATCCTCAATCAATGAATATGGAAAAGGAATCATTGAATGTGAAGGGATACCAACTATCTCTGATGAAGAAGAAGCACCGAAAGGAACCTTGTCAACCTCCTCAGAAAGATCAAGGAAATCAACCTCCTACACAACAATATCATCATAGGGAACTTGAGTTAAAGTAGGACATTCTAAATTATGACCATCGAGGAATGGTGGAGTGTCTGAATCTCCGTAGATCTCCCAAAGCTTAATCCAAAGGATATGAGGACAATCACAATGATCAATAGTACTCAGAACATCATAATCAACTTGCATTGAAATGATCTCCAAAATAGTGTATCTGTTGCAACTCCAAGAAAGTTCATGAATACCTTCACTTGGATCAGGAACTATACCAAATAGATATGGCAATAAATCGAGTGAATGGAGATGATGGCAGATCCCATCTCGCCATTGAGGATAGTTACCCTTGTGCAACATAGTCAAAGGAGAATAATATGCAAGCCCCATAATGAAATTTCTCCACAAACACAAAGACAAATGACCTTCAATAGAAAATAAAGACTTCCAAATATGATGTACAACTGAAGTGATGCTAACCAAATCAAAAATCTTGTCCCAAGCTTCAGAATAACCAGGTTATTGATCAAAGGCACCAAATTGAAAAAAATATCATGCAAGAGTACCTGGAGCTGAAACTAATGAAGGGGATAGACTGATGAAAAAGAGCTCTAAATCACCTTCCTAATGCTGCTGGAATCACTGAAATCCGATGAACGGTTGCGAAGCTACAAGCATTTATGTCCAAATTAGGGTTTTTTCTTCAGTTGGATGTAGAATTTTTTGCAAGAATAATTTTGTAGAACTAATGTCACCACTAGAAAGTAGACGGAAAGAAATTTCCGATGGTATATCATTTGACAAATTTTGATAGCTTGGGTGAAAGTTATGATAAAATGAAAAAAATGCCTATATTAGGCACTTCGCAGGCTAACCTGGTGCAAAATTTAAGCACCTCAGGCAAAAAATCAGCCCCCGGTCGCTGATATGACCAGGGGGCAGGTTGTGGCAAAAAAAAGAGCTCCACTATGAGTGGCGTCAGAGCTGAGCTCAGGCAGAGAGTTCTGGGCGGAGCTGTTGATGATGGTGGCACCGCTTAGATTTGGCGGGGCCTTCAGTTCTAGATAGGACTGACAGAGGGAGCCGAGGCAACTTTAGCGGGGGCCAGTAGAAAGCCAGTCGACATTAATAGAGATGAAGCCTAGCGACCGGAGAATATACGTTGGGATAGAAATACTGACAATCGGTGGCTATAGAGGAGTACAGGTTGGTAATAGATGGAGCCGGTAGGTGGACGGAGTACATTGGGTACCAACAAACTAGTATCTCTCCCTTGAATGCAGCCAATGAAGATTTTAATGTCTGCAAATTGAAATTTGAATGGGCCAATAATCTAAATTTTGAATATTGCAAACTATGCAATTCAAAATTTAATAAGGCCGATATAAATAGAATATTTAATCTGCAAAATAAACTTCCAAGGATGTCGACCAGCAATATAAAAGCCGATGGAAATAAAACAATGCCAATGATTTAAAAAAATAAAACCCCAATGTATTTGAATAAAATGTCGACGGTTGAAGAATATATGCCCGATGAAGACTATAGCTCAGATTTAAAAAATCAAACCCGTTTGATGCCGACGATGAAATAAAAATCCAAGTCATTGTGATTGATTTTTTTAGAACTATAGAAATTGCCCAAAAGTTTTATTTATTTTTTTGCCAAAAAAATAATAATAATAAAGCCCTGATTTTTTTTTGAAAATAGAAAATGGCCTACATATAAAAAAAAATTTCCTTAGAGGACAACTGACCGGGATGATTTTTTGCTGCAAATTGTATGGATAGTACGATTGATTTTACAAACCCTAAAAATACCTTTGAAGCTCCCAGGATGATGTATCCAATTTTGATGAATGGGTAGGCGATCCTAGGATTTCGAGGCCTTTTGAAGACAATGGTGAGCTCGGATCTAACTCTATCTGCTTTAGAAATCAACTTGGTCCCCGGGTGGAAACAAGTAACCTTCAATGGAAATCTTCAAGCCTGTGAAGAATCTTGCACACCAACTTTCTTGATCGAGGGTTGACATTTCACTGGATAAGCTCTGATACCATGTTGAGATTATGGATGCATAGTCCTTGAAGCTGTAGTCTTCAATGAAGGACCTTTGATCCTAGAAAGATAATCAACCACCCAGAAAGTGTTGCAACTAGGCATGCACAATAGAGATTCTATATTGATGATATGATATTCATATTGATATTGGATATTTTACAAATGAACAAGATGCCTGATTATATAGGCAAGAATGAAAACCTAATATGCATGAGATGTTGCCATGTGTCATAATCTAACAACATGTGACAACATGTGAACCCTATCTAGATGATCATTAAATGAGGAGATAAGTTCTAGAAGGACAACTCATCTTCTAGAAGGAATCTTATCTCCTACAAATAAGGAAGGGAATATTATCCCATTTATTAAATGATTTATCTAATAATGCAACCTAGGACTTAATTAATTAATTAAATGCAATACCTAAGTTAACTTATGCTAGTGTAATAATTAATTAATTACACTAACATAAAGAAATTGAATGAATTGAAAATGATTAAGTTGCAGAGACTAGTGCCTTAAATTGGGTATGCGAAGTCAAATGAAGCAGAGGTGGGCAACTTATTCTGGTAGAAAATTGAATTGTTGGCATATGTTCTATTTACAACTTGTATAAACATGTAGGATTATGACTACTAGGCTCTACTTTAATAATCCAAATGAATCTCCCTAATTATTGTGATCAACTCAAAGGATTTAATCTCTTCTTGAGAGAACTAGTTAATTAACCACACAGATACAATAAATGTGCATTGATAAATTGAAAATAAGCTTGTTATATCAATTTAAACAATAAAAAAGAATCAACTTGGAGACAACTTAGCAATACTTTTAAATAAATTCAATAGATAATTGACACCAAAAATAAACTACCACACCAGCTAAATTTCATTGAAATCGCCATTTGAAAACATGCAACATAGTCTCTGGAATGATAACTTTATTCTACTATGTCCATTCCTAATCTACTGTATCAAATCCTAATATCTCCTCCTTCAATTACAATCGGGAGTGCATATTTATACACCAGTATCAAGAAACAAATCGCTTCAAATTCATGTCGGCCAATCGTAGTATTCGGGAAAATTTCATGTCAGCCTGCAATGATATTTTAGAAATTCTCATATGTCGGCCCACAGTGTTTGAATCTTTATTAATCATCAATGGAACAATCACTGAGACAACCAAAAAGTATGCCGAAGGCAATTCAATCATCAATCATTAGTCATCCCGTGTTCCTCTATGCTTTTTCGTGACCCATCTAAGTTAGAGAGATGCCATATAGATTACCTTATGTTTCCCCGAGATGCATAGTATCATGTTTTCATTCGCCGAGACACAAGGATATCTCCCACCGATGCGCTCCTTTTGTTTCATTCACTGTCACTGTAACTTGCTGGTATTAGGGGGACCTCATGTAGACCATATCGTGTTTCACCAAAATCCCCAAGTTCACTTTAGATCACCAAGAGAAAACAATTCTTATACTGACATAGTCCACATGCACATTATCGGTGAGACCGGAGGTCACTCGCCGAGACCCTACTTCAAATTTTTTTTCTCTCACTGAGATGTCCTTTACATCACCTACTTCACCATGACTTACTGTTATCGAGGAGACCCTATATAGATTGCTTTATGTTTCCTTGAGATGTTCCTTCATCTATCCTGAGTCGCCAAGACAAGAGAAAACTCTCGCCGAAAGCCACTCATTAGACTTTGTTGGCAAGTCCAAACGGGTTCACTGAAACTCTACTCCGAAGTAAAGACCATTTGCTGATATGTTATATCTTCCACTACTAGTCGGAAAAACAAGAAGACTTCACCAAGATATTATATCGAATAAAAACTCTCAATGAAAAGCACCCCTTCATTGCTGGTCGGTAATACAACAAGGTCTTGCTAAGACATTACAATGATAGCAATTAGTTTTATCGATAACCTCCACATGCATATGGTTGGTGAGACATGATATATTTAA